>OX940974.1:145556984-145692538 GCA_954871275.1 Leptopterna dolabrata
CGGACATTGCATTTTTGGAATCTACGCACCTTCAAACGGAAAAGAAAAAAATTTTGAGGGGGGGGTTATAAAAATTTTTTTGCTGAGCGAATACATATTATGTGCATTATTCACAGAATAATAAACCAAAAGAACCTAATTCGCAGTTATGTCCAACAGAATAATAAACCCATGTGACATTTGATACACAGTTGAGACATAATTACTTTGATCATTGGTAGTGCCATTTAATTGTCTTGATTCACGTGTTGAACACTTGAATAATAACACTCTTTTTCTAGTGCCATTAGACAAATTAATGGTGATATCACACGATTTCCCAGGTTTTTGACTGATAAAAAAATCAGTATTGGGAGCTGAACCTTTGGTAGAACCTCAATTTTCCAACTCTTTGGTCATGATCGACTTCATATTCGGTCTTCTCGTTCCAAAAAAATATTGTTAGCTCATGTTACTAAAACACAAAAAATACCTATTTGTATACCCATTTTCACTCATAACACCCCTGGGCATATTCCGATTGGGTTGCAAAGTTTCGGGACTCAACTAAGGCCCAAATGGAGCCTGCGTGCGCAAGAACGAACTTTTTAGACCGAAAATGAAGTAGTTATCCGTGATACGGCGGACGGAAATTCCATTTTGGTTTATTATTCTCTGAATAATACACCTATGTAATCGCTCAGCAAAAAATTTTTATAACACCCCCTCAAACTTTTTTCTTTTCCGTTTCAAGGTGCGTGGATTCAAAAAATGCAATGTCCGTCCGCCGTCCGCCGTACGCCGTACGCCGTCCGCCGTCCGCCGTATCACGTGTACAGGCTTCATTTTCGGTCTAAAAAAGTCGTTCTTTCGCACACATGCTCTATTTGGGCCCTAGTTGTGTCCCGAAACTTTTCAGCCCGATCGGAATATACCCAGGGGTGTTGTGAGTGAAAATGTGTGTAAAAATAGGTACTTTTTGCGTTTTAGCAACATGTTGGTAACATGAGCTTTTGAGGTATCGTTTTCCATGTTTTTGGGGACGAGAAGATCGAATATGAGGTCGATTTTGGCCAAGGAGTGGAAAATTGAGGTTGTACCAGATGTTAAGCTCCCAAAATTGATTTTGTATGAGTCAAAAAACCTGCGAATTCGTCTGAAATCACCATCAGTTTGTAGAATAACACTAGAAAAAGTGTCAACACGTGGATCAAGACGATTAAATGCCACTACCAATGATCAAAGTTAATTTGAAAAAAAAAAAAAGATCGTACCTACCTAATTTGTGTTTTGGGGGCCAAAATTGGTGGAAACTTTCAGAAATAGCTATTTCAATTATTTCACATGAAACAAACAATAAATGTACAGCCAACATTTCTGTAGAATAATAAACCCCATGTGACAAGGACTTTGCAGCGTTTTTGGAATCTACGCACCTTGAAACGTGGAACAAAAGTTATAAAAAATTTTTGCTGAGCGAGTACATAGGTGTATTATTCACAGAATAATAAACCAAAATGCAATGTCCGTCCGCCGTATCATGCATAACTACTTCAATTTCGGTCTAAAAAATTCGTTCTTTCGCACACAGGCTCCATTCGGGTCCTACTTGTGTTCCGAAACTTTGTAGCCGGATCGGAATATACCCAGGAGTGTTATGGGTGAAAAATATGTGTAAAAATAGGGTTTTTTGGTGTTACAGTAACACCAGCTCGTAAGGTATCGTTTTTCCATGTTTTGTAGGACGAGGAGACCGAATATGAAGGCGATTTTGACCAAAGAGTGGAAAATTGAGGTTTAACGAAGTTTTAGTCTTAAATTTACTTTAGAATTTGGTCTAAAATCGTCGTTCTTCCACTTAGGGAAAAATTTGGCTCCTAGTTGTGCTCCGATGTTCGGCAGCTCGATCAAAATACACCCATGGGTGTTACGGGTGGAAAATTGGGATAAAAATAGGGGTTCTCGCGATTTTTCAGGTTTTAGTGAACATGAGCTTGTGAGGTATCGTTTTCCATGTTTTGGAATCTACGCACCTTGAAACTGAATAAAAACCATTTTGATGGGGACTTCCAAAATGGTTTTGAGGAGCGAATAAATAGGCGTATTATTTACAAAATAATAATCCAAAATATTGAGGGGGGTGTTGAAAATTTTTTTTGCTGAGCGAATATATAGGTAGGTGCATTATTCACAGAATGATAAACCAAAAGAAAAACTCTAGAATGGGCAAGGTACACCTATCTTTTGAAGAAGACTCTAGAAATACAAACGAGACCAGAAAAATATTTCTGCTTCACAAACAGAGGTGAGAACAGAATTAAATAATAATGGACTGCCGAAGTTTTGGCACTGACCAAACAGAATGCTGTTTTGGGTAACAATCCAGGATGGCAGAAAATGAGGATTTTCATGGCCACTTTGGAAGGAGGAATTGGGGTTACAAAAAATCATGTGCTACAACACTTTTAATGACCTAGGAACCCGTCCCCTAATTTATTATTATAAACCGGCTTCTAGGGCTCTCTTGTGGGGATCAGTTTCTTGGAGGTTGGATGAGCAAACGATGTGAGGTCTTTGTCGGCGAGGGGGGCCCACTTGTTTCCATTGGTCTAAGTCCAACGTAAATAGTGAGAATCGAGGGTCCGGTGCCACAGTCAGTTCCATGTAGATTTCTAACTTGTACATTTCCTTGAGGTTTGGGAACAGGTAAAAACAGGAAAAGACGATGAGTGGTCAGGTAAAAACCAAAAGAGGAAAATATTGAGTTCAAACCTTCCAACCAACAGCCCCCACCACGCACCACAACGATCAACTCTCACAGTCTTTCCTCGGGCCAGTGGTAGTTTTCATTCAAAACTATATTGAACAATAATTCCTGGTTTTCTTGTGATTTCTTTCTGCATCCTTCTGTATACTCCACCCAGCTTGAATTGATATTGGCAATTAATAGATAATTAGGGGAACCTAATTAGTTGATTGACCTCCCTGTCCATTGTAGCTTTGATTGGCCTTTGTAGCTAACTACAGGTATGTTCGTACAAGCAGTTCTGAACCAGTTCCGAGTCGAACCAGTTACGAATAGAACCGTTCAGAACTTTCAATTCTAACTCTGTTCGTCCGAACGCATTTCGAACTAGTTCGGAACTAATAACCAGAATATCAACTCCTGGGTCCAGGCAGTCATACATTATCCCTTCTTCTGAGCTATAAATGAAGCAATAAAAAGAAAACCAAACACTGAAATTCATGAAAAACGTAGACAATTTCCTTACCTGTGGCAACTAACAGTGCTTTTCCTGAAGTATCCTATCATTATCTAAGTTTAAAAAAAAGGGTTTTTAACATTTCTGTGGGATTAGTTGCTGGTCATTTAGAGCCACCTTGAACCTTATATACCCAGATTTTTGGGCAAAACTTGGACTAAAAACGTCATAATTCTCGAAATATTGGTAGATTTTATTGCAAATAATAAACCAATATGAATTCTTATTAGATACCTTACAATAGGTGGGCAAGTTTTGTTTAGGAGATTCAACTGGGGAGTGAATTAACTAATCTTACTAGGTTAGATCCCTACCTATACCTAGGTAGGTACTCCATTCAAGGTAAGACTGCAATGAACAACATAATTTGTTAAGGCATTTTCCTTGAAAATACCCTGTCTTATTCAACAACGCTACAATCTCAAGAATGTAGTCAAGTATACTTATTGGGAAACAAAGTACAAGCAAAGTGATCAAACGTTTTATAGTTATTCAAAAACATTTAATGCCAACATCATGAACATACTCGCACATCAATCAACAAGTAGGTACCAACAACAGTAGGTAGGTACATAAAAATATAAAACAGGAATATAGGTTTACACGTGAAAAATGAGTTCGTCGTCCGAATAACTCGATAACTGAATTGTGGATCACTAATCTCATTTTCCTCTTCATTGTCACTAGAACTTGAAAAATACATATTTCTTGACGATGAGATCTTCCTCAAGTAGTCCTCACGATCCAACTGAATGGTAGTTGAACGGGCAACTTCTAAACAATAACAATAACCAGAGAATACCTATACTTCGTAATAACAACACGATCAATAAGGAAACAAAATGATAGCTGACGCCACAGGTAGAGTATAATAAGGTTATATGAGTAAAAACGTCTACTACGCATGTCTCGAACTACAAGTTCTGAATAGTTACGAACTACTACGTCCGAACATCGAACGTATAAATAGTTCGGAATCTTTCAGAACTAGTTCTGATGCTGTCCGAACAGCCAAAAATGGGCGTGGTCAGTTACGAACGATTCAGAACTGCTTGTCCGAACATACCCTAACTGTTTAATGATGTGATTCTGTTTTCATCCCTTCATTCTTGGATCTTCCACTAGAAAAGGTACGCAGGTACACCTACTGCTTTGCTATTTAGATTTATTGTAAGTACAATATTCTTCATAATCATAAAGTTGAATGTATTCCGACTAAAATAGATGCCAATTTGTAGGATCGAACTTACAACCAACCTTTTGCTCTCCATAAGGGTACATGAGCTACAGCACACATAAGGGTCTAGACACATTGGTAATGATGACTATTGCTTGCATTTTGGTTTATTATTCTGTGACCTATAAATTCGCTAAGCAAAAATTGTTTGGAACACCCCCTCAAAATTTTGTTCTCTTACGTTTCAAGGTGCGTAGGTTCCAAAAACCGAGCAAAGTCCCTGTCACATTGTTTTACTATTCTATTGGACATACCAACAGAAATTTTGGCTGTTCATTTATTGTTTCTTTCATGTGCAATAATTTGAATATTTACAAATTATCTTTGATCATTGATGGTGCCCTTTAATTGTCTTGATTCACCTGATGATAGTACTTCGAGTGTTATTATACAAATTTATGGTGGTTTCAGACAATTTCCCAGGTTTATGGCTCACAAAAAATGAATTTTGGGAGCCGAACCTTCGTTGCAATCTCAATTCTTCACTTTTTGGTCAAAACCAACTTCATATTCGGTCTTCTCGCCCTAAAAAAACAGGGAAAACGATACCTCACAAGCTTAAAACCTAAAAAAAAATCTCGAAAAACGCTATTTTTATACCGATTGGACTGCCGAGCTTCGGAGCACAACTAGGACCCAAATGTGTTCCCAAATGGGGACCCAAACTGTTTGCGGAAGAACGACAATTTTATACCAAATTTTAACGTAAATTTAAGGCTGAAACTCGGATTGAGCTCGACCCGAAGCGATCGTCCCTTTCGGGCAACGCGTCGTGCAGTTCGGAATGCCCTGTCCTCATCAAACTTTTGGATTCACGGACGACCAAAAGCCACGTCATTTCGTACGAAAAAAACTTCTTTGATTTTTCTTTCTTGCAAAACTGTTATTTGAGGAATTGTTGATATAAAACACCACTTCTATGGGACAAATGGAGTGAACATTATAACAATCGTAACTAGGTTCTCGAGGAGTGGGAGCAGATTTCAAACCGGAAAAAATTCGTTCAATTCCAAGACCCGAAAAGTTCTTTAGAACCAATAACCTATGAGGTACCTCAAGAGTCAGATCTAGGGGCTATTTTGTTTTTAATACATATTCAATATCAAACCACGATTCGTGGCCTTTGCAGATGACGTGGCAATAATAATAAAGGAAAAGAGCTGGGAACTAATGTCATCCGAATGCAGAATCGACTATGAATAATATAATCAAGTTGTTCTCTCTTAACATCCCATCAATTTACCTAAGCAACAAAATTCAGAAGTTCAGAATGAACTATTGTTCTGAATTCAACAGAATTCAGAAGTGGTCAACCAAATAAACTCAATTTCAATTGTGCATCATGAAAACTGCAACATAGAGCTGAAAAAAGCTGTAGAGCTGTACCAAACTAGGAAAAGTAGAATCCATAAAATACTGGACTCATTCGTACTCAACTAACACATGAAATGGAAAGAACATATCCAAAGCCTTGTAACAGAAATTAGGAAATCTTTCCATTTCTCCATCATATTACGAAAGTGGCTGTCAAGGCACAACCTCCGCTCGTTTCTATGCATATGTATACAGCATACTCATTACTCATCTATGGTACCTATAACTATATGGGGAAGAGCAATAACGCAAGTAATTTCCACGACCATTAAGCAAGCATCCATTCCAAAAGTGTTTTTTTTTCTGGAGTAATTTCCAGCCTTGTTTCAGTTCTAAATACTGCACTAAGCATAGCTACTGAATCAAAAAGACGCATCCTACAGTCAACCTGTACACAGTTGTTAACGTCCTCTCTCCTAGAATGTCAATTTATTTACTTACATTTGTTTACATAAATACTGGGATTCGTTCAGGTAATCTGTTGCATTATGGTTCACTAGAGGCAACGAAAAAGTATGCGAGCAATCGATCGTCATCACGACATCTATAGTGGGCAGTTAATATGGCTAGCACCATCAGTCTTCGAGGGTCTACCCTTGCCTTTCCAAAGTATAAACTCACTATCACTATTCAAGAAGGAAATTTAACAATATTTATATTTAATCCGGAAAAAACAGTCATGATTAGGAAGAAATTTAAGCTCTGAACTTTGGAAACAAAACGCTCATTATGTTTTAGACAGTAATAACTATATTAATTTTTCTTGTTACATGGAATCACCGCGCTTAGTAATAATGGGCATAATATTATTATAATAATGAGGTATGTCACCAAGAACCTGCGAATCTGGACGTTGATGTAAAACATTACACCGCCCGGACTGTTCGCTGACCCTAGACCCAGAACCGTGCTGGGATCAACTGCATACGATAATATAAAATGCTGCAGATCCATACACAACGGTTTATAATTTTGTACTGAACACCCTTCTGTTACTGATCACAGCTCTCTGTATAGAACACCCTTCTGTTACAGATCATAGCTCTCTGTATATAGGTAGATCTGCGAGAGATTTGCGCTCTCAACCCAGCTTGATGACCACATACACGCTGCTCTTTACGGAAAATCGTAGAATGCTCCAGATGGTCTCAAAAATTCAGAAAATAATCAAACTATTTAAAAATTCCAGAAAACCTACCCCTCAAAATAAAATTTTCCGAGATAGGGATACTCTGGATATTTCAACCCCTATTTTTCACCCCTTAGAGTTGAGTGACAGTAACGTCGAGCTTCGAGGGCCAACTAGAGCCCAAACGGGACCCATATACCAAATTTTGTGAATTTTGGTTCATGGAAACTAAGGAAAAAGCCGCGTACGGCAGACGGACGGAAATATTTTTATTCGATATTCATATTCTAGGTCTCTTGAAACGTAAACCATGAAATTATGAGGTGGGGGGGGGGTCTTAAGAATTGTTTTTCCCATGGTCGATTCCTAAGGTCCATTATTGAAAATATAAACCAATCTAAATCTGAAAAATAAGTACAAGTTCATGCAGAAATTCATGAACTTTTTCAACAGTTATATATCTGTGTGTGTGCGTGTGTATATATTTATGTCTGTGTTGGTAGGTGATGATACGTGTTTCGCAGTACTACGCTACTGTTAGGCACTTGATAATCTCATATGAATTCCATAAGTTACGCGTTTCCTTTCCATACGCGTGATTCCGGTTCTGGAAAATCAGTTGTAATTAATTTAAAGGGGGTTTTCTTTATCAACTCATTGGTGAAGCAATAAAATCTGTACATGAGTACTGATCTAATTCGGGTAGGTAAGTCACTACTACAAAAAAAATACGACATCTACTAACTTGACTGGCGTCTCCCTCTCGATCCTAAATTTTTATTAATTTAGCTCCAGGGTGCGTGTGAAAAATCCCTCGCCCAACTGGGATAGAACAATGTGTGCCAGGAGGCTAAGGACATCAAGGGGATGACACTATTGGATTGTTGCCAGGCTAAGCTTATTCGCAGGGCCTTTTCCTTCACATAGAAAAGCCCAGTTTGGAGAAAAGCCCCGGTATCTAAGCTCAACAAATTCATTTTACAACGGAGGTTAAGAAGGAAAACTCTACACCGCTGAGATGAAATTGGTGAACTGATTTGTTATCACTCTAGTCATATGTATGTTATAATGTTCATTTTCCCTAGCATTCTTAGTGGCATTCGTGACACATGGAGTTATTATGGTGCCTATGCTTATCTATGGGTTTATACATGAGCTTAGTTTTATATTTCTGTAGTTTTTACGGGTTTTCCATCAAAAATGTTTATATCCCTCTGTAGTTATGCATTCGCCTTTCAAAGCAGCCCAATCTCCTCTTTCGTTTTCTTTTTTTATAAGCTTTGAGCCAGCTATTTTATATTATGCAGATAAACCCCGCTGAGATCTATTTCTCTAGTTAGTTAGTTCGATGTATACCCCCCACTATAATTTAAAAAATCGAAAATCGAGCAAAGAATCGTTCCTTCCTAGAGAATCGTTCAGTGAATTAGAATCGATTATGATAGTCCGAGATTTCACTCATCTATTAGTCGTCTTCTACTACTGGTACTAACCGGGGAAAGTTGCCGAAGAGGTTTATTCCCCCTTATTTCAGACGAAATTCGATTCGCCCTAATAATTAAAAAAATCGGAAATCGAGCAAAGGTCCCTCCTAGAGAATCGTTCACTGAATCGAAATCGATTATGACAGTCCAAGATTTCACTCATTTACTAGTCATAGTACTAAACGGGCAAATTGTCCAAAATTGAGTTTTGTCGCTCATTTTAGACGAAATTCGATGTATACGCCCCATTAAAATTAAAAAAGCTGCAGATTATTACACAACGGTTTATTATTTACCTGCATTGATGCTCCTTCTGCGTAGATGAGTGTTTTCTGTGGTCAATACCTACCCGCCCTCAGGAGCCAGCCCGGGAATTACAGTTTCATAAAAATGCGCAGGGTTCAATAATTCAATCATTAAATTATTTGTTGTTATTCATGAAGCAACAAAAGTCAAGGTACAAAAGTACCTATCAACAAAATCCAAAAGAGATAATATCAAATGAAATAATATCAAAGAACAACCAACTCGACTTCATGTGATCATAATCGGGCGTTCCCAAGCAATGATATCTAGGGCCAATTCCCAATACTGCCCTCCAAAGTAAAAAAGCCGGCGACTCGATTTTTTTTCCAATTTAGAGATTTTGGTATGGCTGGATTTGTATCTTGAAGACCTAATTTTGGTATCTAGTTGTAAAAGTTGGGAAAATTTCCCTAAAAAGTTATTCAAGGAAAACGTCTACGGTTTTTCGAGTTGTTGATGGTTTTCCAAATATGAAACGCAGTAGTAGTTCTTCCAACAAATAAAAACAGTAGATCCCAGACCTACGGTGTTGAGTCATGGAACAGTGAATTTAATTTAATGGTCATCAGGACGGTACTGTTTACTGTTTTTATTTGTTGTATCCCTCTCATAGTTGTCTGAATCCGTCAGGCGATAGCGTATTTCAATTTTGTGATGAGCACCAAAAGCTTCGAGCGATCGACCATAAGTGGCTCCCACGTCGACGTAAGTCGTATTTTACAACGAAAAATAAAGGTAATGTTTTCTTCTTTGGGAAAGGGGTGAAAAAACTCCAGCAACTACAGTGGGAAACAACCGTAGCATGAGCGTCCAACGAAGAAAAGCAGTAGCCGTCCCCGGCCTTCTACCGTTTTTTGAAGCAAAATTTACCTCATCTTCTACAACGAAGAAAAACAGTTGCTTACATAAATCGTTGGAAAATATTGAAGAATGCCAAATTTACAGCCTAAAAACTTCACCTGCGATATTCTCAAAACTAGATTTCCTTTTTGTACGGCTTTGTTGCTTTGGAAGGCAGAATAACCTCTTTAAGGGGCCTCAGTCGGTGGCAATGAATATTATGGCCCACTGAAAACGATGACCCCCCCCCCCCCCCACAATATCAGACACATTAAACTCTCATCCCAATATTGTGGCCATTTGACCATCCCTCCCATATTGGGGACCATATTGTTGCAGCGTCACTAAAAATGATATCTAGGCTGGACGTATACAGTTTGATTCACCCTCCTGTTGATGAAGCCAGTCGGTGCAAACTTCAGGGCCTTACTGTGAACGAACGGCTGGACGTACAATGCTCCGGGTGATCTCAAAATCTCCCAAGTTCAAGAACGATTTAAAAATTTAAAAATTCGAGATAACGGTGTCCTGGAAATTTCAAACCCTATTTTCACCCATTAAAGATGACTGACATTAACTAGACCTCAAATGGGACCTACAAACAAAATTTCATTAATTTGGCTCATGGCAACTAAGGAAAGTGCGAAGTAAGGCGTACAACGGACGGACAGAAATGTTTTTGTCCCATTTTCGGATTCTACATACCTTGAAACGGAAACCTTCCAATTTTGAGGGGGGGGGGGGGGGGGTTATTATTTTTTCTTTCATGCAAGATTCCAAAGGTTCATTATTGAAAATAATAAACCAAAATCGGAAATCAAGCAAAGGTCCCTCCTAGAGAATTGATCAGTGAATTGGAATCGATTATGTGGCTCAAAAATTCATTTATCTGCTAGTTGTACTAACGGGGCAAATTTGCCAAAAAGGAGTTTTTTCTTCCATTTCTGACGAAACTCGAAGTACACGACTCATTATAATTAAAATCGAAGATCGAGTAAATGTCCCTCCTAGAGAATGGTATTCTCTATCGGATTCGACAATTAAAGGTTTCAATATTCCTTAGATAACCCCACAACAACTGAGCGAATTTGTGGAAATGTACGTTTTCGGCTATATCTGATGAAATTCGAATTATATGACCTATCATAGTTTAAATATCGAAAAACGAGAAAGTTCCTCCTAGAGAATATTGTTTAAAATTGGATTCATTATACAATTTTCGAATATCTTAAATTGTATAGGTACCCATTTCAACTGGGCAAAATTTCATTAAATTTTCTGATCAAATTTCAAAAGAAGTCCCTCCTAGCATTCCTTCAGTTGATTAGATCCCCGTTCAAAGAATTTCAAAATTACCAAATTACAAGGCGTAGCAAAAGGGCAATTTTTCGATTGTGAATCTGCATACAACTTCAGGGCAGTTCTTTTTCAGCGTCATTAGCCACCAAGTTGTTGACAGTTGTTGTTTTCACTGTGCACACCTGTTAGTTGTCTTCTTAATCACAAAATGTCTGTGGGTATCACTCTGTATGGGGTCGGGACGTCAATTAACCAAACCCCCCTAGAACTGGACGATGATGGGATTACGCCATAGGATGGTTATCGCTCTATACCTATAACAACACATTTTCAAACTTATCACCAGATCGGAGGAGTAACAAATTTAAATTTCTGGAAGTGCCGATCCCCGTCGTCTTTGAGGCTGGTGTCTACGACACTTACGGTACGATACGATATTTTCGATCACATACAGGCGTTTTTAGACGAGTGTAACGCCGAACTAAGAGTGGGTAATAGAAAGAAAGTGATCGGTGACAAACTTACGGTGGATGGCTTTTACCTATATAAAGTGGAAATTGAGTTAACACGACAAATTGGATTGAGGTAACCCTACAACTTGGAACTGGCACTTCAATCGGCACTCCCATCCGTTAACATACCGCTGGAGCAATTTGTTACAACATGTGATCTGAACGAATAATGCAAATACTAGTGCCGAAACATCATTGTATAAATGTACTATATATATGCAAAAAGTGAATTTTATTTTTACTAAAAATTGTTTATGATAGATGAAGCTCCTTTATATTTACTAAGTTATGCTGTAATGTAAACAGATTAATGTAGCTGATGCCAACAAAAAAAAAGGAAAAAACCGGGGTTGACAATTGATTTTAGTCATGAGGGTTCAATGGTTGGTTTTGAAGGAAAATTGGTGTTACGTAATGCACGTGCGGTAGTCCCTAATCCAGCGTATGATTAGTACAAATCGGTGAATTTGACGTGTAACCTAGTACGTGGTTCATAAGTTAGCAATCAACAGTCTAGCGTTATTTTAGCGTTTGTATCCGACGCTGATCCAAATTTCAAAATTGCTCACATGCCCTCACCAGCTTTTTAAGCTTTGGGGGTTGCCCACCATGCCCGAACCCTACAACACCCCCCCTCCCCAACCACCACCGTGGCAACTTGTGGTGTTTTTCGGGAATAAATACTCGACCCGCCTCCGCCGGTTACATTAGAACAGAATCGACTGCACAGAGGTGCATCCAGATAATGGAGGTGCAAGGATGGACATCCAGATAAACCATGGCGGTCTATTGCTGTACTAACAGAAGTTTTAGCCTAGATTTTGAACACGTGGATGGCCCAGCCTGCAACATTTGCGGAAGTTACGACTATTGCTGTTTGGGTGCCTAGAATGCCAGAAGTCGCGGCTTGTGCAACCACAAGACTAAATCGTTGAAGCCATCGACGTCGGTTATTCCCTCACCATGGACGACAGCGATGATGGTTACAACTCACGGGGCGACCTATATTAATAGAATTCTATTTTCGTACATTAATTACTTCCTTGTATTAGGCATTATCCCATGTCGTAAGAAGCGCCTATTCTGTATACTGTAGTCTCCTGCTATTTCAAGTGCTTGCCTATATTTGGCTTAATAACTGTTATCATTGCTTTCTTCACGGTGTTGGTCACTTTCTATTAGAGTAGGCCTAAATCTTCAGACTGAACCTAGTAAGTTGAACATGGACACTGCCCTCTCTCCGATCAAATGATGGTTCAACCTCGGATCCACACAGCTGAAATTATTCGGCATGTTGAATCCCGTTCCCCAGATATTGCGTTGCAGCCAGTGTACGCCAACCTAGCACGCAGATGGCACAGTTCCAGAGACCCTCAGGCCCCAAACCTCCCTCAGTCTGAGAGCTAAGGGGTATGTGCCGCTAAGATTGTTAACAAAGCCGTGCTGTACACCAAAATCTGATTACTCAGTGGCTGGGATGTCGATTGATTACATGTTGAGTCAAGTATGTACATGAAAAAACGGGCATTGATGTAATAATAATTGTATTTACTAGTATTTTTGAAATAATATTCTGAATGTGTCTTAATCTCCCACATGGCTCTTTACCCCGACCCACTGTACCCCCTACCACCCCAGTAGTGGGTATACACTACTAACACCCTCTGCATTGTTTCACAAATATATCAGCTCACCTCTTCGTACATTCTGGATGCTGGTCAGGGTCTTCGCATCACCCTCGGACTGATCAATGTGAATACGCCCGTCGTCAGTGTTCAAGCTGCCCATGGGACGCCATTCTATATCACCGTCGCTGACAGGGAGCTCCTGTCTCATCGCCTGTGTGAGGTCGAGACCATCCTGAAGGAGAACCAGATTCTTTTGAAGGGATATCATCTGTTGGCGCGTATACGTCGAAAGGTGGCTTGGTCCAGGCGTATCATCGATCTTGGTTGGAGGTGTTATCGGACAAGCAGACCAGTCAATCACCAGCCAAGAGCCGTACTCTGATGAACGATGCACCTCTATAAATACGATCACTGGCCGACTTCAACACTTCATTTTGTACGAGGACCCTAGCAGTGTACATCTTTACCAGACTACGGAGCAGGCTAGCACGTCAACAGCAGCACCGATGGACTAATAGCAGCTGAAACACGAAGGCGTTGGTGGGCTGATCAACTTCCACCACTCGAAAAAATGATTGAAACTCACCACACTTCGACTGGGCCACCCGCATTCGAGGTTGTCTGTTCGATGATGATGATGGCTGTTCCGTTCGCAGACGATATTATCGTCATAAGTGATCACAATTGCCACCTGGGTGATGATACCGAAGCCGTCGATCGACTCTGCAACCAGTTTGAAGCCGCCTTCATCAGATACACGTGGCTCAACTACAACATCAGCACAGTACGGACTGCGCGAGCCATAATCAACCAGAATTCAACTGAATTTAATTCAACCAATCAGAACTGAACTGTCAACCGCACGCCGACGCCACGGCCGCCTCGATTGCGACCCCTAGTCCTCATTGCAATCACTAGTATACTAACGTTCATGTATATCCCTTCAATTGCCATCACATTTTTCTTTGCAAACTCACCACAACACCCACTAGGCGTGGGTACAACGGTGTGCACCCTGTCCGAGACTTGGAGTAAGGTGCGAGGTGGTCATGTCACTTGATAGCCCCGAGATGCCAAAGGGGGCCGCCTGTCAGTTGGAGTATTGCGGGTTTAGTATCCCCCTCCTATCTCCCTTACCAGCCTGTGTGCGAAAGAGCACATTTTTTATACCGAAAATAAACTAGATATGGATGATACGGCGGGCGTACGGCAGACGGGCATAGCATTATTGGAATCTACGCAACTTGAAACGTAAAAGAAAAAATTGTATGGTGGGGGGGGGGGGGGGGGGGGGCTGTTCGAAAAATTGGTAGGTGAATTGTTCACAGAATAATAAACGAACAATTGAGTATCTAACTAATGTTGACATAACTCTGGGAGACCTCCTTCACCCGTACTATTCTTCTAAAACACCCACAATACCCAATCGAGAATTTGAGCCCTCAAACATTATATCAGTAGTTTGATCTGAAATTTAAAATAAGTAAATTGATTGACCACATAAATCACATATACATGTCTCTCCGCGGAGTTCCACCGACCCACACATAGCCTCCATATCATACCGAGGGTTTTCATTGATTTTAGTTGGAATTTGGCGTCGCTTTCAAAATGTTTGTTGCATCGGCTTTGAATAAATTAAATTTGTTTAGCACAAAAATGATTTTTTACTATTTAGTTGTAAGTATACACCTTTTTTGTTGTTTTTTTGTTTGTTTGTTGTTTTTTATTTTAAGCCACTTGTCTTAGTTTTGGGACTCACGAATACGGCGCTGCAGAATCAACCGGTTTTACCATGTCAAACCTGGCCAGGTTATAGACCTGTTTACAGACGCCTTATCGTATCGCCAGCTCTTCAGTGGAAGAGATATTCCGTTATCCATGATTTCAGATATTCGTGACCCACTCGTTCGTTATCGAAACTAACGGATATTTTGAAGAAAAAAAGTCCAACTATAACCTGCTGTTTCACATAAAATTGGTCATTTTCGCCAACGAGATCGTGGCCTACTCGTGCGAGATCTGGGATTCTGGGCTTTTCCAGATGAAAATCCTCACTGATTCCTAATTTACGAATAATTGCATTGCGAAACGATAATGAAGCTTTCCATACGGTAGGTATTACGTGCAATTTAGATGGTCGCTCTTCACTTTCTACAATTTTGGATGAGTAACCAGGAAATCGGTGGGGAGTGTGCTTCATAACCATGTTTAGCAGTATATAATGTATGTTGATACCTACCTTGAGGCTCATCAGGCTAGTTGACTATATTACATCAGGCAACATCATACAGTCTCCCCGGAAGATAGCATGCTCTCCTGCCGAATTCGACAAAGTTTCCGTCTATCCCCTATAATACCGCGGGCAATCCGAGATCATTCGTTTATTATAAATAGGAATAATGATCCTTCCGCTCTCTTAAGCTTAATGTTCATGAGTAAGTGGAAGAAAGAAAATTGATTGAAAACACCTTGGAGGCTGTTCTGTGAAGAATATTACTACAGAGGTGAGGATGGAAGGATGGTGGAAGAGGTCACCTCATTAACGAGACTTCTGCACCATCGACACTCCTCCAATCCAATATTACTATTATTTACTGATTGACTTGATCATAATTTCAAATCACAGTTAAAAGAACTGTATACTGTACTGTGTTATAACTGATCATAATTTCAAATCACAGTTTTATTAAAAAATTTTTGCAAATGCCAGTGCCTGCATGCTAATAATTATTAATAGCTCTTAATCACACTGATAGGTCCATAAATAAATTGTGTAGTTATTCGTATGTTCATGAACACGAGTCTTGCAATTTGCGGTTGCATGTCCACGAAAATTTGCTAAAGAACAGAACTTCCGTCTCTGGTAAATTGATTTCGGAGGATGTCCTCAGCTTAGAACGTATATCTACATCAGACAAAAATTTCACAAAACAGTTGCAAAGTTACTAAAATGCTGTGGATGAGATGGTGTAGAAAATTGTCAATGTAGGTTATGCAATACTGTAATGGATACTCGTAGTCGAGTGTAGTTAGTACAGAAATTGATTCAACACGGTAAGTGAACTGTCGCACAGGAGAGCCAACTATCACTAGAAACGACCTGCATATTGTTCTCTTCAGGGCCCAGGCCCATCCATGTAGCCATTGTAGCTTGAACGTTTGTGTCGAGGAGGTTTTTCATTCTCATGAACCTCCGCTCAGTTAGAAGGTGATGCCAGAAAAAAACGGGACGAGCCAGCTTTATAGGATAGAACAACGCAAGTTGAGCTAACTTTGAAATTGCCATTCATTTTCTCTCTCGACTCGTGGCAGTGCTGAAAATTTGGAAAACTATGCTGCTCTCTTTGAATATAGGGAACAGCGCTAATTCTGGATACTACAGTCCGCACACATTCTGGTGCCTTTACCTAAAATGGGTTTATATAATCCTCCAAAACGACGAACATTCAAAACCAATTACGTTCGCCCATTGGACAAAACTGGTTTCGGATATTATACATGAAAGAAAAATGGTAGACCCTAAAACGAGACCTAACAAGCTATGTAGGTAAACAAGTTATTTGGCTGGCACTGTAAAAAACATCACGGAAGTAGGTTCGTCAGTAAAAGCTCCCTTCGTAGACGAAATTTTAAAGATATCATTGAAAAATTGATATCATTTGTTCAGAGCCCTCCGTTCACAAAAGGAAGGTAGTCTCAAGCAAATTCCTTAATATGCCATATTATATATATTGTTATATTAAGGTCTATGGTCTCAAGTCATAACCCATCACAACAGGGCCTAAATATTGTATTGTAAATTTGTTCAGTCGTCGTTTTTTGTAGTTATCAACCTACTGTTCGATGTTACCTATCGAAACGGAAAGACATGAATATGTCGTTCCATGAAGCCAAATATTCTAAAATACCTATTAATATACAGAGGCTGCCCTAAAAAAGTTCCTTTATGTAAAAAAATAAATTAAAAAAACGAAAAATCTGAGAAAAAGTATTGTTCCGTTATCAAACAACTTTTCTACATGGCCCCAATTTTTCTGCTGACACGCGACAATAGTTTTTTTCTAAATCTAGGCGTGCCACTCTCACGCCTAACTGGAACAATAGTTCATTTCCACTTTGAGTTCGTCTTTGTTGTCTATAGAGTCTTCTGGAGTCTCCAGGATATTCCTTCAGTTTGGAAAACAGGAGGAAACCGGATCGCAGTGTTTCCAAAATGGAAGAACCTGGAGAGATCCTTCACAGTAAGGAGGATGAAATGAGAGTCGAAGTGAATGGGGCCATTCAGCTCACAGGGGTAGTTCGTCATATGTTTACAAGAAAGAAAAAAAGAAGTTACCTCTTTATGAAAAGTGTCTGGAAAAATAGGGGCTGTGTAGAAGTAATAACATTTTGTGAACACAAATTTTTTTCAAATTGTTTAAAACCTGGAATAGGTGTGTATTTGGATTTTTTAAACTGTATTACCTACTCAAGGAAACTCAACTTTTTGACATCCCTCGTAGTATTTCTGCCTTCTACTTTTTCAGTAACAATAATATCTTCAGGCAGAGACCAGAATGCAGTCAGTGATGGTCCTGGAAAATGTGGCAACGCATGATTATGCTGTGGTCGAGTTCGACGGATCCAGATATTTTCAGAGGTCCACCCAAAATAAAAATCTGCCTGCGTCGCAGCTAGGCATTTTTTTCTTCCTCTAATCCAACACATTTTAAGTTGAACATTTTAAGAAAAATCCTTGTCGGAAAATTTGTATTCATCAACATTTATATGTGTGCCTAACAAATATTGTAATAACTTGTAGGAATCGCCAGTTGAGTGTTAATGCATACCTGTTTCATCTTCCGTGAGCTTGGCGCCAGATGTAATCAAGGCGGTTGCTGAAACGAGATAAGCGATGACGATCATATCAGAGCGGAGTAGCAGGTTGAAGACGCGTGTTTCGCGGGTGTTGGAGGCGGCACAGTCAGGTCTACACCATGTGAACAACGCGGAGGAACTGGCTACTGCCGCCAAGGGGTTGATAGCTCCCAACGCCGCCGCCGAAAGTCCCGAGGGGTGAGCGGCAGTGCAGCGGGGTGCGGGTCGAGGATCTCCAAACATAACTCTCTTCCACTATCAACTCGCCCTCACCTAATCACCTCGTGCACTCACAACAGGTCCCCTTCGTACCTCGTAAAGGTTAAGAAAAGTGGTAGTGGTTTCAACTTTTCTTATTTTACAACACTTGGTGTGACACGGAACAGGATGTCGCCCAGTTGTTTACACTCGGTAGGTGGGTACCTATTTGCTGAGGATCGCCCCACACTATCTTTCCCAAGTTTGTTAGTTGGCTTGGTCTGTGACGATAGAGAGTACACTTTTACGACCTCTTTAGTTTACATGATTATAACTTTAAAACCCTAGATGGCCCTACCGAATCGAAACTGAACGCACTGGCTTTCTGTTGTTTATTCCCAACTATCAAATATTAATTTATACTTCATCTTAGTAGGCTGTGCAATTGTCTGGGGAAATCGGATTCTAGAGACCGCGCTAACTTGTTTTAGCACTCTACCATTTATTCCATTAGCACTTTCTTAACAGTATTTCGGTCCTTAAGGGGGCGATTCCCTGGGGCTGCCCCCTGCGCTAATGAACACCCACCCTGATTTTGGCGACAAACTATGAACCCAATTCCTACGATTCTTTTCGCAATCTGTTCACTACGTCAGTATACAGGGTCCTATGTCGGTAGATTTCAAAAACGCTGCAAATCCCTACATAATGGTTTATTATTTTCTACAGAACACCCTTCATCACAGCTCTATATATAGATAACCCTTCTACAAATATATTATATACTATTCCATACATATATTATGTAGACCGCAGACCCTCCGTACCTTAGCATCGAACCCCGTACTCGTTACTAGGTACTAGAAACCAAAATTGCCTAGAGGTCGATTTCATTGACTGGAGTGTGGTTTTTAGGGGTATGCGTAAAAAGGCACATTTGCTGAAACGGACCACGTTTTGAGATGGGAAAAGCTGAATAACATAAAATCTATCGGATCTAGCGAAAAAATTATTGGAGTAAAAGTTGAAGAAGATAACATTTCAAATAAAATAAGACCAATTTCAAGTCTCTAGGACAAATGGTTACTATGTTATGAGGAAAGAAATAATATTTTTATGAAAAAAAGTGAGTTTTTCTAAACTTCAACCTCAATGCGGCACGGGTTAATGTTATCCAATCGACCTAAAACTTTGGGAATCTCATTTTCTAGTCAAATAGCACCTTTTAGGGGGTTGCCACGATTGAATTTCGAAAGTTGACTTTTTGTGACCACTCTATTAGGGTGGTCACAAGGCAATAGGCAAAATTTTTTTTGAGAAAATCACTTCTGGCAACCCCCTAAAAGGTGCAATTTGACTAGAAAATGAGATTCCCAAAGTTTTAGGTCGATCGGATAACGTTAACCCGTGCCGCGTTGAGGTTGAAGATCAGAAAGACTCACTTTGTTTCATAAAAATACCCTTTTTTCCTCATAACATAGTAACCATTTGTCCTAGAGACTTGAAATTGGTGTCAATTCATTTAAAATGTTATCTTCTTCAACTTTAACATACATAATTTGTTCGCTACATCCTGTAGATTTTATGTTATTCAGCTTTTCCCATCTCAAAACGTGGTCCGTTTCAGCAAATGTGCCTTTTTACGCATACCCCTAAAAACCACACTCCAGTCAATGAAATCGACCTCCAGGCGTTTTGACACTTCTTTATCACTCTGGTTTATTGAAAATGAGTATGTTTCAGGTATAAATGTAAAGGTTGAGGCTGTAATAGGGGGGGGGGGGGGATCTAGGTAACTACCAGCTACCAGATATCTTGAAAAATGAAAACGTAGAAAGAGTAGCGATCTTGATTAGTTGTGGAGATGAGGAACAGTTGATCGGAGTTCCTCAACTCGAAAATAGTACTGGACTCTTGCAAGCCCAGGCGGTATTTGAAGCCATTCAAGAGTGGGGTGCAGCAGACAAAATCCAAGCAATGTGCTTTGACACCACAGCTGCAAAAAATACTGGTCGGGTTAGGGGGGCTTTTCTTTTGCTGGAGCAATTATTGCAAAAAGAACTTTTGTACTTAGCATGCCGTCATCATATTTTGGAAATTATTTTGAAAGCCGTGTTTGATAGCAAGATAGGCTCGACCACTGGTCCTGAACCTAGCGTTTTCAAAAAATATCAAGTTGGGTGGCCTAAGTTCGACCAAACTAAATACAAAACTAGTCTACATGATGATAATACGAGTATTAGATGCAAAATTAGTAACATTAATCAAGTTTCACTTTTTTTAATGGAACATTTGGAAACCCTGCAGCCCAGAGAGATTACAAAGAGTTTCTTCAACTTTGTTTAGTGTTTATAGGGCTTCCTCCCCAAAACTTTTCTTTTAAAGCACCTGGTGCAATTCATCACGCCAGGTGGATGGCCAAAGCAATTTACTGCCTCAAAATTTATCTTTTTAGAGATCAATTGTTATTAACTCAAAAAGAAATGAAAGGAATAGAAGAAATTTGTGTTTTTATAATAAATATTTACGCCAAGGCATGGTTCAATGACCCCAAACCTGCTTTGGCCCCTAAACAAGATCTGGAAATGTTGAAAGCATTAGTAGAGTATAGGAAAATTGACACAGAAATAGCAGATAAGGCTTTGTCAAAATTTGTAAACCATCTGTGGTACCTCAGCTCAGAGAAAATAGCGTTCTCGTTTTTCGACCACACTTGACGACAACATTAAAAAAAGTATGGCCATGAAATTATTTTCCCTAGGTGAACCCGATAGTGAAATTGATGGTAGGGATAGAAAAGCGATTTTAGATTTTGCACATATAGAGCAAATTTTGGATAAGCAACTTGATTTTTTTGTCACCTCTCATACCTTGAATTTTTTCAAGCGGTTTTCCATAGAGACAGATTTTTTAAACACCGATACACGCTTATGGAACAAAAATCCTCATTATTTGCATGCTAAAAACATAGTGAACGGTTTAAGGGTAGTCAACGACACTGCTGAAAGAGGAGTGAAATTGATACTAGACTTCAACTATTGCTTGACAAAAGACGAAGAACAGCGCCAATTTTTATTACAAGTTGTGTCAGAATGTAGGAAAATTTACCCTGATGTCGATAAAGCCTCACTATCTAAGCCATTAATGTAGTTCTAAATTCAGTGGTGTTGGAATAGATATATTGTGTTGTAAAATAAGTTCCAGGCTATTATTTTCTATACAAAAAACTTTCAATTTGTATTATTAAAACACTTTTTACATAATTTTTATTGTTTCTTGTGCATTTCATAGCACCCACCACCCACCCGGGTCATTTCAAAATTTCGGTGCATTTTGGACCTCTAATTTTTTCAAGAAAAAATGTGAAATATTTCATTGTTTTTTTTCACGTGGCGTATTCTTAGGGTCGTCCTAGTAATATCCTACAGTGGGCACACATAATCATCGATATTTCCATAGATAGGCCAATAAAAAAAAATTTAATTTCTAGGAAGTGAGACTCAAGTCTAGGGAATGAGAAAGAATCAAGTTACCGTCTTTAAAAAAATTTCCGTCCGTCCACCATCCGCGGCTTTTTCTCAGTTCACATGAACCAAAATTCACGTAATTTGGTTTATGGGTCCCGTTTGGGCTCTAGGTGGTCCTCGAAGCTCGGCATTACTGTCACTCAACTCTAAGGGGTGAAAAATAGGGGTTGAAATGTGCAGAGTATCCCGATCTCGGAGAATTGTATTTTGAGCTGTGGGTTTTCTCGCATTTTTAAATATTTAGATTTTTTCTGAATTTTGAGACCATCCGGAGCATTCTACGACATTGCCATAAAATTGCCTATATAATTTGCCCTAAATAAAAGAGAAGGGTGTATGCAGGCATCAAGCTGGTTTGAGAGCGCACATCACTGGTTTCCTACTAGCTGGACGGTATAGCTGAGTGGTTTATACCCTAAAGTTCCCGAGATCGAGACCCTACCAGGACGTAATATTGTTTCACTCCACGTCAACAATTTCCCTTTAGAACTTCATTATTTGTGTTTCTTTTGCCATTTTAGCTACTGTTTGTCATCGACAGAACTATTTTAGCAATATTCAGCATGTGATATAGGTAGGTACCTAGTAACGAGTACGGGGTTAGGTACGGAGGGTCTGTGATCTACATAATATGTATAGAACATTACGTATATTATATAGAAGGGTTATCTATACAGAGAGCTGTGATATGTAACAGAACGGTGTTCTGTACAAAATAATAAACCGTTGTGTAGGGATTTGCAGCTTTTGTTTTGGTTTTTTGTTCTTGTTTTTTGTGACCAAAGTTGTTTGGGTTTTCTCAGACTCGTGGTCCAAGCATAAATTTTCTCGGACTCGTGGTCCAAGCATAAATTTGATCGGATTCTAGGACTAAAATGCTACTACGACTTCAAATATGACCCTGCGAGCCAGAGCCTAATGCTACAGTCAAGTAGGTACAGGTCAAATTGATTTGTCACCGCCAAGGGGATGAGGCTGTAAAATTTTTCAGACTCGCAGTCCAAACCAGATTTAAAAAAAAATAATAAAATATACGCCTCATCCCGGATAGAAGGCACCTATAGGAGTCATTACGTTCTCGCGAAATACGCAATGTACACCAGCAGGAAGGCTCTTCGTCACAAAATCCAGAGTGTAACAACCTCAGACGGCTATCTTCATGCATAGTATGCATCAAGTGCAAGGACTACCTGTATACACAAAGACCCACAGCGACAAAGGACCGACATTGTTGCACACCAATATCGATCGATAGCCGAAGTGTCTGATTTCATGCGCATGTGCAATTAGTTAGATTATGGATTTTACTTACATCCATACGAATAATCTGAATACTATAACATTTAAATGAAGTAAAGATCTGAAATAAGCAAATTTTCAGTCTTCCGTTTCAATTTCAGATTCACTCTCGCTTTCGTCCAACAATTGCGGTAAAGTTCAGTCAGTGTCTTGGTTGATTTTACGTATTCGATCATGCGATTACTTTACTGTACGCTTGGACTTTAAATTTTCCAATATATATCGGTCGTTAGGTAACATTTCAACAACTCGGTTCAAACTTCGGTGTTTCAGAGCCGTTCACTGAGAAACCCTTGGTTCGATTTCACGAAAGCACAGGTCACCCAATTCGAAAGGAACTACTGGGGCTTTTCTGCCCACGAAATGCAGCAGTTCATACTCCTCGGAGCGGTCAATATTGGCCTCAGCCCTCAGATCGCATTTTTTGTAAATATGAACGTGTTGGAGGACAAAGCTCCTCGTTAGTAGTTATGAATCCCGGAATTTCGGGTTTTCTGCCCGTTAGGAGCTCGATTGGTGACATTGATGTTATTCTATTTGTGGCAGAATTTAAAATTAATTGAATTTGAGGTGCTAGTTGTCTAATCGATTGTTTTTTAATATATTTAGGGACTGTGACTAGATTTTTTATTGAGCTCGTATATCTTTCGGCCTGAGCGTTTGCTCTCGATGCGCCCGTCGCCACCTGATGCATTTTTATATTTTGTTTATTGCAAAATTCGACAAAAGTACCACCTGTGAAGGTAGATCCCTGATCGAATAGAAGTCTCGAAGGCGCACCAAATAAGGAAATCAATTCTGAGACAACATTAATGGCAGATTTGGCTGTCCATCTTTTGGTATGGTGCAACAAAACATATTTGGTAAATGCGCAAATTTGTACAGTAAAAATATCTGATGAGGTCGACGAACCACTCAACCGACCTGAAAAATCGATGTGAACGGAAAGAAATTGTACTGGGTATTTTGGAACTGGATACAAATTCATTTGCTGCTTACCTGACGGACTCTTGGCAAGTTTACATGTACACAATAATTATTAATAAATTTTCTAATGAATTTGTTCATTTTTGGAAACCAAAATTTCTCCATGATCTTGTCCATTGTTTTAGGTAAACCTAAATATAGTATTGCTTCGTGAACTGAATTTGTGACTACCCAACGATAAATTTGGGAATTACTGCTTTTTTGTCATTTTTCTTTTTATTGAAATTTCTCAAATAAAATCCTTCCATTTATTTCATAATATGTATACCTATTTGCTAGATTGAGAGCCAGATTGCCTGCTTCGAACTGTTCTATAATAAATTTGATTTCTGTATCTTGCTGTCGTAACCATTCCTCGGTTAATTCAACTAAATTTACCTTTTTCTCAATTAATTTATTATGTCAGTGATTCGGGGCAGATAAGATTTTATGACTTGACAGTCATCTGAAGTATGTGTGGGAGGATAGTCTTTACTTGTGTTTCAAATATGTCCACTTCCGTGGGTAATCCTACAGGGTATCGAGAAAAAAAATCTACAGTTCGCATTTTGGAGCCCGGTCGATAATGAATATTGTGAATACGAACATTTGCATGTATGCCCACCATCTATGCACTCGCGTAACTAAATTTTATTTGACAAATGAAGCTTGAAGTGACTTTACAATCAGTTACAAGGGTAATATCATGGTATGTAGAAAGCTCCCAGTTCTTAATTGAGTCTATCTACTGCCGCCATTGTCTCTAATTCATAGCTGTGGTAGTATTGTTCTGAGGTGATTTTCTTGCTTATGTACCCTATCACATTACGTTGATTGTTTATGATATTAAACACGGTACCTCCATGTCCAATCGTACTTCCATCCGTCCATATCTCAATGGGGTATTGAGGGTCAAAAATTGTGAGAATAGGTTCATTAGTTAGGTGTCTAATTTCTTCATGTTTTGACGTCCATTCAAACTGATTTTTGGTTGATGTTAGTTCATACAATGGGGCACAAATTTGAGCAAAATCCTGTATTAAATTTCTAAAATATGAACATAGGCCTAGAAATGTTTTTAATGCAGTTAGGTTTTTGGGTTGGGGGTAATTCGGTGGTACGATCATTATATGAACGTATTTCTCCATTCTGAATATGACATCCTAAGTATACTACGGAATTTGTCAAAAAATTACATTTATCTGGATTCAACGAAAATCCTGTTGGCGATAATCCCTTCAGTACCTCTTCTAATCGAGTAAAGGCTTCTTCCATCGTACCTATTATGAGCAGATCGTCCATTTAGCGCAGACAAAGGGTCTTAGACAATTCACACAATGCAGATGTAATTGCTCGTTGATAACAACAAGGGGCGTTGCGAACACCAAAAGGCATGAGACGATATTGGTGGTGGCCGTCAGGGGTTTGATATGCAAGTTTTCCACACATTCTTTATGGATGGGAATGGCATCGAATCCGGATTCACAGTCCAGTTGGCTAAAATACATTTGGCCAGATAATCTACTGATTTGATCCCGGATCAAAGGGATTGGGAACCATTCCGTTGCGGCGCAGCTATTTAGTTCGCGAAAATCCAAAACCATTCGTAGCTTTCCGTTCTTTTTAGGGCTATGAGCCTAGTACACACCGGTAGACACGTTGCGCGATTTTGGTCTAAGAGACGTGTCTCAGGATGTCTATGTAGACATGTCTATAGACGAAACCCCGTCTCCGGGCCTGTTGCGAGACCAAAAATCGCAGGCAACGTTAAGCAGACCACACACGATCAATATTATTGTCAATATTCATAAGTATTGTTAATAATATTGACCGTGTGCAGGCGCGAAAATGGATTGAAGGCCGATATTAAAGAGAATATTGACGATATCTGGATTTTCTGTTCTTCGGTCGTCAATATCGGAAAGTGGAGGGGATATTGTCAATATTATTGACCGTGTGCGGAGGGAAGTCAATATTTTCATCAACCCTCAGTTCGTCTCGAATCGTCACGCGGTGAAGGTGGTCTGAGCAATAGGTTGTTTTGTCGGTTTGAGGAGTGATTTTCGTTCTAGTCATGGCTAATATTTCAATAAGTGACGACGAAGAAAACAGTGCCGGATCACCCAGCATCCATGGGCAACGAGAGGAACCGTGCGCCCTTCGACAATTCATCGAAATGTTGGAACTTATTCCAGAACTGTGGAACCCAAACCACCCGAAATACAAGAATAGACTGGTGAGGAGTGCATGTCTTGACCGCCTCATTCCCATTTTGCAAAAAATTAAGCCAGGAGCCAACAGAGAGGACGTGAAGAAAAAAATAAACAGTCAGGACGAACAACAGGAAAGAAATGAAAAAATCATCGATGAGGTCAGGGATGGGCTCCTTCCTCGTGGGTGTTTTCGGTGCTGTCCTTCCTGGAAAGGTTCGCTTCACAAGTTTCGACGATGATTCTGCTAATGGTTCTAGGGGACATGATAACTGAGAACTTCAGATTCAAAAGTCCTTCCAGTAGCCAATCTCTCATCAGCAGAGACACAATCTCTCATGTTCGTATCATTTCGTTTTACAAATGGTAGAACCAACCTGAGCAACTTCTGGAAACTGTCTTCGCCAATCCTGAAATAATTCTTGTACTTCATCAGTGGAGCTGAGTTGTTTTAACAAAACCAGATGAGTGTACTCCTCTCTCTTCTTGAGTCACTCCCTCATAAAGCGTTTTCTTGTTGTTCGATGGTTTGCCATTCCCATTGCCATAATGATGGTAATGCATGCTTTTTTACGGTTGTCCATTACAGGTAAAACCAGAAAATCCACGCAGCTATCACCCTGCTCTTTCGCGGCAGAAAAAAGAGCTGAGAACATTTATTGATTGAATTATTGTCAATATTATTGATCGTGTGCGGTGGGGCAGTATTGAAAAGGGCTGACTCGAGTATTGATAGCTGTATTGACAATACTGGTATTGACAATAAGATTGAACATGTGCGGTCTGCTTTAGACACATTGCACAACATTTTGACAGTGTGGACGTCACTGGGCGTCTAGAGGCGAGACATGTCCCAGTCTTTCGTGAATGAGTCTCCACTTGCACGGAAATGCAGTGTGACTGCCAGTCGAAGGGAAGCTGGGATAGTTTCTCTAAGGCCCGATTTCACCAAACTCATTAATCCTGATTAAGCTAATCACGGTTTGCGTTAACCGAACCTCGTGATCGTGATTAACGTCGTTTGGATTCCACCATGCTGATCATGGTTCCCACTAATCTTGGTTACAGTAACCACAATTAACTTCTTTAAACACAATTAACGCCCGCATGGATGCTATATGTTCCGTACCTAAAAGGCAAGTGATACAATGAGGTTATATCAAAACAAGGTTATTGTTTTACTGTGTCGTGTCGTATCATTCTATTTTCTACGCTTTTTGCAATTTTTCGTTTTACCTACCAACATGAGTGATCAGAATAACAATGGCGAAACCACAAGGAAAAGGAAGCTGGATCCTGCTTTCGAGCTTCCTTCCAGCTTGTCGAGAAGTACTTCAACATTGTGGAATGCAAGAAGACTGATGGTTGTTCTATGAAAAAAAAAAAGTTGGAAACATGGAAAAGAATCTGCGATGAGTTCAACTCGCCATCAACCCGTTTGAGAACTTGGTCGAGTTTGAAAACGCTGTGGGAGAATCTGAAAAGAAGGGCAAAGCTAGCGATAGCTGCACAAAACAGCAATGTCAAAGGAACAGGTAGGCCCATAATATATTTGCTTCTCTACCTACTTTACCTTATCCTAATTCCATCAGTAGGTACCTATTTGTTTGTGCTGCATTTTAATGGGCCGCCTACTTCGTTTATAACTGTAGAATGATCTGTACAGAGGGAGGAAAACCACAAAAAATGTTGAACGACCCAGTGACAGAACTTGTTGTGACGCTCATTCGCCCCCATGTAGAAGCCTTTGCAAATCCCTACAACGACAACACCGACGATGATGAAACGAGACAGTCTCCAGGTAAGTACCTACCGTTTAATTAACCTAGGCTAGTAACAGGCGTTTCGTCTAGGTACTCACAACGGGAAAGGACGTCCAAAGAAGGACAGGAACATGAGTGTGGGATCAGTTTACTGATAACCCACACCAAGACCTTCAAACACCCTAGTGAAACCCAAACTATACCTAACCATTTCAACCTAACAAGTTTCCTTGAAACAAACCTAACGCAAACGGGAAGTATTACCTACATTACAGTACCCCCACTCATATCTCTATTTGTACTACGATAGGTACCTATCTACCCAAAAATTTGTTACCTCCCAATGTTATTATGTACTGACTTGTTATTACAGACAGAAAACCTGAGATACCGGCGGAAACTATTGGTCTACTGGTTGAATATCCAGTTACCACAGGTAGGTACCTACCCAAGATTTATATTATCGTACCCCCACTCATGGTATATCCCTCTTTGTACTTAATTACGATGGTTACCTGCATAAGAATTTGTTACCCAAGATTTTATTATGGTTATCTAATAATATTACGTGCAAACTTGTTATTACAGGTGGAAACCCGGAGATATCGGAGGAAACTATTGAATTTTGGGTCGCTGTAGATAGAGGTATATTTTTAAATAGACAAACAGGTTAATATACACATAGTTTTTGTTGCTGTAAATTTTGTACATAGGTACCTATCCGTTTTTTAGTTTTATGTTGTAGTAATTATTATAATGATAGAACCATAATATCGCGAGGTTCGCAATCACGAATCTTGTGTACAGTGAGTACCTATCTGTTAGTACCTGCAATGAGAATTGTAGGTAGGCATCTTCATAACGGAATTCAGTAGAGAAAAAAAAGCTTATCAAAGTTAAAAGAAACTCTATTCGATGAAAATAAACAATTATTGCATTTGATCAGCTGATGCTTGAATGCAAATGTTCGGCCTAGGTAGGTACTAAGTACCTACGTCTGTATCGGTCAGAACACATTATATTTTTAAATTTTACTTAATTTTCCAAAATTTATGTATTCCCTTGACTGAAAGATATGCCGACTGCATAACTTCCTTTTCAAATTTTCGGTGATGATAAGGAAAGTAAAAAGTGTCCATATGTCGAACAAACATATTTTTCACCGTGCCATCATATATATTTGTCGTGGTCCACCTATACGACTCAACTCTGTAATAGATTGTACTAAATAACCAAGTGGAAGGAAGGGCTCTCCTCCCCACCAGTCTCTAACGACTGTGGGGGGGCCGAAGGAGGGTGGAACAAGCCCTATATAACCCTTACTCCCGACCAGATTTCTTCATTCTACGAGCTCCTCTAAGTCTCTCTCCCTACCTTCCTTCCCTCGAAAAGACCTCGTGAGTGGTGGAACCTGCCTAGGTGAGGCCCTTGTGGTATATCCGGCGTGGTGGAACCTTCCGAACAACTCCTTCTCAAAAGATCTCGCTGAGTGGTGTAACCCTCCAAGCACGTCATTCGATACCTCAAGCTCCATCACACCTGTGGTGGCTAAGGTAAGAGGCGAGGATAGATGAGTGAATTTGATGGAGGAGAAGGTTGCTGGATCTAGCGTCTGAAAGGTTACACCTTTAACCAAAGTCAGGGAGGTTACCACCACTAAAGACGCTAGAGGGAATTTGCCCAGTGGTTACCACTCACAATGCCGGTTCCACCAATCTGGGATCTTTTGTGAGAAAAGGTAGAGATGCATGAGAGGAGAGAGAGAGATAAGTCGGCGACCTAAGGAGAGCGTAGAATGAGGTGGCAGGCGCAGCCAGCGAGTTTTTATACTGCCCATTCCACTCTTCTCCAGTCCAGTAGGACTGGTGGGAAGTGATCGGGCCTCTGCGCCTGTGGTCACGTAAGCCACCTCACCCGTTGCGTTTATTGCTTGAACAATCTCAATATACAAGATGTTATGTTCTGGGAGGATCACGACAACACCCTCACCTATCCCAGGCTTACCAGCCATACACCACAGTGGTGACCCCAACATCCAAAATCACCATAGTGGTGACCCCGACAACTGAGTCACCAGTAGGGGGGATGATAGAGGGCTATTATAGTATCCATGCAGTGCGAGATGTTTGGGGCCCCCCTCCCGGGTGTATGAGAGAGGGCTCTTATAGTATCCATGTAGTGCGAGATGTTTGGGCCTCCCCCCCCCCCCCCCGGGTGGTGAGAGAGGGCCGGCATAGTATCCATGAAGTGCGAGATGTTTGTGCCCCTGCTGGAGTTCAATTCCTTTGCCGATTTGCCCCAATTATTGTGTAATTTGCCTATAGGATGAAGATGAACCCACCTCGCTTCCACTCCTGTCCCCCGGGTGTATGAGAGACAGCAGGCATTGTGTAATAATTTGCGCTTCGGCTCGAGGCAACAAGTGCGTGATCCTACCGGGCGTGCGGGGCCTCTCTCCCCGCCGTTTTCCCTCCAAAAATCATGCTCGTGTGTGGGGTTCTGGACCAGCTGAATTACAAGGTGGGATGATAGTATTTGGGCTTCGCCGGGAGATGGTGTGGCAATGCTGCCTTCCGACTCTTGACGCCGCAGTCTACCTGTCTTGCGGGTCAGGTCTTCCTGTCCCCCGGGTGTATGAGAGAGGGCTAACCAGTTGGGGGCTAGCCCCTTTCTGGTCCTCCTAATTTGCCTTTTGAGTTTGGGCCCCTCAGCCAATTTAAATTTGTATATATACAATTTCATTCTTGTTGGAAGAAAACCGCCTCGTAGTCAAGGCGCACCGTGAATCTCCTCGCCACGCAAACCCACACATCCTACCTGTGTTGCAGGTCTTGGTCCCCCTATAGCCCCGACCCCCTCCCGACCGGCGTGCCGTTCTATCGCATGAACATCCGCCTCGGGCCGAGGCAACTGGTATTGATGCTCGATCTTACCTTGCGTGCGGAGCCCCCCGACCCTTTTCCACCACGACCACCCCACTTGCCCGGCTCCCAAGCATGGTCCGACGTCCTACCGGTCGTTTCTATCCGCCCTACCGGGTTGAGTGTAGTCTCTCCCAATGGCACAACGTTGGAGAGAGAGAGAGACTTCAGATGAATAACTCGGAAATGTTGATAAACCTTACCTCGCGCTCCCGCAATCCAATGGCAGAGGGACATTTTCAAACCACCACCCCCCATATGGGTGTTGGTTCGAGTGGGAGTTGAGACTTCAGGCTGGTTTCCACAGGAGGGCCCTCCTTCCATCATGACCGGGGGTGGTATCTTGCTTCGGTCTGCTATCCCATTAGTAGGCCTGCCAACTGGTCAACAAGTTGACTACTGTGTGAATCCTCTTCGACAGGGGACAGCAGGGACTCCCCCCCCCCCCCCCCCCCCACCGTATTCGATAATAGGGCACTGTGCCGGTATTCGGCCTTAATCCGTGGATATTTCTACTCGCAAAACGAATTTGCGGGTCTCCTCTCAGATGGTGGGGGAGTCTGAACACATGGTGGCTACGACGTCCCTCAAGCTCGCTGAAATCTTCCGAGACTGTGAAAATGGCCAATTCATGTATATAATAAACCCCCTGCGCCGATTGGGACATCGCCACGTCCAAAACGTAGCGAAAAATACCGCTTTGTGGGTTCAACTTCGACCGCAAGGCAGTAGACGAGTTGGTACTGCGGGCGAAACTAATCAAATTGCCGAATTCGTTCCATTTAAATAATCCCACCACACCCACTCCTTCCTAGAATTACGTCAGTTTGTTGGTGGATTGTAATTTTGATATTTGATTCTCAATTTGGTTCCTAAGTACCTCGAGTTCCTTCCTCACAGCCCGAAGATTAACTGCATCCATCCCATGCCAAGATTTAGTAATAACCTCGATCTCTCGTTCGTCCTCGTCGTATCCGAGCCCCTTTACAATGAAATGCGTATCGTGTCCCGAGAGGTTACGTATCAGGACTAGTAGAAACTTCGGGTTCTGACACCTCAGGTTGCAGCTATTATGTGCTGGACTCCGGTAGCATCATCAAGCGCAACCTCCCATCCGGCGGCGGTCGCCTCTAACCGACTCCCCCGCGGCGTCGCATACGGGTGCCCATGCCAACCACGGATCACATTTCGACGTATGATATCAAAACCACTTCCTAGACGTACCTATACCTAGACGCACCCAGCCCTAGGTTTATGAGATTAATACGCTACCTACATAAAAGACTAAATAAACGCGTTGCATATTGGACAAAAATCGATGCAACTACTACCCTGTCTACACGTACCTAAGTACTCACGTGGAAACACGATAGGTATAACTAAAATTTCAATTGTATTACTCATACAAATTTTACAGGTTAATTGCGTACAGCAAGTTGCACACCCCACCGTTGCACAATCATTATCATGTTCAACACATGATGGATGTATGAGACCCTCAGCATATACGTACGACGGCGTACAAATACCTATTAAATGGAAATCAGGTAACGTAAATATCTGGCATCGCTCAATAAAAAGGACACGTAGGTTCGCATGCCAAATGGATCACCATAGGTACGTCCGCCTGTATAAGATCATTTACATTCAATTCTAAATTACACGCAGAACAAACTATGGTGCCATTTCTATACGAAAAACCATCCCTGGCTAGTTCATTGATACACAGTGAACCGCTATAGCTACTAAATGAAGCAAATCTTTGTTCTAGAGACATGGTCACAGAATCACATTTGTTATTTAAACACCCTAGAACTCCGAATCTAAATTCTACGAAGCAATATTGGAACCAGCAGCAGAAAGTTCAACAGAAGTCTGTACCAAAACAATTCAAAAGCGTATACCTATGAGTTATTGCCTCTATGTTAAGAGCTCTGATGAAGTTAGGGATGTTAAATTAAATATACCATCAGAACCGATTGTCTATAGAGGGAAAGATGCGGTTTCTCACTTTGTTCAGCGTGATCATTGCCACATTACCGGTAATTCCACCATCCATTCCATTCCCATTTCCGGATATTCCTACCATATTCACATGAAATTCGAGGGAATGCCATTATATTTCTACAATGCTTACACGAAATTCACGTGAATATAAACATATTCCTACCACTCTCACATGAACTTAGAGAGCATACGATTAATATTCGACCATATTTACACAAAATTCGTGTGAATATGAACATTTTCCTAAGATTTAAAGTGAAATTTGAGTGAATACCATGACACATCTACCATATATCCACGTGTGATCACACGTGTTCAGGGTGTTCGAACTCAATATATGGGTTTTTAGTAGGCATTTCAATTCGAACCGCCTTGCTCTCCATGTAGTATTCACGTGTTCAGGGTGTTCGAACTCAATATATGGGTTTTTAGTAGGCATTTCAATTCGAACCGCCTTGTTCTTCATGTAGTATTCACGATGTTCGGCTAATTTTTCCCCTTTGTTTTACCACATTGATCATCGAATTTTGTAAAACACCTTTTACAGACGACTATTTTGGCACTTGTGAGCTGTCCTGCAACCAATTTTTCAAAATGCTTGATAATAAACTGTGATGAATTTAAAATTCTCATCACGGTGGCGTGGAAGGAAGGTGAGTGAGTGAATTTAGGTAAAGGAGAGAAAAGGAGGAAAAGTCGCAGGCGGCTGTAGTCAACCGAACATCTACGACTTTTGGAGGAGAGAGAGGTGGGTGAGGGAATTTCACCTAGGCGGCTGTAGTCAACCGTTCATCTAGGTGAAGGAGAGGAAAGGAGAGGTCCCTTGTCTAGGCGGCTGTATTCAACCGATCATCTAGACAAGGAGGAGGAGGAGAGAGGAGAGAGGAGGTGAAATTCCCAGGCGGCTGTATTCAACCGATCATCTGGGAGGTAAGGTAAGAGAGAGAAGAGAGAGCTGGTTAGAGGAAGTGTCGAATGAAGCTTGAGCGCCAGGATCCGGGGTTATATAGTACTTGGGGGCCTCTCCCTCCAGCTCCTTGCTGGGAGCTGGTAGTGGGGCCCCAGGTTGAGTAACCCTGGGTTCTGTCGCCTGTCCCCACTCATATCTTTATTCACGGAGCTTTAGTTTGGCGTTTGGATATTGGTGAGAACTTAATATGATAGGAGTGTTCCCGGGAGGGACTCACGACAGAGGTCCCCCCAGTTTGAACCAATATTGGTGCTGAAGGCGCAAGATGACAGGAGCTGAGGGCTACGGCAAACAAGAGGTGGTCGCTGAAGGCGCAAAATGACAGGAGCTGAGGGCTACGGCAAACAAGAGGAGGCGCGGAAGGCGCAAAGAGACAGGGGCTGAGGGCCGATGCAAACAGAGGTTGAGCTGAAGGCGGTGCTTAAAAACTAGTGGTAACATAGTAGATTTAGTAGTAGTAACATGGTAGATGATAAGTAAGTAACATAGTGGATGATAAGTAATAACATGTTAGATGATAAGTGAGTAGAACATAAGGTAGGTAACATAAGGTAGAATATAAGGTGGAGTAAGTAGGATGAGACGGCGAGAGTATATACAGTATGTGGGCGAGATGAGGAGGGTGAACAATATTTACAATGATGATGATGGAGTATGTACAGAGGATGAATGAGTATTTACAGTTGGCGGATGAGTATTTACAGATGATGGATGAGTATGTACAAAAGGTGAAGTAGTATATACAGAAGATACAGAGGTATGTACAGAAGATACAGAGGTATGTACAAAAGTTGAGGGGTGCGCAAAATTGTGGTCCACATGTGGGAGGCGGTCGCGAGAATCCGCCGTTTCCTGGGTGTGGTTAGTGTGTGGCGAGTGGTTGTGTGTGTGTGAAGTGTGTGAGTGAGGGAGGCGACCCCCTCTAACAGTCTTCACGTTAGTGAAGTCTGATAGAGGGGTCCCTTCACTGCCAGGGTGGCGGTGAAGGGGAAGAGCCGGTGGGAGCCGGTACCCGGGGCGTCGCGGAGAGAGGCGGCGACGCCGGGGTCCGGCGGGTGAAATGGAGGCAATGTGTGGTGTTGGTGGTGTAGGGCTGGGTGTGGGATTGGTGCAGTGAGAGTGGTCGGGGAGGACTGGGGCTGGTTTGCACCGTGCCAATGGCACGGTGTGGGGCTTCCCGTCAATTAACAGGGTAGCGGTGGAGTGTGTTGTGCGGATGACCTGAAAGGGCCCGGCATACAGGGGTCGGAAAGTTTTATGGATGCCGGGCTCTTTCAGGTACATGTGTGTGGTGGTGAAGAAGCGTTTGGGGTATGTGGTGTCGTTCGTGGGTGTTGAGGAGTGTAGAGGCTCCCTGTTAATTGACGGGGTGTGGTTTGGGGTGAATATGTCGGCCGGTAAACGTAGTGGGTCTTTAAAGGCGTTTTGTGCGGGGCTAGTTTGGTCTGAAGGACGGGCGGATGTTCGAAGGCTGAGTAAAATGTAGGGGAGAGATTTTGTCCAGGAAGGGGAATTTGCTGATGTAGAAATGGCCTGCTTCAGGACCGAGTGCCACCGCTCTATTTTCCCGTTGGATTGGGGATGGTAAGGGGTAGTGTGGATTTTTTGGATCCCGAGGGAGCGTAGCAATTCGGAGAAGTGGGCCGATTCAAACTGCCTCCCTTGATCGACCGTGACTGTCCGCGGACAACCGTAACGGCTAACCCATTGAGAGAGGAAAGCCGTTGCGACGGCGTCCGCGGTGATGGTGGAGAGGGGGATGCACTCCACCCAGTTGGTGGCACGATCGATCATCGTGAGGCAGTATTTCTTCCCCTCGGACGGGGGAAGGGGGCCCACTAGATCCAAATGTACATGCTCCCACGGGAGGGAGTCGGGGATTGGTTGAGGAGGGACATGCGGGTGGGCCGAGACTTTGAAACGCTGGCACTTCTGGCACCCCAGAACCCAGTTACGAATATCTGTATTCATGTGGGGCCAGAAGTACCGCGTCTTGATGAGGTCCCGGCTCGCCCGAATGCCAGGATGGTGAAGGGAATGGTAGTGGAGGAACAACTGCCTCCTCAACCCCGGTGGGACGTAAGGGCGCGGTGACTCGGCCGTTACGTCGCACCAGAGGTCGAGGGGGGGCAGCTGTTCCAACTTGGATGCGGAAATGAGGTTGGAGAGGGCGGGGTCAGAGGTGGGATCTTGGTGTGATTTGATGGATTGAGGGGAAGGGAATGGCAGCAACTCCGCCACCGGCGCCGGGATCGGGGTGGGTCGGGAGAGTGCGTCCGCCACGCAGTTGTCGGCCCCCGGCAGATATCGTATATCGGACGTGAACTGTCCGATAAACTCGAGCTGCCGGAGGCGACGCGGGGAGGCGGACTTGCGATTTTGAAGGAGGGCGTGGGTCAGGGGCTTATGGTCTGTAATGACAGAGAACTGCCTGCCCTCCACGAAGTCACGAAAGTGCTTTATGGCTTCGTGGATGGCGAGGAGTTCCCTGTCGAAGGTAGAGTAGTTTTTCTGGGTGGGGGATAAGGTTTTAGAAAAGAAGCCAATGGGTTGGGGGGTGGCGCCGGTGTGCTGTTGGAGCACTGCCCCGATGGCCCAATCGGACGCATCGGTAGTGATGGAAAGGGGAGCGTGAGGGTCGGGGTGGGCTAATAGAGCGGCGTCTACTAGGTCCTGTTTGCAAATTTTGAAGGCGGCGGAGAGTTGGGGGGTCCAGGTGATGGGGCGGTTATCATTTTTTTTGGAGGGTTGGGGGATGGCGTGTATGAGTGGTTGTTGATGTTGAGCGGCGTGTTTTATGTGTCTACGGTAAAAATTGAGCATACCCAGGAAGCGGCGGAGCTCGGTGACCGTGCGGGGTTGCGGGAAGTCGATAATCGCGTGGACCTTGTCCGGGAGGGGTGTGATGCCGTCCGAGGATACCTGGTGGCCGAGGCAGCGGACGGAGGGTTGGCCGAGGACACATTTGTCTGTGTTGACTAGGAGGCCTTCGGAGGAAAAGATGTTGAGGACTTGCTGTAGGTGGGCGAGGTGTTCTTCTTGGGTCTTGGAGGCGATCAGTATATCGTCGAGAAAACAAAATACGAAAGGCAGGCCTCGCAAGATACTGTCCATATACCGCTGCCAAGTTTGCGCCGCGTTCCTTAATCCGAAGCCCATCTTCACATATTCAAATAGCCCGAACGGGGTAATTATAGCGGTTTTCGGGACGTCGGGGGGGTGGATGTTGATGTGATGGAACGCTCGCGAAATATCAAGGGTGGAAAAGATAGTGGCGCCATGGAGATGTGACGAAAAGTCACGCAGGTGGGGGACATTATAGAGGTCCGGCGTGGTCTTGGAGTTGAGCCGCCGGTAGTCCCCGCAGGGGCGGATATCCCCATTGGGCTTCTGGACGATGTGGAGCGGAGAAGCCCAAGGGGATTTTGAGGGGCGTATGATACCGTCGGCGATGAGTTTGTCGAAATGTTGGCGGGTCTTCGACAACTGAAGGGGATGTAGGCGGCGGGCTTTGGCGGTGATGGGTGGTCCTGTGGTCTCAATATGGTGCTGGACAGTGGAGATGTGTGCAGAGGGGCGGCGCTGGGGACGGTAGTTGAGGAGGAGGCGTTCAAACTGTGTTGGGGGGTGGTTGATAGCGTGAATGAATCCGGGTATGGGTGTTTTGGTGGCGGGGTCGATCAGGCGCGCGTTCCGGACGTCGACCTGGAGACCGAAATAGGCAAGAAAATCGGCCCCCAGGATCGCCTTCTCCACGTCCGCCACGGTAAACTCCCACTCGTACGCGAGCCCGCTCATATGAACTGAGGAGCGGTACGTCCCGTACGAGGGGATGGTGGTACCGTTGGCGGCGTAGAGAAGCTGCCGGTAGCAGCGCGCCTGACGACGGAGGATGTTGTTGGGGAATATCGACAGCGCCGCCCCCGTGTCCACCAGGAAAGGAACATTAGTTTTCCTGCAGCGCAGGAAAAGTCGCTGGTGGGTCGGAAGGGCGTTGTGTTTGATGGCGGAGGTAGGGACGTGTGGTGGTGGTGGCAGGTCCCCCGCGAAGGAGACGCGGGGCGGTTTGTTGCTGGTGCGGAGGGGGGGAACTGTAGCGGCCGGTTGAGTGGTGGCCGGAGGGGGTTGTGCCCTGGAGGCGGGCTTGGAGGGTCCGGTCCGAGGTGGGGGAACGGAAGCGGCGGCGTGAGTGGCGGCCGGAAGGTTGGTAGCCCTTGTGGCGGGCGGGGGTTTTCCGTTCCGAGGTGGGGGAACGGCAGCGGCGGCGTGAGTGGCGGCCGGAAGGTTGGTTGCCCTTGTGGCGGGCGGGGAGGTTCCGTTCCGAGGTGGGGGAACGGCAGCGGCGGCGTGAGTGGCGGCCGGGAGGTTGGTAGCCCTGGTGGCGGGGGGGGAGGTTCCGTTGCGGTGGTGGTGGGGTGAGGGTTTCGGCGGCGCTGTAGGCGCGGCCGGGAGGTTGGCTGCCGTGGCGGCGGCGTAGGAGGGGTAGCGTGGCCTGGTGGTGGTGGCTGTGTGAATGCGGGCGGGGGGGGGTATGTGCATGGTCCCCCCCGTGTTGGCGAGGAGGGGGGCCCGCCGGATTTACCGGCGGGCGGCTGCGTTTCCCTGCTTAGGGGCGAAGGAGCAGGGGGGTTGGCACTTGCGGGCCTCCCCACCGAAGTTTACGTGATAGAAACAACGGTGGGGGGGGTCCGCAGGGAGGTAGTCGGTTGTGGTGGGGCGGGCCGAGGTGGATGCGCGCGCAGCCGCTGGGGACCGTCCTCTGCGCTGGTGGGGAGGGGATTCGTTGCGGCGCTCGGGTGAGCGCTGGCGGCGGCGGTCGGCGGACGAGTCGCGTCGGCGATCCGCCGAAAGGGGTCGACGTCCGTCGAGGGAGGGTGCCCGGCCGCGGTCCCGGGATTTTGTGCGGTCCCGGAACGGCGGGGGGTGGCGCGGTGTACGCACCTCACCGACGGCGGCCGCAGCGGCCAAGTCGTGCACGGTGTCCGCGAGCCGTAGGAGGGGCTCGTCGGGACCGTCGAGATGGCTGGCAAGGGCCATCTGGATGGGGTGGGGAAGGGCACGTAACCAGAACGTGCGGGCGATGTCGGTGGTCATAATTCCCTGCAGCTGGTGTCGCAGCCGTCGGTAGAGGTGGGAGGGCTTCTGGTCGCCGAGGTGTTGAGGTTGGGAGAGGGCGGCGACTCGGGCGATCTTCGACGGCTGGTAGGTGTTGATGAGGCGGCTGCGGAGGTCGTCGTACGCAGCGGCGGCGTCGGGGGAGATATCAGAGGTCTGCAGCAGGATCTCGTAGGGCAGTAGCGAAATGATCCGGGAATATCGGGTTTTCTGGCTGCGGATGTTGGCGGCCGAAAATGCTGCGTCCACTTGGAAAAACCAAAGCGCCGGGTCGTGCGTGTAGAAGGGGGGCAGCGACAGAGGGAACGCAGCGGACGCCGTCATGACGTTGGCGGCGGCTGCGGCCGTAGCGGCGGCGGCGGCGGCGGTGTCCGACGTCGCAGAGGTCGGCGGGGAGAGCGTGGAGAAAGGGTTGTCGGCCAATGCGTCGGATGTCGCAGCGGCGGGCGGCTGCAGTGTGGCTGGTCGCAGGAGCGGCGGCGTCGGTGAGTTCGGGTCCATTTCTGTAACTAAAATTCAAAAATTTGACGTGGTTTTGAATTTCGAAATTTGCAATCGGCGGGAGCGGTGGTGCGGGTGCGTTGAGTTGAGAGGTGAGTGTTGAGGGTTGGGCCAAGAATTGCGAATTTAAACTGACTGGTTAAAATTTTGAATTTAAAATTTGGGACACCGAACTACTTGACTGGGGCGACACATGAGGTGGGAAGGTGGGAAGGAAGAAGGTTGAGTGAACGTCGGGTTCACCACTGTGATGAATTTAAAATTCTCATCACGGTGGCGTGGAAGGAAGGTGAGTGAGTGAATTTAGGTAAAGGAGAGAAAAGGAGGAAAAGTCGCAGGCGGCTGTAGTCAACCGAACATCTACGACTTTTGGAGGAGAGAGAGGTGGGTGAGGGAATTTCACCTAGGCGGCTGTAGTCAACCGTTCATCTAGGTGAAGGAGAGGAAAGGAGAGGTCCCTTGTCTAGGCGGCTGTATTCAACCGATCATCTAGACAAGGAGGAGGAGGAGAGAGGAGAGAGGAGGTGAAATTCCCAGGCGGCTGTATTCAACCGATCATCTGGGAGGTAAGGTAAGAGAGAGAAGAGAGAGCTGGTTAGAGGAAGTGTCGAATGAAGCTTGAGCGCCAGGATCCGGGGTTATATAGTACTTGGGGGCCTCTCCCTCCAGCTCCTTGCTGGGAGCTGGTAGTGGGGCCCCAGGTTGAGTAACCCTGGGTTCTGTCGCCTGTCCCCACTCATATCTTTATTCACGGAGCTTTAGTTTGGCGTTTGGATATTGGTGAGAACTTAATATGATAGGAGTGTTCCCGGGAGGGACTCACGACATAAACGTAATGGTGTACACCCAAATCGTCGTTTATGAGAAGGAGATCACGGTGATCAGGTAATTCCTCTTTTGTCACTTTAAGGGGTGTATTTTGTAATCGACATCCAATACGTACGCATGTGCGGAAAGGATGAGATGAGAGATTTCGACGAAAATTTGGAAAGTTCCATGCACCAGTAGTGATGAGGGGCATGACGTCACAAAGCCCCTGCTCGCCATGGGAGGGGTCTAATTTGAGATTTCAATGGGTCAAACATTAGTTTTAAAAAAACGCTAAATCGCAACTGTTTCGTTGATTAAATATACTTTTTACAAAAAATTTTTAGAAACGCTAAATCGCGACTGTTTCGTTGATAAATATGCGCTTTTACAAAAAAATTTTAGTAGGGTATGGAGGTGTTTTATGACGTCACAAAGCCCCTACCCACCATAGGAGGGGTCTAATTTGAGTTTTTATGCGCCAAACATTGGTAAAAACGCTAAAATCGCGACTGTTTCGTTGATTAATATATTTTTTACAAAGATTTTTACGTATAAGATGCCCTCCCATCAAAAGTGACAGGTGACAGGTCGCGGTTATGACAGACCACTCCCGCGGCATCATGCACCCACCCCCGTTGTTCGTGTATTCCTACCTAGCGGCGTCGGCGGCGCCGGTGGCGGCGGGATTAAATCGGAGAGACCATACCCGCAGATATGGGAAAGTGGGGGGGGGGGGGGGGGGGGGGAGAAGCATTTGAATTTTCAGACTTAGCTGGCCGGACTACGAGAATGGGAGAACAGGAGCGAGGAGGAGGAGCCGCGATCTCGCGGAGCCCCAGCTGGCCTCCCACTGCCACACCAAGACCTGGGTCGAACTGGAGGGGGTCCCTGCAGCTGGGGCCCCCGCGAGATCGTGGCTCCTCCTCCTCGCTCCTGTTCTCCCATTCTCGTAGTCCGACCAGCTAAGTCTGAAAATCGTTTTTGGAAAGTGTTTGGAAATAATTCCCAGGCCTTCCTCTACTCGAGGCATATTCAGGATTACCATGACAATCTACAGTGTAGGTGTTGTGGAAAAGTGTTTTTACTACAACAACGGGCAAGTTTTGAAAGACATGAAAATAAATGCGGAGATCAACCTCCACTCAAAAAAAAATTAGACTCTGGGAACCGAAGAAGCAGGCAATAATGGAGAAAATTGGACAAGGTATGACTTATGGTCATGAAACAGCTTTTAAAAATCGATTGCAATCTTGATTTATTCGAAATGATTCTCCCGTAGATTTACCAACATTCCTGTTAAAAGTGAAAAATGTCATAACGGCTAAAATAAGAGAAGCCTTAAATGACTTTACATCGATTAAGGTCAATGTACTTGTGGAGTGTGCGTTTAAAAATATGGTAGGTGAGTTACAAGACAAAGCGTTCAAAACCAGAAACAAAGCAATACAAGCTGATACAAATCTCGATGATGTTGTTAATAAATTTATTGAAACACTCAAAAATGAAATGGAAGAGAGTCAATTGAAAAAGAGAGGGATATTGAGAGTGGGATATTGAAGGGTTGCGTTTAAGAATTAATAAAAATTTGCCTCTAAAGGGGAGCACTTACATCCGATTCCCTCCGCAAATCGAAAGCAAACGTGCTTGTGGAAAATTGTAGGCGTTGCTCACACACAATTTAATTTAAGTTTAATTTTTCCATAATGAAAACTTTTTCCCACGATTCTATACTGTCAGAATTAGAGAATTAATATAATTACCCCGAACATCGGAACGCCTCCCGACCCCGGATATAGCCAACTGTCAGCCTCATCGTTCCATCATCGCAACCCGTTCTCAGGATCATCATCAGGACGCCTCCTTACCCTGGGGGGCTAACCCACCCTCGCAGCCAACTTCAGCCTACAGCCTCAAGCATCGTCACCGTTGTCAAGATTGTGAGGAGGCGTCCTGACCAGCACGCCCACCACAAACCTACATCATCCAAAATCGTACATATACGGGTATCTCGAAAATAAACAAATAATATCGGACCATGCTTGGGGGAGAGGCAGGTGGGGCGGCGCGAGGCGAATGTTCGAATGCGATACAACGGCTTCGCACGCTTACACCCGGGGGACAGGAAGACCTGACCCGCAAGACAGGTAGACTGCGGCGTCAAGAGTCGGAAGGCAGCATTGCCACACCATCTCCCGGCGAAGCCCAAATACTATCATCCCACCTTGTAATTCAGCTGGTCCAGAACCCCACACACGAGCATGATTTTTGGAGGGAAAACGGCGGGGAGAGAGGCCCCGCACGCCCGGTAGGATCACGCACTTGTTGCCTCGAGCCGAAGCGCAAATTATTACACAATGCCTGCTGTCTCTCATACACCCGGGGGACAGGAGTGGAAGCGAGGTGGGTTCATCTTCATCCTATAGGCAAATTACACAATAATTGGGGCAAATCGGCAAAGGAATTGAACTCCAGCAGGGGCACAAACATCTCGCACTTCATGGATACTATGCCGGCCCTCTCTCACCACCCGGGGGGGGGGGGGGGGAGGCCCAAACATCTCGCACTACATGGATACTATAAGAGCCCTCTCTCATACACCCGGGAGGGGGGCCCCAAACATCTCGCACTGCATGGATACTATAATAGCCCTCTCTCATCCCCCCTACTGTCACCATATTATTCATGTTTCCCTAGTTTGCAGGACGATAATGCACATGACGGTGTAGGCAACTCTGCAACAAATGAGTTTCCGACCCACTGACTGGTCCCTGTACAACCCATCAATGGTGAAGGAATGCATTTCTTCTCTCCTGCGTGTGCCAAGAACTGGAGTAAACGTTGCAGGTCGGAATGTTGCGAAACCCTCATACAATAAAATGACCATAATTTTTAAGTTTTGTTTACCTACTGGTGACGTCGCTGGCCTGATGGGTCCCAAAAAGAGAGAGGGCTCATTTGACGTCGTCAGTGAAGAACTAGAAAAGTACTAAACGAAAAAACATCATAGGAAATTCCAGTTGGTTAAAAAAAATCGAGTACTTTCATTAATAGAAAAGGCCTGTTTCACATTAGTAATAATACAATGTCCCTCCTTCCACTGCAGGGCAGAAAAACACCATTTCCCGTCGGCGGACTGTGCTCAGGAGACCAGAAGCCGAATCGTTAATGGAAGCCAAACTTGGTACTTTAACTTCGGCGACAGCTCAAGCCAGCGAGGAGCATATCATCAGAATGAAAATTTTAGAGCTCCAGATACTGCAGGAGAAATAAAAGTTGATGCAGGAAAAAGAAAAATTGGTGCAGGATAACGAAAAAACGAAGCAGGAGAAGATTAAAACGGAGCTAGAGAGGGTTAAACTCGAAAAGGAAACCGGGCAAGTATGGGAATTAGAATGAGGGTAGTACGAGTCGGTAGTCACACTTGATGTTGTAACTAGGTCATTTGTTTCCATATTATTACTGTTCTACCTTTTGAGAAGTTAACGTAGGTATGGTTATACTTTTCAATGTGTATACCTATAAGTACACCTCCTACCTTGCAACTCTTATTTCTTCACTAGTCTTATTAATAATTTTTGATATCATGTAGTGTTCTTGGCTTTAAAGTTATGTGATGTGCCAGAAGTACCAAATAATGTGCTTTCTAAGTAGTTTGTTGACGTTGGTATGGTTACCTATATTTTTGAATCTACATACCTACATGTAGCTCCTACCTTGCAATTCCTATTTTTCTTGAATAATCTTATTAATAATTTTTGATCCCACCTTGTTTTTGACGTTAAAGTTATGTGGATGTGAGACAAAAGTACCAAATAATGTGCCTTCTATGAAGTTCGTTAACGTAGGTATGGTTACCTCTATTTTTGAATCTACATACCTACAAGTAGCTCCTACCTTGCAGTTCCTATTTCTTGACTAATCTTATTAATAATTTTTGATCTCATCTTGTGTTTTTGAAGTTAAACTTATGTGATGTACCAAACCAAAAGCTGTGTCATTGAATGAAGTCAATTTACAGTTATTTAGAAGTTATTTAAAAATCGTTTATTTACTCGAACAACATAATATTTAAAAACTCCAACTCCGTCTCATTGTTCCTCCTCTCCGTCGCGATATGGTATAGCCTTGCCAGTCTGAAAAAAAATCATAATAGGTTAACAGATCAGTTACATAGCGCCTACAAATACATTCTCGTTTTCATTATGTAAATTATACATTTCAGTATTGCTAAAATGATTCATAACTGCTACATATGCATGTGGCATTACATATTTTACGTATCGCTGGTGATATGATTTACCTGGCGAAGAATTGTTTATAATTAGGTACGTGTCGTTCATGGTTGTCCCGTGTGACCCTGCGCTGTGAACGCTCCTCATGATTTTCGACTGGTATGTCGTCCTGAGCCAGTACCTCTTCCCAAGGAGCTGGAAGAACGACTTCATGTCCTCTGGGGACGTCTTCTCCTGCTGTTCTCGCGATGTTATGTAAAACGGTGGTGGCTGTTATGATGGGGAAACTATTTTCCAGCTTCACCCTCAATCCTATTGCCATAGCGGGAAACCTCCTCTTCCAAATCCCGAACATGCGTTCGACAACATTCCTTGTCCGGATGTGGGATTCATTGTATAGTTGCTCCGCTGGCGTTTGGTACTCATGAAGAGGTATCATCATGTAAGTTTTGCTGGCGTAGACGCTATCGCCTACCAGAACAAAATCGCCGTACGCGCCTTGCTCGAACAACCTTCTTCTTCTGCACTCTAGGAATATCCGCGAATCATGGCTACTCCCGTTATGTCTGGCTACCAGGTTCATAATTTCCATATTGGCAATGCATATGGCTTGAACGTTGAGTGAGAAGGACCCTTTTCTGTTTCTGAAGCGCTCTGGAGCTTCGCTGCCTGAAATGAATTTTGTATGTAGCACATATGCATATATGAAGAGTGTGCGGCTCAGTACAGTCATGCAGGATAACTGATCGAATTTTAGAATTAACAGTTTTGGACTCGTAAAGATTTGTAGTTACCTACGCGGTTTCACGTTTTTAGATAGATACATAGGTACCTTACCTGAAGCATAACAGTTTCTCAGAAATTACAATTAATAGATGTTATGGGTAATTACATTATGATACTTCACATACCTGGTGACTGCCAAGACTTGATGTGGGTGCCATCTTTGCACCAATGACCCTTGGGAAGGGTCTCTCTGATAGAATTCAAGCTGAGTTTTTCTGATCTCTTCAGTAGTTTCAGAAAAGAGATTATCTATTTTGAAAATCTCCTCCGGCAGACAGTCTCCTCCAACGTCTCCGGGGTTCGCCTATTTTACAGAATAGCTCCAGTGACCTTGAGAAAGAGATATGGATCCCAATGCATGAAAATCCCATAGCATCCATGAAGTGCGAGACGTTTGTGCCCCCGGGAGTTCAATTCCACAGTAAATTCCAGGGTAAATGTCACGGATTTTAGTAAGAAATATTTTCAATAGATGGCTGCACCGTCGGGGGCAATCCAATATTCGGTTAATCTCTTGATCGGGTCAACCGATTTTCAATCTGTAAAATGTTCTGTAATCGTTATAAACAACCACAAGTGCGGACATTCAGTTTTGAATTTTAAAATTTTTTTCATGGAGTTCCCCAGATCGTTTTACTCAATTTCAATTTTTTTGAAAAAAGCAACTAGTATTTTTGTAGCAAAAAAATTGAAAAATCCAAATCCGTTTTCAGATTGAAAATCGGATCATTAGATCGAACGGCATCTGGGAAAATCACTATAACAATAGGGGCCTATTGTTAGCCCTCTAATCCTCTGGAGGGTCCACCCCTACGTTGGTGCGTCTCTGACTTTCTACTTACACCTGGTGAGAGTCTACCAGGCATCCTGGGGGTCCTGGGGAAATTTTCTAGAACCAGGGGTCTGGGGAGTTGGTGGATATATCCAGGTTCATTATATCTAATAGTTGGACTTTTTTCAACAAGGTAAACCGACATTTCTGATCTAATGCCGTCGAATTATTCTCAGCAGTATTGGTAAAACGCTGGCCAACAGACAGGAAGTATAGGAAGCTATCAGTGGAGAAAGATGAGATTGATGTCAGTTATTTATTTTTGTTATGTTTATTGTCATTTAACCCCCCCCCCCCCCCCCCCCACCCAAAGGGTTTTTGGTTTATTCTTGTTATTTTCATTATATTTTTCGTTGTTATGATTTAATTTCTTATTGTTATTGTTGTTACGATTATTGAACATTTTTATTGTTATTATCGTTATTGCATGCATTTTCTTATTGTTATTGACATTCGTAAAACGTGTAACTTGTTATCGTTTTTTATTTATTTTCGTAATTGTTGTCGAAGTTTTTAAAACATCTAAAAAAAATTATTCTTGCTACCTTTTTTTTTGTTCATACTGTCTTCCAAAATCTTTTTTTAATTAAAGGAAACACGCTGCAAATTATTATATAACGGTTTATTATTTACCTGTATAGATTCCCCTTCTTAGTAGATCACTGTTTTCTGTGGTCCATACCTACCCTCGACCTCCCCACAGGAAAACAGTGAATCGAGTAGTGGCGAGTACTGGAGCCGGCCCGGGAATTACAGTTTCATACAAATGCACGGGATTCAATAATTCAATCATTAATATTATTTGTTGTTATTCATGAAGCGTAGCGTTTGTTGAAGTTGCAAAAGAAATGAAATAATATCTTCAAATGAAATAATATCACAGAACATCCAGCTCGACTTCATACAGCCATGCGCGATTATAATCAGGTGTTCCCCAGCAATGATATCTGGGCTGGATTTCTCAGTCAGTTTTTAGTTACCCTTGTTCAAGAGTAACAACAATCTTAAAACTGAGAACAACCCTCAAAACGGCAATGGAAAATAACGGCCGTCAAATCCAGCAGGATATTTGTCGCCAAGGAACTTCGAAATGACGGCCCGGTGACGGTGAGCGATCTGTAGGCGTCTGAACGTGTTGACCCATTTTTACCGATTTTTGGCCTTTATAAACATGACAAATGTTTCAAATTTGACCCACTCTGTTTTCGTGAATCACCCTCCCACACAATGTCAGGTGAAATAATATTAGTTTTAGACCATAATAAGAACTTTTGACCCCTCCATCCAAAATTTAACCCATATTCTGTACGAAAAACAATTGAAACGTTATTTTTCCGTCTTTACTCACCCTTCCATACAACTTTCAGTGTTTCTATATCAATTGTTCGCAATTTGAGCCGTTTTTACTCAAAAACTCAGATTAGACCCCCTTAGAATTTTTAAAAATTGCTCGTCTTCGAACTCATCCTTCTGTTTGGCAGTAAGAACATTTTGGCGAAATTTGGAACTTCCCAGGTTTTTGATTAATAAAAAATGAATTTTGGGAGCTTAACCTTCATTACAACCTCACTTCTTCACTCTTCGGTCAAAATCAACTTAATATTCGGTCTTCTCGCCCTAAAAAACATGGAAAACACCTCACCGCAAGCTCATGTTAACTAAAACCTCAAAATTCCCTCGAAAACCCCTATTTTCACACCCACTTTCTCCCATAACACGCCTGGGTATATTCTGATCGGGCTGCAAAGTTTTGGGACACAACTAGGGCCCAAGTGGAGCATGTGTGCTAAAGAACGAATTTTTTACACCGTGAATGAAGTAGTTATGCGTGATACGGCGGACGGACATTGCATTTTGGTCTATTATTCTGTGAATAATACACCTATGTATTCGCTCAGCAAAACATTTTTATAACACCCCCTCAAAATTTTTTCTTTTCCGTTTCAAGGTGCGTAGATTCCAAAAATGCAATGTCCGTCCGCCGTACGCCGTATCACGTGTACCGGCTTCATTTTAGGTCTAAAAAAGTCGTTCCTTCGCACACATGCTCCATTTGGGCCCTAGTTGTCCCGAATCTTTTCAGCCCGATCGGAATATACCCAGGGGTGTTATGAGTGAAAATGTCTGTAAAAATAGGTACTTTTTGTGTTTTAGCAGCATGTTGGTAACATGAGCTTCTGAGATATCTTTTTCCATGTTTTTGGGGACGAGAAGACCGACTATGAAGTCGATCTTGACCAAAGAGTGGAAAATTGAGTTCTACCACATGTTCAACTCCCAAAATTGATTTTTTATGAGTCAAAACCTGGGAAATCGTCTGAAATCACCATCAATTTGTAGAATAACACTGGAAAAAGTGTCGACACGTGGATCAAGACGATTAAATGGCACTACCAATGATCAAAGATAGTTTTAAAAAAAAGAAAAAAAACGCGGCAAAGTCCTTGTCACATGGGTTTATTATTCTATTGGAGTTCTAGAGATTCTTGTTGGCAGTTAAATTTATTGTTTCTTTCATGTGGAATGATTGAATTAGCTATTCCTGATGATTTCCACCAATGTTGGCCCCCAAAACATGAAATAGCTACACTTTTTTTTTCCCCCCAGATCATCTTTGATCATTGGTAGTGCGATTTAATGGTCTTGATTCAGCTGTTTACACTTTTTCCAATGTTAGTATACACATTGATGGTGATTTCAGACAGTTTTCCAGGGTTTTGACTAAAAAAGCCAATTTTGGGAGCTGAACCAATGGTAAAACCTTTTTTCCGCGTCTTTGGTCAAAATCGACTTCATATTCGGTATTCTCGTCCCCAAAAACATGGAAAACGATACCTCAAAAGCTCATTTTACTAACATGTTGCTAAAACGCAAAAAGTACCTATTTTTACACACATTTTCACTCATAACACCCCTGGGTATATTCCGATCGGGCTGAAAAGTTTCGGGACACAACTAGGGCCCAAATGGAGCATGTGTGCGAAAGAACGACTTTTTTAGATCTAAAATGAAGCCTGTACACGTGATACGGCGTACGGCGTACGGCGGACGGCGGACGGAAATTGCATTTTTGGAACCTACGCACCTTGAAAGGGAAAAGAAAAAAGTTTGAGGGGGTGTTATAAAAATTTTTTGCTGAGCGAATACATAGGTGTATTATTCACAGAATAATAAACCAAAAGGAGCGTACCTACCCAATTTGTGTTTTAGGGGCCAAAATTAATGGAAACCATCAGAAATAGCTATTTCGATTATCACGCGTGAAAGAAACAATAAATGAACATCCAACATTTCTGTAGGTACGTCCAGTAGAATAATAAACCCATGTGACAAGGACTTTGCAGCGTTTTGGAATCTACGCACCTTGAAACGTAAAAGAAAGAAATTTGAGGGGGTGTTATAAAAATTGTTTGCTGAGCGAATACATAGGTGTATTATTCACAGAATAATAAACCAAAAACGCAATGTCCGTCCGCCGTATCCAAGCCGTCTTCATTTTCGGTGTAAAAAATTCGTTTTTTTTTTTTGCACACAGGCTCCATTTGGGTCCTGGTTGTGTCCCGAATTTTTCCAGCCCGAACGGAATATACCCTGGGGTGTTATGAGTCAAAATGTGTATAAAAAGAGGTATTTTTTGTGTTCAGTTACATGAGGTTTTGAGATATCGTTTTCCATGTTTTTCTGGGACGATAAGACCGAATATGAAGTCGTTTTGACCAAAGAGTGGAATGTTGACGTTCTACCAAAGTTTTTCAGCTCCCAAAATTGATTTTTTTATGCATCAAAACCTGGGAAATCGTCTGAAATCACCATCAATTTGTATAATAACACTAGAAGAAGTGTCAGCACGTGAATCAGTGGCACTACCAAAGATCAGAGATAACTTTTAAAAAAAGGAGCGTAGGTACCTAATTCGGGTTTTGGGGGCAAAAATTGGCGGAAACCATCAGTACCTAGCTATTTCAATAATTGCACGTGAAAGAAAAACAATAAATGAACAGCCAGCATTTCTGTAGATATCCAATAGAATAATAAACCCATGCGACAAGGGCTCTGCAGCGTTTTTCAAATGGAATAATATCACAGAACAACATGCTCGACTTCATACAGCCATCCGTGATTATAATCAGGTGCTCCCTAGTGATGATATCTGGGCCGTATTTATACCGTTTCATTCACGATCATGTTGACGAACCTCTTCGGTGAAAACGAACGGCTGGTCGTACAAAGCTGCGCGTGGTCTCAAAAAATGCTTTAGTTCAATATCAATTTAAAAACGTTAAAAAAACCATACCCTTCTATTGAAAGTTTTCGTGCTACGGCGTTCTGAAAATTTCAGCCCCTATTCTTCACCCCTTAGGGATGACTGACACTAACGCCGAGCTTCGAGGACCAACTAGACCCCAAACCGGACAAAGCAAATTTCATTAATTTCGGTTCATGGTGACTAAGAAAATTGCGAAGTACAAATGTATGATTGAATGAAATTTGGGCTGTAATCTTCTGGAACACCCTTTAATTTTTTAGAAAACTGCTTTTTATGCTTATTTTCCCCACCAATAAAAAGAGCTCGCCTTCACACAGCATTCCTACGTTTCCTTGTGTGCGATTTTCTTCATTATACTTGCCGGGCTTTTCCCCGTTATATATCTAATAGTTTTAGCGTGCCATTCGTGACCAATTTGGTAATCTAGAGCAGCCCCTCTAACTACTCGTGAATGGCCCTCTCCTCCCCCTGTTGATTTGTTTACCCCCAGTAATTTTTTGGCCACTAATGCCATATAATCTGCCAAGTTACTAGTGTCATTTGACTAATAGTGACTTTTCCAGTACCTACAGGGGCAAGTGCCACTTGTATTTTAGAAAGTAAAATAACATTTACCTCATCAAACGTCTTCCCGTTTTGGGGGTTTGAACAGTAATACTCTTTACATTGTCTATTATTCCAAAAATGTGATTTAGCCCATTAGTTAAATCTATCTTCAAATAATCTTCTACTAGACTGGCGGATTTCTAATTATGCGCGATTGCACCTCTCGCACACGTTCGAGATATTTGTTACTGTCAGTCGTTGTCATTGATATTTCCATAGGCGTCAGATGTGAATCTTCAACCTGATAATAGCGTTGTGACAGCATAATATTTTATGGAGTACAATTTTGCCTGAAGCTTTTATTGATCTTCCTTCATTTTGTGGCGAATTTATTTACTTCATACGGTTTGGTAGATTATGAGAACGCTGCAAATCATTAGGTATTGAATGGCTTATTATGGAAATTACAGTCGCAAAGCTTAGAAAATAGTAGTTTAGTAATGAAACCATACAAGAAAACTAGATACCAGTCAGACGCTAAAAACCAACCTTGATACCCTGACAGGATTCATCCAAAATTTGGCTGTACCTCGATTCGATCCAGCAGCCGACTATTCTGCCAAGCAAATCTTGTAGTTGAAGAAATAGATGCAGAAGGAAAAATACACTCTTAGATGTGAACTCAGTCCGCCTGGTAACTCAAATCTACAGGAAAAGGAAGTGAACGTTGCAAGGTGGGCCCAGGTAGAGGATTAGAGGGCTAACAATAGGCCCCTATTGTTATAGTGATTTTCCCAGACGCCGTTCGATCTAATGATCCGATCTTCAATCTGAAAACGGATTTGGATTCTTCGATTTTTTCCTATAAAATTACTAGATGCTTTTTTTAAAGTTGAAATTACCTAAAATAATGTCAAAAACTCCATGAAAAAAAATTTTAAAATTCAAAACTGAATGTCGCCACTTGAGGCTGCTCATAACGATTACAGAACACTTTACAGATTGAAAATCGGTTGACCCATTCAAGAGATAAATCGAATATTGGATTGACTCATTTTGAAGCACAATGTGGTGGCGGTTCTTGGAACTAAACCCGGGACATTTACCCTTAATGTGAGGGGGGACACCTAGTGTGAAATCCCTACTATATTATAAAAACGGATCTCTGTGAGTGAGTCTGTGTGTCTGTCTTTCTATGCACGGCCAAACGGCTCGACGGATATCGACCAAATTTGGCACGAATATCCGGTAGGCTCCCAAGTTGTGCAACGTCGCATTTTTAATTCCCTGACCATAGCGGAACTATGGTCGACCATGGTCAACTTCGTTAATTGAAATGGTAACCCCTATTTTTTATCGCGTATTCGTAATCTACGTGAAATTCTATCAACGATCGACCCTTCGGACTACCCCCGCGGTCGACCATAGCGCATCCATGGGCCCCTCCATGGTCGAATCCCGAATTGCTCAACGGATATCGACCAAATTTGGCACGAATATCCAGTAGGCTCCCAAGTTGTGCAACGTCGCATTTTTAATTCCCTGACCATAGCGGAACTATGGTCGACCATGGTCAACTCCTGAATGGCTTGACGGATATCGACCAAATTTGGCACGAATATCCAGTAGGCTCCCAAGTTATGCAACGTCGCATTTTTAATTCCCTGACCATAGCGGAACTATGGTCGACCATGGTCAACTCCTGAATGGCTTGACGGATATCGACCAAATTTGGCACGAATATCCAGTAGGCTCCCAAGTTATGCAACGTCGCATTTTTAATTCCCTGACCATAGCGGAACTATGGTCGACCATGGTCAACTTCGTTAATTGAAATGGTAACCCCTATTTTTTATCGCGTATTCGTAATCTACGTGAAATTCTATCTACGATCGACCCTTCGGACTACCCCCGCGGTCGACCATAGCGCATCCATGGGCCCCTCCATGGTCGAATCCCGAATTGCTCAACAGATATCGACCAAATTTGGCAGCAATATCCGGTAGCCTCCCAAGTTGAACGTAGGCGCATTTTTAATTCCCTGACCATAGCTGAAATATGGTCGACCATGGTCAACTCCTGAATGGCTTGACGGATTTTGATAAAATTGGGCACAAATACCCGGTAGGCTATGGGATTTTTCCGTCGTTTGTTGGTTCCACGATACTGCGTACAGCGAATCTCGGATAGCGAGCGAAGCGAGCGGTCAGGCTAGTTCATTTATATATAATAATATATAAGTCATGTCAGGGATTCACCAGAACGACTTTTTAAAAAGAGACTAATTTATCTACAGGACTTCGACCTTGTGAACATCGATGCTTCGGACTGCCTTCGAGGTGTGCGAACTGAAGACACCAGAGCTTCGTTCGCAGTGGAGTTCCGTACAGTTCCAGACAGTTCTGACAAGTTCCGCGCAGGCGCCCTAGTGGTTATGGCGTTCGCAGAACAGGCGTTCGGAGTTCTAGTTCTGAGTCCGCTGTTCGCAGTAATTTTTTCTCCAAGTCCCGAACACGTTCCGAACGCAGTTCTGGAGTTCGGGATTTTTCCTCGAACTGTGGGGACAGCTACGCAAGAGCGCTCTGGTGAGAAGGAGGGAAATGGTTATCATAGCTAACCCCGCCAGATTTTTGGTTTATTATCTGTGAATAATGCACCTGTGTATTCGCTCAGCAAAACAGTTTTATAACACCCCCTCAAAATTTTTTCATTTACGTTTCAAGGTGCGTAGATTCAGAAAATGCAATGTCCGTCCACCGTATATCCTGCTTCTTCATTTTCTGTCTAAAAAAGTCGTTCTTTCGCACAAATGCTCCATTTGGGCCCTAGTTGTGTCCCGAAACTTTGCAGCCCGATTGGAATATACCCAAGAGTGGAAAATGGGTATAAAAGTAAAGTAGGTATTTTTTGTGTTTTGGTTTATTATTCTGTGAATAATAGGTATACCTATGTATTCGCTCAGCAAAAAACTTTTATAACCCCCCCCCCCCCCCCTCAAAATTTTTTCTTTTACATTTCAAGGCGTGTAGATTCCAAAAATGCAATGTCCGTCCGCCGTATCGTGCATAACTTCTTCATTCGTTCATTTTCGGTCTAAAAAATTCGTTCTTTCGCACTCTGGCTCCACTTGGGTCTTAGTTATGTCTCGAAACTTTGCAGCCCGATCCAAATATACCCAGGGATGTTATGAGTGAAAATGGCTATAAGTAAAAATAGGTATTTCTTGAGTTTTAGTAACATGAGCTTTTGAGGTATCGTTTTCCATGTTTTTTGGGACGAGAAGACCGAATATGAAGTCGATTTTGGCCGAAGAGTGGAAAACTGAGGTTCTACCAAAGGTTTAGCTCCCAAGTTGATTTTATATGAGTCAAAAACCTGGGAAATCGTCTGAAATCACCATCAATTTGTATAATAACACTAGAAAAAGTGTCAACTCGTGAATCAAGCCGATTAAATGGCACTACCAATGATCAAAGATAATTTGAAAAAAAGGGGGGTACCTTATTCGTGTTTTTGGGGACCGAAATGAGTGGAAACCACCGGAAATAGCTATTTCAATTATATCACATGAAAGAACCAATGAATGAACAGCCAAAATTTATGTAGGTGTGTCCAGTAGAATAATAAACCCATGTGACAAGGACTTTGCAGCGTTTTTTGTCTTTCATTCACGAAAGACGCAGGTTATCCTCTAGTAACGTTGACGGTTCCAGATTCGATGAGCGTTCGCATTGTTGCGGAATTCGGAACCCCGTTCAGAACTAACTTGCGGCGGCCATATTCCATAACTCCTCGAGTTCGGAACAGAGTCCCGATTTTTACTGCGAACGAACCTCAGAACGCAGAGAACTCTTGTAACTGGACGGAGGGAAGCGTAGACGCTCTGTTGGTCATCGGGAGAACTTACCTCGATGCTGAGAGGCACCGCCAGAGCTTGCTGGTGTCTCTACAGACATTCGCGTGCGAGGTGCAAAGGGCCCGAACCGAAACTGGGAATCGGCGTTTGCCACCCAGCTGCTGAAAACCAAGAAGATTGCCACCCCTAGGGGAGCAGTCCCGGGGATCCATCATAAGCGACTGCCACCGATGAAACTTATCCGGCATATGCAATGGAGGTATATATCTATTGATCAAAGCTGCGGTTATCAAATAGAAGTACATACCTTAGATGCAAGACGTGAGCTCTGTGAATGATTCCGTCTAGGAACTTATAGATCGATTTTTCATGGCCATTTCGCGCTTCGACTACCCACCGGGACATTGTCACCAATCGTGCACATTGGCCTGTTCAGTTGAGAGCTGATGCTGATTCGCGTTCATTGTAGGTGGACTTCGGACGGTATATCTTTCATCTTGTAGGAACTGCGCAGCATCTCGATAACCGGCGTCGACTAGAAATATATCTCCGTTAGCAAACCATTGATTAATATTATTTACATCCCTGCGGAATTGATCTATTAGTATCGATGCATAATTATTTCTGGCATCAGTGAAATATGGTCCATGCACGTCCAAAATATAACCATCGGGTGCAACCATTAATACAGGTTCAACTAGATGGCGGCCTTTGTGGACAGAATATGATTGCCTCAAAGCTCGATAATTACCCGCAACAATTACTAATAGCTTTTGGTTCTTGGGGTCTATCATTATAAAGTTCGTTCGCGATGAGGGTAACATGTCTTGCAATAAATGCTTCTCGAGTGATAGCTCCTAGTCCCACGTTCTCTGGTACAACCCTAATCATCAGTGATCATCTAACAACGCTAATTAGCATACTTACTAATTGACTGCCTAGTCACCAACAGACCAAGAGAAGTACACCTTCACAGTCTTCGATATGAGGGTTGAAATCGGTCGACACTAGGACGTTTTTGTGCTACACTTAATTTTTGGTTTATTATTTTCAATAATGAACCATTGGAATCGACCATGAAGAAGAAAATTCTTACCCCCCCCTCAAAATTTGATGGTTTACGTTTCAAGGTATGTAGAATCCAAAACTGCAATACAAATATTTCTGTCTGTCCGCCGTACGCCGTACGCCGTAAGGGCCACTTTTCTTAGTTACCATGAAAAAAAATTGATGAAATTTGGGTTATAGGTTCCGTTCGGGGTCTAGTTGGTCCTCGAAGCCTATTTTTATACACATATTCACTCATAACACCCCTGGGTATATTCCGATCGGGCTGCAAAGTTTCTGGACACAACTAGGTACGGCCCAAATGGAACATGCGTGCGAAAGAACGAATTTTTTAGACCGAAAATGAAGCCGGTATGCATGATACAGCGGACGGCGGACGGACATTGCATTTTTGGAATCTACGCACCTTGAAACGGAAAAGAAAATTTTTTTCTTTTACGTTTCAAGGTGTGCAGATTCAGGAAATGCAACGTCCGTCCGCCGTCCGCCGTATCATGCATACCGGCTTCATTTTCGGTCTAAAAAATTCGTTCTTTCGCACGCATGTTCCATTTGGGCCGTACCTAGTTGTGTCCAGAAACTTTGCAGCCCGATCGGAATATACCCAGGGGTGTTATGAGTGAATATGTGTATAAAAATAGGTACTTTCCGTGTTTTCGTAACATGTCAGGAACATGAGCTTTTCAGGTATCGTTTTCCATGCTTTTGGGACGAGAAGACCGAATATGAAGTCGATTTTGACCAAAGAGTGAACATTGAGGTTCTAACGAAGTTTCAGCCTTGAATTAAAAAAAAAAAAAATTGAAAAAAAACGTTGTGTAAATAACATTGGAGGTAGTATTAACAAGTGAACCAAGGTTCACCAACGCGGACTATCCAGAGTTCAATCTCGGCTGAGGTTTATGCCATCGATTCTGAGAAAAGACAGTTTCACGAACGCCTAACCTCGGAATAACTCGCGCTGACGGCGCATTAAAGTTAATACCTCGTTTCAGGTAGTTTAAACCTCTGATCTGCGGTTGATCTCCGATTCTACGCCAGGCCATCGCCATTTTGAGATCTATTTTATCAGTGGTTTTCATACTTATAAACTTGCATCAACATTTAGTCGCTGTGCCCAGACGGCGGATAATTCGCGAAAGATTCGACCATTTCCAGAAATGGGATGACGGCGATTTTTTCGCGAGGTTCCACTTTCCCAAGGAAGGGATCAGCTTCGTGCTCGATGCAATAGAAAGCCTTCTAGTTTTCGAAACAGAAAGGCGAGTCCAACCAAAAATATGTAATAAATATAATTTTACACCAAACCAGGTAGGCAACAACGTCGGACCCATCATTATTTATTTCCTCGGGTAGGTACACAAACCTTCATAGTATGTGGTAGGTACTTGCAGACTGCGTTATTAAGTACATGTATAACTGCTTCTGCATACAGCGAATTATTGTAAAAAACGCTGCAAATCCCTGCACAACGGTTTATTATTTTGTACGGAATACTCTTTTGTTACAGATCGCAGCTCCCTGTATAGATACCACGTCTATACGATATAATATGCACTATTCTACACATATTATGTAGACCACAGAACCTCCGTAGGTTAGTACCTAACCCCGCACTCGTTAATAGGTGCCTACCTAAATCACGACTTAAATGTTGCTACAATAATTCTGTCGATGACAAACAGTACTTAAAATGGCAAAAAGAAACGGAAATAATGAAGTTCTGAACGGAAATTGTTGATTTGGAGTGGAAAAAGTTGCAAACGTACCTACCAACAAACTCCAGCCCCTTCTGCGTAGATGGTATAATGTACTGTTGGGTAATAATTTACGGTTGTGTAATAATTTACCATTGTGTAATAATATACCATTGTGTAATAATTTACCCATCAATAATACTTCAACGTTCGTTCAAGTTTCACTACCTACCAACAAACTCCAAAAGAGCCATCATTTTCCAAATGAAATAATATCACAGAACAACCAACTCGACTTCATACTCTGTGAATATAATCAGGTGATCCCTAGCAATGATTTTACCTCGGGCCAATTCCCGATTGTTAGCGCGTCCCTGGTAACGATGTTAAATGTATACAATTCGAATTCGTTCACCGTTCTGTTGAAATACTCGTTACTAGGTACCTACATAAATCACGCGTTAGATGTAGCTAAAATAACTCTGTCGATGGCAGACAGTAACTAAAATGGCAAAAAGAAACGCAAATAATGAAGTTCTGAAGGAAAATTGTTGATGTGGAGTGAAATAGACGTTCTGCGTAGATCACTGTTTTCTGAGGTCAATACCTACCCTCTTGGTCAAGTATAATGAACCTGTAGTGATGTAGGAAGCAACAGACGAGGCCGGAAGATTGTTGGAGAATGGTTGTATATTTAGTGGCCCCTGGCTCTTTTATATTCCCCTGACATGATCAGAGGGGGGTCGGGGGGTCCCCACTCTGAGGTACTTCATGTTGGCACAATACATGAGTTGTGGAGGAGCAGCCGATCACAACACTGCTCCCCCCAGAATTTAAGTAAAAAATGAGTTAAATTTTCGTTGTTTCGCTGTGGCGGTTGCCGGGCGTTGGAGGTGCGTGTGCTGGTTGTGGTCGTTCCGTGGTGGCTGTCCGGGTGGTTGCGTGGGTCGTTGTCGTGGGGCGGTGGCATAGAGTGCGTAGTGTTGGCGGGCGAGGCTCGGGCTCCGGGCGTGGTTTGGCGGGAGCGGCGGTTGCCGTGGACGCTGTAGTGGCGAATTTATGGCCATCGTTGTGTGGTGGGGGGCGTTTGGCGGTGTTGCGGTGAGTCCCGTGTTGTACGTAGGTGGGGTGCCGGCTTACATCTGTCGATTGATACCGATGGCGTGCGGCGATCGTCCGTTAGGTATGTGACTGTTTTCCCGTCGTTGGTTAGCACTTGATGGGGGCCGGTGTAGGGTGGCTCTAGTTTACCCCGTGGTGTGTCAACGCGGACGTACACATGGGTCGCTGTGCGCATGGTAGTAGGCATATAAGACTGTGTGTAGTGGCGGTAGGACTCGTTCGTGCGGAGGGGTACAGTTGTCGGTGGCGGTTGAGTGAACAGATCCCCTGGGAGGCGTGGTGTGGCCGAAAAGAGGCGTTGGGCCCGGGCGGTTTCTTAGGCCGAGGAGGAGGCCGCTGAGGTGTGTGGCCCGAATGCGGGACGTGGCTGTTGCGATTATTGCGTCCTTTGGGACGCGGTGCAGTCGCTCTACTAGGCCGTTCGCTTGGGGGTGGTAGGTGTTCGTGTGATGAACCTCCGTGCCCATGGATGTGCAATATTTGTGAAAATCGGCGGAGGTGAACTGTGTGCCCTGGTCGGTGGTTATGTGTGCAGGGGAGCCGTAGCGTGCGATCCAATGGGTGTGTAGGGCCGTGATTACTGCGTCGGCAGAAATGGTCGAGAGGGGTGCGCATTCGAACCAGCCGGTGGCGCGGTCGATCATCGACAGTATGTATTTTTTCGTTGCCGACGGTGGTAGTGGGCCGAAGAGGTCGATGTGTATGTGTTCGAGCGGCGCAGCGTCGGGAAATTCGCCGAGGGGGGCCCTGATGTGGCGTGTCGTTTTTGCTCGGTTGCAGCTCGGGCAGGCGCGGGTGAATAGCCTGATTGATGAGGTCATATTTGGCCAGTAGTATCGAGCGCGGATGAGGGCGGTGGTTGCCTTAATCCCCGGGTGTTGTTTTCGGTTTCAGCTCCGTCATCTTCGTTTTCTTGGAAGGTGCCAGTCCGTTGAGGTGTCAGCAGGAAGTGTGCTAGGCGCCGGCGTCCGTTTCCTTATATAAGGATCGGAGATGGTGGGGCGAAGTAGCGGGAGGCGCTGCGATAGCCGTCGCGCCGCTGTGGCGTCGGTGGGGGCCGCACGTGGTGGGGCGCGTTGATGCGGAGGCGGTGCTACGACGCAGTCGAACGGCGGGCGCTGAGCGGCGTTGTCGACGTCGGTTGGTCACCAGTTTAGTGATGTAGGAAGCAACAGACGAGGCCGGAAGATTGTTGGAGAATGGTTGTATATTTAGTGGCCCCTAAAGTGAGTTGTGGAGGAGCAGCCGATCACAACAGAACCGTTGTGTAATAACTTGCCCATCAATAATACTTCAACGGCTGGTCAAGTTGCAAAAGTACCGATCAACAAAATCCAGCCCCTTCTAGGTAGATGAACCGTTGCGTAATAATTTACGGTTGTGTAATAATTTACCGTTGTGTAATAATTTACCATTGTGTAATAATTTACCCATCAATAATACTTCAAAGTTTGTTCAAGTTTCAGAAGTACCTACCAACAAAATCCAGAAGAGCCATCACTTATCAAATGAAATAATATCACAGAACAACCAACTCGACTTCATACAGCCATCCTTGATTATAATCAGGTGCTCCCTAGTGACGATATCCCGGCCGGATTTATACCGTTTGATTCATGATCGTGTTGACGAAGCTTTTTGGTGAACACGAACGGCTCGACGTACAATGCTCGGGGTGGTATCAAAAAATTGTGTAGCTCAAGACAAATTTGATAACATAAAAAAACCATACCCTTTCATAGAAAGTTTTCGAGCTACGGCGTTCTGAAAATGTCAACCCCTATTTTGAACTCCTTAGAGATGGCTGACAGTAACGTCGAGCTTCGAGGACCAACTAGACCCCGAAAGGAACCTATAACCCGAATTTCATCAATTTTTTTTACATGGCCAGTACGGCGTACGGCGGACGGACAGAAATATTTGTATTGCATTTTCCGATTCTACATACCTTGAAACGTAAACCATCAAATTTTGAGAGGGGTTAGAATTTTTTTTTCTAGCTCGATTCCAATGGTTCATTATTGAAAATAATAAGCTAAAAGTAGATACCTTTCATACAAGAGCCTAGATGGGGTATCTATAATTTATTAGAAGAGCAGTAGGTAGTTCGGTAGAATGGTAATCACCATCAGCTCTCTCAAAAGACGATCTTTTGTAGTAATGACAGTGGAGTGGAGTGGAAGTCAGAATGACAGAGGCATAAGTGAAAAAAAAATCGCGAAACTTACACACCTAGTTACTATTATACAGTTTAATGTCTCCACAACAATGGATGGCGGACAAAACGTAATTACCTGTCCACAGAAGAAATATCACAGATCCACCACTCATAGGTGAGCATCTCTCCTCCATGTCATCTGCAATACGGGATTGGTGTTTCTGGGGATAGCAATGCTGATGCGAACTAAACAATCTCGGCTTAAACCCAATTTCGGCTAAACCGCGGATCAAAAACATTGGTGAGACTGTCGAAGCTCTGAACCACAGATCAAATTTGAATCCAGGATTTATTGATACCAGGTTTAAGCTGCGTTGGTGAAACCGGCCCTAAATTATGTAGCTGCCTCAGATAAAATACACTGCCAAGGTGATGGCACAGGAGCTTCCTCGTCACAATCAGAGTGACCCATTATAAAATACACTGCCAAGGTGATGGCACAGGAGCTTCCTCGTCACAATCAGAGTGACCCATTATAAAATAGAACAGACTCGGAAGCAAAATAACATAACATTACATTACATTACATAACATTACATAACGTTAAATATACATATTACATAACATTACATTACATAACATAACATTACATGAAATATACATATTATACATAACATGACTTCCATAATACATTACGTCCATTATACATAACTAGCCTGACCGCTCGCTTCGCTCGCTATCCGAGATTCGCTATACGCAGTATCGTGGAACCAACAAACGACGGAAAAATCCCATACCCTACCGGGTATTTGTGCCCAATTTTATCAAAATCCGTCAAGCCATTCAGGAGTTGACCATGGTCGACCATATTTCCGCTATGGTCAGGGAATTAAAAATGCGCCTACGTTCAACTTGGGAGGCTACCGGATATTGGTGCCAAATTTGGTCGATATCCGTTGAGCAATTCGGGATTCGACCATGGAGGGGCCCATGGATGCGCTAAGGTCGACCGCGGGGGTAGTCCGAAGGGTCGATCGTAGATAGAATTTCACGTAGATTACGAATACGCGATAAAAAATAGGGGTTACCATTTCAATTAACGAAGTTGACCATGGTCGACCATAGTTCCGCTATGGTCAGGGAATTAAAAATGCGACGTTGCACAACTTGGGAGCCTACTGGATACTCGTGCCAAATTTGGTCGATATCCGTCAAGCCATTCAGGAATTGACCATGGTCGACCATAGTTCCGCTATGGTCAGGGAATTAAAAATGCGACGTTGCACAACTTGGGAGCCTACTGGATATTCGTGCCAAATTTGGTCGATATCCGTCAAGCCATTCAGGAGTTGACCATGGTCGACCATAGTTCCGCTATGGTCAGGGAATTGAAAATGCGACTTTGCACAACTTGGGAGCCTACTGGATATTCGTGCCAAATTTGGTCGATATCCGTCGAGCCGTTTGGCCGTGCATAGAAGGACAGACAGACAGACAGAGCGCATGCGCAGGGCGAACCGCTGGCTCTATCATGTTGAAATTTATATGGGACCTCAATGGGCCCTACCCGCTTAATCCCTGAGAATTGCATTGAAATTGGGTGAAATCTTTGGTTACTACGGCTGTAACAAGGAAATTGAATCTATTTCACGCCAGCGCATGCGCAGAGCGCACCGAGGGTCCGATCATGCTGAAATTCATACTGGAAATCACTAGGCCTTGTCCAAACAACCCTTGAAAATTTGAGCGAAATTGAATCAAAATTGTGAAAGTTATGCGTGTTTGTTGAATTTAACGTTAGCGCATGCGCAGGGCGTACCGCTGGATCAATCATGTTGTAATTTGTATGGGACTTCAAGGGGCCTTATCCGCACCATCCCTCAAAATTTGAGCTGAATCAATTCAAAATCGTGGAAGTTATGGCTGTAACAAGGAAATGCGGACAGACAGACTCACAGACTCACAGACCCACAGACCGACAGACACGGAACCAAATTTGTTCAGTAGGCATTGACACGCAAAATGCAAGTGGAAATTTTGATTTCTGATGACAAAAATTTTTTGGCTCACGAAAGTGAACACAAGGCTTCCGCTGCTTCGCAGACTCGGAAGCAATTTCTATAGTTCACCATTGCCATAAAATTATTGTCCGGCATTAAAAATGTACCTACCCTCTATAAAAATAGGTAGGCGGCGTCATGCAAAATTGTAATTTGTACTATACAATGGTAGTAGCAGTAGGTATCTACCTACATATATAATCTCAGTACCTACAGTTTCCCCGTCAGTAGCTAAATAAATTAATTGCGAAGGGTGGGTAGTTAGGTACCTAAAAATTCCTCAGGTACTGATCAACTCTACGCTGAAACCCAATAAACGAAAATTTTCTTAAGGGTTGATGTAGAATTACATTATGAATGTATGTGACCAAACGATTGCGGGTTCTATGAAGGGAGGCAGGTAGGTAGGTAGGTAATTCTTCACTAGTTAAGATAATTATTGTTTCAAGACAATACCTTCTCTATGCTCCCAACCCCCGCACCACCAATCGATCACCCGCCCGCCCCCTTCGATCAATCCTTTTCATTCCTACTGCCGATCTGGTCTTGACTAATAAGTGACACGCGTCAACAATAACTTTCCCCAATTCCGTGTTGTAAGTAATTTACTCTCGTAAATAGTTTTGCGAATCAAGTATTATTTGTAATACTTCGGGTTTTGTGTTGTGTTCAGATTATTTGTTGTGATCTCCCTTTTGAGTTATCTTCGCTGCTACCGAACCCGTTTTCTCTCAGTTACCGTTTCAGGTGAGTCTACGATACGTATACTGATGTGATGGGTTCCGGGGAGTTAGTTTTTAAAAAACTTTATATTGAATTCCCAAACACTTACAGAAATTTATTTAGAACTCGCGTTTACAACACTTGGAAATAGGTGCGATCCAGTTGAGCGTGGAAGAGAGACTGACTGGACTCCGAGGGAACTCTGAGTGCCGAGGGGTTTCTGCTGATGGCAGTAGTTAATATTAAGATGATTAAGTATTACTGGGGGTTATAACTTACGGATATTCTAATTTACTTATCTATCTAGAGCCAACAGTCCTCTTGTGGTACTGATCATTAATATTTCATGGAAATTGGAATGTAATAGTTTTCCTTGTGTTATGGTTGCATTGGAATGTGGTTGCATTGGAATGTCCGGAGTGGGGGTTGGCACCACTGGACAGAACGGAACTGACAGGGAGTCTATGGCGTGGGGTCGCCGATTTGGCTCATTTTGGTTTATTATTCTGTGAATAATACACCTATGTAATCGCTCAGCACTACATTTTTATAACACCCCCTCAAAATATTTTCTTTTCCGTTTCAAGGTGCGTAGATTCCAAAAATGCAATGTCCGTCCGCCGTACGCTGTACGCCGTCCGCTATATCACGTATACCGGCTTCATTTTCGATCTAAAAATTTCGTTCTTGCGCACACATGCTCCATTTGGGCCCTAGTTGTATCCCGAACTTCGCAGCCCGATCGGTATATACCCAGGGGTGTTATGAGTGAAAATGTGTATAAGAATATTATGTACTTTTTGTGTTTTTGTAATATGTTAGCAACATGAGCTTTTGAGGTATCGTTTTCCATGTTTTTGGGGTCGAGAAGACCGAACATGAACTCGATTTTGACCAAAGAATGGAAAATTGAGTTCTACCTTATGTTCAGCTCCCAAAATTGATTTTGGTAAGTATATTATTATGTAAATAACACACCTATGTATTCGCTCAGCAAACAATGTGTATAATACTCCCGCTTATTTTTTTCTTTTCCGTTTCAAGGTACGTAGATTCCATAAATGTAATGTCCGTACGCCGTCCGCCGTATCACGCATACCGGCTTCATTTTTAGTCTAAAAATATCGTTCTTTCGCACACATGCTCCATTTGGGCCCTAGTTGCGTCCCGAACTTTGCAGCCCGATCGAAATATACCCAGGGGGCTCTGGGTGAAAAATGGGTGTACAAATTAGGGTTTTTTGGTGTTTTAGTAAAATGATCTTGTGAAGTATGGTTTTCCATGTTTTTTAGGGCGAGGCGACCGAATATGAACTCGATTTTGACCAGAGAGTGAGGAATTGAGGTTGTAACGAAGGTTCAGCTCCCGTATATAAATTATAGTATGTCAAAAACCTGGAAGTCGATTTCGGCAGAGAGTGAAGAATTGAGGTTCTAACAAAGTATCAGCCTTAAATTTACGTTAAATTAAGAGAAAAACGGGATTTAACCGCTTTAAAAGGTAGTTAGCAGCTCCTTACTGGTCAAATCATAACAATAACATATTTTTCATATTTCCTCGTTAACCCCCTGCTATTCAAATTCTGAGATAAAAACATCTAACAGTTAATAAGCTTCATAAGCACATATTTTGAAAATATAAGAAAAAGGTTAAATCCTTTATTAACTTCACTTAATTAAATGAAATTAATCATATAGATATATATTCCAACCAAAAATTTTGGTCGAAAACCGTCGTTCTTCCACACACAGGCTTCAATGGGGTCTTAGTTGTGGTGCGAAGCCCGGCAGCCCAATCGGAATATACTCAAGGTTATTATGGGTGAAAAATGGGTGTAAAAATAGGGGTTTTTTGGTGTTTTAATTGCATTGGCTTGTGAGGTATCGTTTTCCATGTTTTTTAGGGCGAGAAGACAGAATATGAAGTCGTTTTTGACAAAGAGTGAGGAACTGAGGTTGTAACGAAGGTTCAGCTCCCATATTTAAATTATAGTGAGTCAAAAACCTGGAAAATTACTGATATCGCCATAACTTTGCCCGTGAATGTAAATAAATAAACGAAAAAATTAAAAAGATAACCTTGTGTAATAACACTGGAGGTAGTATTAACAAGTGAACCAAGACAATTCAACGACTCAATGAGTCTAATGGACTTCACAACAGAAACTCTTCAACTTCTGTGTTTTACAACTGCACCTGTTATCAATTTATGAAAGTTTTACTTTGAATTATGTAGCTGCCTCAGATAAAATTTCTACAAATTGACCATTGCCATAAAATCATTGTCCGGCTAATAAAAAATGTACCTACCCTCTATAAAAATAGGTAGACAGCGGCATGCAAAATTGTAATCTGTACTAAAGAATGGTAGTAGCAGTACCCCCCCAGTAGCTAAATAAATTAATTGCGAAGGGTGGGTAGTTAGGTATCTAAAATTTCCTTAGGTACTCTCTTCGCTGAAACCCAATAAACGAAGATTTTCTTAAGGGTTGATGCAGAATTAATTTATGAATGTATGTAACCAAACGATTGCGGGTTCTATGAAGGGAGGCAGGTAGGTAGGTAGGTAATTCTTCACTAGTTAAAATAATTGATTCAAGACAATACCTTCTCTATGCTCCCAACCCCCGCCCCACCAACCGTCCAACCACCCACCACCCTCCGATCCATCCTTTTCATTCCTACTGCTGATCTGGTGTTGTCTAAGTGACGCGCGTCCATGAAACTTTCCCCAATTTCATATTATAGTAATTTACTCTCGCAAATAGTCTTGCGAATCAAGTATTGCTTATCATACATTGTTTGGGTCTTTGTGTTGTGTTCAGATTATTTACCTTCATCACCCTCTTGAGTTCTGTTTGCTGTTACTGAACCCGTTTCGTTTCGTCTCAGTTACCGTTTCAGGTGAGTTTCTATTATACGTATATACGGATATTCTACTTTGCTTATCTATCTAGAGCCAATAGTTCACTTGTGACACTGATCAATAATCTTTTATGGAAATTGGAGTGTAATAGTTTTCCTTGCGTTACGTTTCAGGTGAGTCTGAGCCACGTTTCAGGTGAGTTTCTATTATCCGTATACCCATACGCATATTCTACTTTGCTAATCTATCTAGAGCCAATAGTCCACTTGTGACACTGATCAATAATCTTTTATGGAAATTGGAATGTAACAGTTTTCCTTGCGTTATGGTTGCACTGGAATGCCCGGAGTGGGGGTTGGCACCACTGGACAGAACGGAACTGACAGGGAGTCTATGGCGGTGGGGTCGCCGATTTGGCTCATTTTGGTTTATTATTCTGTGAATAATACACCTATGTAATCGCTCAGCAAAACATTTTTATAACACCCCCTCAAAATATTTTCTTTTCCGTTTCAAGGTGCGTAGATTCCAAAAATGCAATGTCCGTCCGCCGTACGCTGTACGCCGTCCGCTATATCACGTATACCGGCTTCATTTTCGGTCTAAAAAATTCATTCTTTCGCGAATGTGCTCCATTTGGGCCCTAGTTGTGTCCCGAAATTTGAAGCCCGATCGGAATATACCCAGGGGTGTTATGAGTGAAAAGGTGTATAAAAATAAGTTGTTTTTCTGTTTTAGTAAGTAACATGTTAGTAACTTTAGCTTTTGATGTATCGTTTTCCATGTTTTAAGGACCACCCGGAGCACTGTACGTCCAGCCGTTCGTTCACAGTAAGGCCCAGAAATTTGCACCGACGGGCTTTTTCAACAGGAGGGGGAATGAAATTGTATACATTCAGCCCAAATATCATCACTAGACGCGGTAACAATCTGGAATTAGCCCGAGATAATCATTGCTAGGAAGTACCACATTATATTCACGGAGTATGAAGTCGAGTTTGATGTTTTGTGATACTATTTCATTCGAAAAATAATGGCTCTTTTGGAGTTTGTTGATAGGTAGTGAAACTCGAACATAAGTTGAAGTATTATTGATGGCTAAATTATAACACAATGGTAAATTATTACACAACGGTACATTATACCATCTACGTAGAAGGGGCTGTAGTTTGTTGGTAGGTACGTTTGGAACTTTTTTAACACCGAATCAACAATTTCCCTTCAGAAATTCATTATTTGCGTTTCTTTTTGCCATTAGAGTTACTGTTTGTCATCGACAGAATTATTTTAGCAACATTCAACTCGTGATTCAGGTAGGTACCTAGTAACGAGTACGGGGTTAGGTACTAAGCTACCTGCTACCTACTGGTCTGCTATCTACATAATATTTATAGAATAGTATATATATTAGATAAACGATTCATTATACCATCTACGTAGAAGGGGGCTGGAGTTTGATGGTAGGTAATTTTGCACCTTCAATGACCGTGAGTTCCCGTGAGAAATGGAGGTTCAGGACCAGTGGTCGAGCCTATCTTGCTATCAAACACGGCTTTCAAAATAATTTCCAAAATATGATGACGGCATGCTAAGTACAAAAGTTCTTTTTGCAATAATTGCTCCAGCAAAACACAAGCCCCCCTAACCCGACCAGTATTTGCAGCTGTGGTGTCAAAGCACATTGCTTGAATTTTGTCTGCTGCACCCCACTCTTGAATGGCTTCAAATACCGCCTGGGCTTGCAAGAGTCCAGTACTATTTTCGAGTTGAGGAACTCCGATCAACTGTTCCTCATCTCCACAACTAATCAAGATCGCTACTCTTTCTACGTTTTCATTTTTCAAGATATCTGGTAGCTGGTAGTTACCTAGATCCCCCCCCCCCCCCCTATTGCAGCCTCAACCTTTACATTTATACCTGAAACATACTCATTTTCAATAAACCAGAGTGATAAAGAAGTGTCAAATCGCCTGGAGGTCGATTTCATTGACTGGAGTGTGGTTTTTAGGGGTATGCGTAAAAAGGCACATTTGCTGAAACGGACCACAGGACATAAAATCTACAGGATGTAGCGAAAACATTATGGAAGTAAAAGTTGAAGAAGATAACATTTTAAATAAAATGAGACCAATTTCAAGTCTCTAGGACAAATGGTTACTATGTTATGAGGAAAAAAGAGTATTTTTATGAAACAAAGTGAGTTTTTCTGATCTTCAACCTCAATGCGGCACGGGTTAACGTTATCCGATCGACCTAAAACTTTGCGAATCTCATTTTCTAGTCAAATGGCACCTTTTAGGAGGTTGCCAGAAGTGATTTTCTCAAAAAAAAATTTGCCTATTGCCTTGTGACCACCCCAATAGAGTGGTCACAAAAAGTCAACTTTCGAAATTCAATCGTGGCAACCCCCTAAAAGGTGCCATTTGACTAGAAAATGAGATTCCCAAAGTTTTAGGTCGATCGGATAACAATAACCCGTGCCGCATCGAGGTTGAAGTTTAGAAAAACTCACTTTTTTTCATAAAAATATTATTTCTTTCCTCATAACATAGTAACCATTTTTCCTAGGGACTTGAAATTGGTCTTATTTTATTTGAAATGTTACCTTCTTCAACTTTTACTTCAATAATTCTTTCGCTAGATCCTATAGATTTTGTGTTATTCAGCTTTTCCCATCTCAAAACGTGGTCCGTTTCAGCAAATGTGCCTTTTTACGCATACCCCTAAAAACCACACACCAGTCAATGAAATCGACCTCTAGGAAATTTGATACTTCTTTATCACTCTGGTATATTGAAAATTGATACATTTGAATCTAATAAGGGGGTAGGGGGGAGATGGGTGGGTGGTGGGTGCTATGAAATGCACAAAAAACAATAAAAATTATGTAAAAAGTGTTTTAATAATACAAATTGAAAGTTTTTTGTATAGCAAATGATAGCCTGAAACTTATTTTACAACACAATATATCTATTCCAACACCACTGAATTTAGAACTACATTAATGGCTTAGATAGTGAGGCTTTATCGACATCAGGGTTAATTTTCCTACATTCTGACACAACTTGTAATAAAAATTGGCGCTGTTCTTCGTCTTTGTCAAGCAAGAGTTGAAGTCCTGTATCAATTTCACTCCTCTTTCAGCAGTGTCGTTGACTACCCTTAAACCGTTCACTATGTTTTTAGCATGCAAATAATGATGATTTTTGTTCCATAAGCGTGTATCGGTGTTTAAAAAATCTGTCTCTATGGAAAACCGCTTGATAAAATTCAAGGTTTGAGAGGTGACAAAAAAATCAAGTTGCTTATCCAAAATTGGCTCTACATGTGCAAAATCTTAAATCGCTTATCTATCCCTACCATCAATTTCACTATCGGGTTCACCTAGGGAAAATAATTTCATGGCCATACTTTTTTTAATGTTGTCGTCTAAAGTGTAGTCGAAAAACGAGAACACTATTTTCTCTGAGCTGAGGTACCACAGATGGTTTAAAAATTTTGACAAAGCCTTATCTGCCATTTCTGTGTCAATTTTCCGATACTCTACTATAGCGAGAGAAATAAAACTTGTTGAAAGCTCAAACGGGAAATCGTATAATAATCTTTGTGAAATTAATTCATATGTGTGGTCGGGAAGGGCAACAGGAGGAATTTTGAATTTGTAAGAAATAATAAAATTATAATGAAACAGTAAATGGAGTGTCCACCACAAACTACCCCCTCTTCAGTAAAGCTGTGCGTCAGCAAAACGAACAGGTAGCCGGACTTGCCTTCCACCTCTGGTTGTCTTGGGTCGGGCTATCCAAGGCTCGGAAGTTGTTCGTGGACGCATGGGAGGTGGTTGATTTTCCTGGGGTTCTTCTTGGGAATCATCTCTATTTGCAGTAGTAGCTGAAGGCTGAAACTCTTCTCGTACTGGAATTTGGAATGGCTGGCTTCGCTCTTCTGCTTCCTGACAAATGAATGCTGGCTTTAACCTGTGGAGTGAGACTGGAGTGTCTTTTCCTTTGATCTTTACAGTGAATGTAGTTGCTCCTCGTAGCACCACGGGATAAGGACCTTGATAGGGAGGCTTCAAAGTCGAATTTCTCCTTTCATCCCGAATGAAAACATGTGAGCATTTCCCTAATTCTGGGTGGACAAAAATTGCTGGCTGGACATGTCTTGCTGTGGGCTGGGCCCTTATCTTGTTCATTGTTTCTTGCAATTGTATTAGGTATTGCTGCGTAGTCCTAGATGGTGATGGTTGGTCCTCAATGAAGTCACTAGGCAGTCTTAAAGTGCAACCATAAACCAACTCTGCAGCACTGCAACCAATGTCCTCTTTTACTGCGGTCCTAATGCCAAGCATTATCAAAGGAAGAAGCTCAACCCAATTTTCCGATCCGTAACATCGAATTGCTGATTTTAGCTGGCGATGGAAGCGTTCCACTAAACCATTGGCTCTAGGGTTATATGGTGCTGTCAATCGATGAGTGATCCCGAACTTTTTAGTTAATTCTGCAAAAAGTGAACATTCGAATTGTCTCCCCCTATCCGACGTTATTGTCTCTGGGGTACCAAAACGTGCTATCCAACCAGAGCAAAATGCTTCGGCCACTGTTTCTGCTCGAATGTCTGCTCACTCCAACGGGTGAACCTATCCAACATCGTGAGAACATATTTGTAACCGTTAGAAGGAGTCATTGGACCAACAATATCTATATGAATATGCGAAAAACGTTCAGCAGGCGGAACGAAGTCGCCCATAGGTCCCTGAATGTGACGATGAATTTTGGTTTATTATTCTGTGAATAATACACCTATGTATTCGTTCAGCAAAAAATTTTTATAACACCCCCTCAAATTTTTTTTTTTTCCGTTTCAAGGTGCCTAGATTCAAAAACGCTGCAAATCCCTGCACAACGGTTTATTATTTTGTATAGAATACCCTTCCGTTACAGATCACAGCTCTATGTATAGATAACGCGTCTATATAATATGATATGTACTATTCTATACATATTATGTAGATCGCAGACCCTCCTTTGGTTAGTACCTAACCCCGTACTCGTTACAAGGTACCTACCTAAATCACGAGTTAAATGTTGCTAAAATAATTCTGCCGATGACAAACAGTACCTAACAAAAAGAAACACACATAATGAAGTTCTGAAAAGAAATTGTTGATGAGGAGTGAAACAAGTTGCGAAAGTACCTACCAACAAACTCCAGCCCCTTCTACGTAGATGGTATAATGAACCGTTGTGTAATAATTTACCGTTGAGTAATGATTTACCGTAGTAATAATTTACCCATCAATAATACTTCAACGTTTGTTCAAGTTTCACTACCTACCAACAAACTCCAAAAGAGCCATCATTTTTCAAATGAAATAATATCACAGAACAACCAACTCGACTTCATACTCAGCCAATATAATCAGGTGATCCCTAGCAATGATTTCATCTCCGCCAAATTTCCTATTGTGGGCGAGTCTCTGGTTACGAGATTTTGTTTGAATTGTATACAATTTCATTCACACTGGAGTCGAAAATGCCTGTCGGTGCAAACTTCGGGGCCTTACTGTGAACGAACGGCTGGACGTACGACGCTCCGGATGGTCTTAAAAAACTCGCAAGTTCAAGAACTATTTAAAACCGTAAAAATATTCAAGTAAAAAAATGGTATAGGCGTTTTGAAATTTTCAACCCCTATTTTGAACCCCTTAGAGATGACTCACAGACACGTCGAGCTTCGAGGACCAACTAGACAGCGAACGGAACCTATAACCCGAATTTCATCAATTTTCTTTCATGGTAACTAAGAAAAGTGGCCCGTACGGCGTACGGCGTACGGCGTACGGCGGACAGACAGAAATATTTTTATTGCAGTTTTGGATTCTACATACCTTGAAACGTAAACCATCAAATTTTGAGATGGGGTAAGAATTTTTTTTTTCATCCTCGATTCCAATGGTTCATTATTGAAAATAATAAACCAAAATGCAATGTCCGTCCGCCGTCCGCCGTATCACGTGTACCGGCTTCATTTTCGGTCTAAAAAAGTCGTTCTTTCGCACACATGCTCCATTTGGGCCCTAGTTGTGTCCCGAAACTTTTCAGCCCGATCGGAATATACCCAGGGGTGTTATGAGTGAAAATGTGTGTAAAAATAGGTACTTTTTGCGTTTTAGCAACATGTTGGTAACATGAGCTTTTGAGGTATCGGTTTCCATGTTTTTTTGGACGAGAAGACCGAATATGAAGTCGATTTTGACCAAAGTGGGGAAAATTGAGTTCTACCAAATGTTCAGCTACCAAAATTGATTTTTTATGGGTGAAAAACCTGGGAAATCGTCTGAAATCACCATCTGTTTGTATAATAATCCTGGAAAAAGTGTCAACACGTTGATCAAGACGATTAAATGGCACTACCAATGATCAAAGATAGTTTAAAAAAAAAAACGTACCTAATTTGTGTTTTAGGGCCCAAAATTAATGGAAACCATCAGAAATAGCTATTTCGATTATTACGCATGAAAGAAGCAATAAATGAACAGCCAACATTTCTGTAGCTGTGTCCAATAGAATAATAAACCCATGTGACAAGGACTTTGCAGCGTTTTTCCTTTTTGACATCCCATGCATGACCTCACCCATTGTGCGCTGTCCTTCGCCATAGACGGCCATACGAACCTTTGACGAAGTAATCTAAGGGTTGCTGCCCTACCGGGATGCGACAAATTGTGTACACTGTCAAATGCTGGCTTTCTCAAGTTCAATGGAACGAATGGTCGAACAAACCCTGTAGAAACGTCGCAGTACACTGGCTCTGTGACACAGGGCATTTTTACTTGCTTCCAGGAAAGAGTAGTACCTAAAATGGCAGTGGGTAACTGTTCTGCTTTCTGTTCTTGCGCCAACTGGTTGTAGTCTAAAACATCAATCGATTCTAACCGAAAAAGACAATCAGCTACTACATTTTCTGAGCCTGAAACATGCTGTATATCAGGTGTGAATTGACCAATATAGTCTAACTGGCGAGCTTGACGAGGAGTTGCTTTGTCGGCTTTCTGGTTGAACGCATAAATTAAGGGTTTGTGGTCTGTAAATATTGTGAAAACTCTACCCCCAAGCAGATGTTTGAAATGCTTGACTGAAGCAAAAATCGCTAAGAGTTCTCGGTCATAGGCACTGTATTCCTGTTCGGCAGAACTCAGTTTTCTTGAAAAGAATCCGAGAGGTTGCCATTATCCTGATACTTTCTGCTGAACACTACTACCTATTGCTTTGCTAGACGCGTCCACCATTAATGACCAAGGTACATCTGTTCTAGGGTAGGCTAACATAACTGCAGATTTCAACTGTTCTTTGCAGCTTTCAAAATCCTGCAAAGCCTCTTGGGATAATCGGATAGCAGAATCCTGTTTCCCTGAATGTCCCTTCAGACAATCTGTAAGTGTTACTGTACACCGTGCAGCTTTAGGCAAAAAACGTCTATAAAAATTAATAAGTCCCAAAAAACGCCTCATTCCCATAACAGATTTAGGTGGCTCAATTTTGTTTATTTGTTCAACTTTGCACGGTAGCGGTTTTACGCCTTCTGCATATATCATGTGACCTAAGAACTCGATCTCATGTTTACCAAATTCACATTTGGATGGGTTAATTACCACTCCATACTCACGGAATCTGTGGAATAGTGCTCTCAAGTCACTCATATGTTCCTCCTCCGTAGAGCTTGAAACTAGGCAGTCGTCTATGTAGGCTCGAACGTTTGGAAGACCTCTGGTGAGTTCATTCATGAATCTCTGGAACGTTTGGGCAGCATTACAGAGCCCGAAACACATTTGTGAGAATTCGAATAACCCAAACGGAGTAATGATGGCGGTCTTCTGTACGTCTTCTGGAGCCATTGGGATCTGAAAATAGGCTTTCAATAAGTCTATCCTTGAAAATATTTTCTTACCATGAAGATCACATGTAAGATCCTGATTATTGGGCAAAGGATATCGGTCTGGCTTTGTGACTTTATTCAGAGCGCGATAATCCCCGCACGGGCGCCAATCCCCTGTCTTCTTTGGGACCATATGTAAGGGACTAGCCCAAGGACTTTTTGATGGTCTACATATTCCATTCTGCAACATATATTCGAATTCTTTTTTGGCTATGGCTAACTTGGTTGGATCTAATCTTCTGAACTTAGCGGCTATTGGTGGTCCTGTTGTCTCAATAAAGTGCATCACATTGTGCTTTGGTGGTTTTATTTCCAGTGTGACTCTTGTGATGTCCTTGAATTCGCCGAGGAGTGTGTCGTACCTTGAATTCGTACCTATGGTAGTAATCAAAGGAGAATTGCACTGAATGGGAAAACCTTCGGAAACCACTGAAGTCAATGCGTCTCGCAGACAATGCTTTTTCAGATCAACAAGCAAACCGTAATGTTCTAAAAAATCAGCACCTATTATTGGTTTGTGAACATCAGCAATCATGAATGGCCAGGTGAATACACGTCGTAAACCTAGGTCGACTGAGAGTAATTTAATGCCATGAGTTTTAATCTCCGACCCATTTGCTGCAAAAAGTTTATACGCAGAGTTCACCTTGCGATCAGCGGTTGTAGGTGGTACAACGGACATATCTGCTCCCGTGTCAATCAGAAACTGTAACTTACTTAGTTTGTCCTTAACGAATAGGCGGCTTGTCATGCCAGCTTCGCTTGCCGCCACTTTTGAAGCTTGGCTGTTATTTTTAGTCACTGGTCGAGAATTGTTGCGGCTTTTTGAACGTGCTCTACCTCTACTACGATATTGGCTACGTCCTGTCGAAAGAGCTTCGACTTGCATACTCAAAGTTTCTATCTTCTCTAGCAACGAATTATACAAGGGATCTCCTGAAGCAGTACTATTGTACGGATTTGATGTCGCTGCTTCACAAATGCTTTTATTAGGACACAGTTCAATAATCTTATCAGCTAGAGCAGACAATGCATTCAGACTTTGATTTTCACTTACTGCCAAAACGGTTCTTACATTTGCGGGCATCTGTTGCAGCCACAGTGACTTTAGAAAGTCATCACTCACTTTACTTCCAGCAAGTTCCTTCATCTCCCTCAGCAAATGTGTGGGCCTTCTATCTCCTAACACCGTCTCTTTCAACAGTCGGTGCAATTGCTTGTCCTCTGAATCGACGAATGCTTCGATCAGTCTTGTCTTGAGAGATATGTACTTATTCGTCATGGGTGGTTTGGCGAGTAGATCAGAAACGTGCATCAAAACGCTGCTGTCCAAAGAGCTTACGACGAGGTCATATTGATCATCGTCGTCCAGGATCCCCTTCACACGAAAACCTGATTCCAAACGATGGAACCGGATTGGAACGGCAGTGCTCCAAAACGGGGGAGGTTGGAAATGAGTAATCGTCATTCTGCCATTGATTCTCCGATTCTCTTCGGAAGGTCCTTGTACAGCATCACCGGCACTGGGAAGATTATTGTGCGTGTTCATAGTCGATCACGTCGGGGTCACCAATTTTTAGCGAGAGAAATAAAACTTGTTGAAAAGCTCAAACGGGAAATCGTATAATATTTTTTGTGAAATTAATTCATATGTGTGGTCGGGCAGGGCAACAGGTGAAATTTTAATTTGTAAGAAATAATAAAATTATAATGAAACAGTAAATGGAGTGTCCACCACAGGTGCTATGAAATGCACAAAAAACAATAAAAATTATGTAAAAAGTGTTTTAATAATACTAATTGAGTGTTTTTTGTATAGAAAATAATAGCCTGGAACTTATTTTACAACACAATATATCTATTCCAACACCACTGAATTTAGAACTGCATTAATGGCTTAGATAGTGAGGCTTTATCGACATCAGGGTTAATTTTCCTACATTCTGACACAACTTGTAATAAAAATTGGCGCTGTTCTTCGTCTTTTGTCCAGCAAGAATTCAAATAATTATGTGGTGTTGGAATGGAAATATTGTGTTGTAAAATAGGTTGCCAGAAGTGATTTTCTCCAAAAAAATTTTGCCTTCCTTGTGACCACCCTACTAGAGTGGTCTCAAAAAGTCAACTTTCGAAATTCAATCGTGGCAACGCCCTAAAAGGTGCCATTTGGCTAGGTAAATGAGATTCCCAAAGTTTTAGGTCGATCGGATAACATTAACCCGTGCCGCATCGAGGTTGAAGTTTAGAAAAACTCACCTTTTTTCATAAAAATATTATTTCTTTCCTCATAACATAGTAACCATTTCTCCTAGAGACTTGAAATCGGTCTTTTTTCATTTGAAATGTTATCTTCTTCTACTCCAATAATTTTTTTCGCTAGATCCTATAGATTTTATGTTATTCAGCTTTACCCATCTCAAAACGTGGTCCGTTTCAGCAAATGTGCCTTTTTACGGATACCCCTAAAAACCACACTCCAGTCAATGAAATCGACCTCTAGGCAATTTGATACTTCTTTATCACTCTGGTATATTGAAAATTGATACATTTGAATCTAATATATAATATATGGAGGGGGTAGGGGGGAGATGGGTGGGTGGTGGGTGCAATGAAATGCACAAAAAACAATAAAAATTATGTAAAAAGTGTTTTAATAATACAAATTGAAAGTTTTTTGTATAGAAAATCATAGCCTGGAACTTATTTTACAACACAATATTATATCTATTCCAACACCACTGAATTGTTTGAACTCTTGCTTGACAAAAGACGAAGAATAGCGCCAATTTTTTTACAAGTTGTGTCAGAATGTAGGAAAATTTACCCTGATGTCGATGAAGCCTCACTATCCAAGCCATTAATGTTGTTCTAAATTCAGTGTTGTTGGAATAGATATATTGTGTTGTAAAATAAGTTCCAGGCTATTATTTTCTATACAAAAAACTTTCAATTTGTATTAATAAAACACTTTTTACATAATTTTTATTGTTTTTTGTGCATTTCATAGCACCCACCACCCACCCATCTCCCCCCATCCCCCTCCATATATTATAATGTATTAGATTCAAATGTATCAATTTTCAATATACCAGAGTGATAAAAAAGTATCAAATTACCTAGAGGTCGATTTCATTGACTGGAGTGTGGTTTTTAGGGGTATGCGTAAAAAGGCACACTTGCTGAAACGGACCACGTTTTGAGATGGGAAAAGCTGAATAACATTAAATCTATAGGATCTACCGAAACAATTATTCGAGTAAACGTTGAAGAAGATAACATTTCAAATAAAATAAGACTCATTTCAAGTATCTAGGACAAATGGTTACTATGTTATGAGGAAAGAAATAATATTTTTCTGAAATAAAGTGAGTTTTTCTAAACTTCAACCTCGATGCGGCACGGGTCAATGTTATCCGATCGACGTAAAACTTTGGGAATCTCATTTTCTAGTCAAATGGACCTTTTAGGGGGTTGCCAGAAGTGATTTTATAAAAAAAAAATTTACCTATTGCCTTGTAACCACCCTACTACAGTGGTCACAAAAAGTCAACTTTCGATATTCAATCGTGGCAACCCCCTAAAAGGTGCCATTTGACTAGAAAATGAGATTCGCAAAGTTTTAGGTCGATCGGATAACGTTAACCCGTGCCGCATTGAGGTTGAAGATCAGAAAAACTCACTTTGTTTCATAAAAATACTCTTTTTTCCTCATAACGTTGTAACCATTTGTCCTAGAGACTTGAAATTGGTCTCATTTTATTTAAAATATTATCTTCTTCATCTTTTACTTGTATAATATTTTCGCTACATCCTGTAGATTTTATGTTATTCAGCTATTCCCATCTCAAAACGTGGTCCGTTTCAGCAAATGTGCCTTTATACGCATACCCCTAAAAACCACACTCCAGTCAATGAAATCGACCTCTAGGCAACTTGATACTTCTTTATCACTCTGGTATATTGAAAATTGATACATTTGAATCTAATATATAATATATGGAGGGGGTAGGGGGGAGATGGGTGGGTGTTGGGTCCTATGAAAAGTACAAAAAACAATGAAAATTATGTAAAAAGTGTTTTAATAATACAAATTGAAAGTTTTTTGTATAGAAAATAATAGCCTGGAACCTATTTTACAACACAATATTTCTATTCCAACACCACTGAATTATTTGAATTCTTGCTTGACAAAAGACGAAGAACAGCGCCAATTTTGGTTTATTATTCTCTGAATAATACACCTATGTATTCGCTCAGCAAAAAATTTTTATAACCCCCCCTCAAACTTATTTCTTTTCCGTTTCAAGGTGCGTAGATTCAAAAAATGCAATGTCCGTCCGCCGTCCGCCGTACGCCGTCCGCCGTATCACGTGTACAGGCTTCATTTTCGGTCTAAAAAAGTCGTTCTTTCGCACACATGCTCTATTTGGGCCCTAGTTGTGTCCCGAAACTTTTCAGCCCGATCGGAATATACCCAGGGATGTTGTGAGTGAAAATGTGTGTAAAAATAGGTACTTTTTGCGTTTTAGCAACATGTTGGTAACATGAGCTTTTGGGGTATCGTTTTCCATGTTTTTGGGGACGAGAAGATCGAATATGAGGTCGATTTTGGCCAAGGAGTGGAAAATTGAGGTTGTACCAGATGTTCAGCACCCAAAATTGATTTTGTATGAGTCAAAAACCTGCGAAATCGTCTGAAATCACCATCAGTTTGTAGAATAACACCAGAAAAAGTGTCAACACGTGGATCAAGACGATTAAATGGCACTACCAATGATCAAAGTTAATTTGAAGAAAAAAAAAAGATCTTACCTACCTAATTTGTGTTTTGGGGGCCAAAATTGGTGGAAACCATCAGAAATAGCTATTTCAATTATTTCACTTGAAACAAACAATAAATGTACAGCCAACATTTCTGTAGAATAATAAACCCCATGTGACAAGGACTTTGCAGCGTTTTTATTACAAGTTGTGTCAGAATGTAGGAAAATTAACCCTGATGTCGATAAAGCCTCACTATCTAAGCCATTAATGCAGTTCTAAATTCAGTGGTGTTGGAATAGATATATTGTGTTGTAAAATAAGTTCCAGGCTATTATTTTCTATACAAAAAACACTCAATTAGTATAATTAAAACACTTTTTACATAATTTTTATTGTTTTTTGTGCATTAAATAGCACCCACCACCCACCCATCTACCCCCTACCCCCTCCATATATTATATATTAGATTCAAATGTATCAATTTTCAATATACCAGAGTGATAATGAAGTATCAAATTGCCTAGAGAGCGATTTCATTGACTGGAGTGTGGTTTTTAGGGGTATGCGTAAGAAGGCACATTTGCTGAAACGGACCACGTTTTGAGATGGGAAAAGCTGAATAACATAAAATCTACAGGATGTAGCGAAAAAATTATGCAAGTAAAAGTTGAAGAAGATAACATTTTAAATAAAATGAGACCAATTTCAAGTCTCTAAGACAAATGGTTACTATGTTATGAGGAAAAAACTCTTTTTTGAAACAAACTCATCAGAAAAACTCACTTTGTTTCATAAAAATACTCTATTTTTATGAAACAAAGTGCGTTTTTCTGATCTTCAACCTCAATGCGGCACGGGTTAACGTTATCCGATCGACCTAAAACTTTGCGAATCTCATTTTCTAGTCAAATGGCACCTTTTAGGGGGTTGCCAGAAGTGATTTTATCAAAAAAAATTGTGCCTATTGCCTTGTGACCACCCTACTAGAGTGGTCACAAAAAGTCAACTTTCGAAATTCAATCGTGGCAACGCCCTAAAAGGTGCCATTTGGCTAGGTAAATGAGATTCCCAAAATTTTAGGTCGATCGGGTAACATTAACCCGTGCCGCATCGAGGTTGAAGTTTAGAAAAACTCACCTTTTTTCATAAAAATATTATTTCTTTCCTCATAACATAGTAACCATTTGTCCTAGAGACTTGAAATTGGTCTCATTTTATTTAAAATGTTATCTTCTTCAACTTTTACTCCAATAATTTTTTCGCTACATCCTGTAGATATTATGTTATCCAGCTTTTCCCATCTCAAAACGTGGTCCGATTCAGCAAATGTGCCTTTTTACGCATACCCCTAAAAACCACTCTCCAGTCAATGAAATCGACCTCTAGGCAATTTGATACTTCTTTATGACTCTGGCATATTGAAAATTTACAAATTTGAATCTAATATGTAATATATGGAGGGGGAAGGGGGGAGATGGGTGGGTGGTGGGTGCTATGAAATGCACAAAAAACAATAAAAATTATGTAAAAAGTGTTTTAATAATACAAATTGAAAGTTTTTTGTATAGAAAATAATAGCCTGGAACTTATTTTACAACACAATATATCTATTCCAACACCACTGAATTGCTTGAACTCTTGCTTGACAAAAGACGAAGAACAGCGCCAATTTTTATTACAAGCTGTGTCAGAATGTAGGAAAATTTATCCGGATGTCGATATAGCCTCACTATCTATGCCATTATAGTAGTTCTAAATTCAGTGGTGTTGGAATAGATATATTGTGTTGTAAAATAAGTTCCAGGCTATTATTTTCTATACAAAAAACATTCAATTTGTATTATTAAAACACTTTTTACATAATTTTTATTGTTTTTTTTTGCATATCATAGCACCCACCACCCACCCATCTCACCACTACCCCCTCCATATATTTCATATTAGATTCAAATGTATCATTTTTCAATATACCAGGGTGATAAAGAAGTATCAAATCGCCTAGAGGTCGATTTCATTGACTGGAGTGTGGTTTTCAGGGGTATGCGTAAAAAGGCACATTTGCTGAAACGGACCACGTTTTGAGATGGGAAAAGCTGAATAACATAAAATCTACAGGATGTAGCGAAAACATTATCTAAGTGAAAGTTGAAGAAGATAACATTTTGAATAAAATGAGACCAATTTCAAGTCTCTACGACAAATGGTTACCATGTTATGAGGGAAAAAATTATTTTTATGAACAAAGTGAGTTTTTCTGATCTTCAACCTCAATTTGGCACGGATTAACGTTATCCGATCGACCTAAAACTTTGCGAATCTCATTTTCTAGCCAAATGGCACCTTTTAGGGGGTTGCCAGAAGTGGTTTTCTCAAAACAAATGTTGCCTTTTGCCTTGTTTGCCTGGAGTGGTCACAAAAAGTCAACTTTCGAAATTCAATCGTGGCAACCCCCCTAAAAGGTGCCATTTGACTAGAAAATGAGATTCCCAAAGTTTTAGGTCGATCGGATAACATTAACCCGTGCCGCATCGAGGTTGAAGTTTAGAGAAAATCACTTTTTTTCATAAAAATATTATTTCTTTCCTCATAACATAGTAACCATTTGTCCTAGAGACTTGAAATTGGTCTTATTTTATCTGAAATGTTATCTTCTTTAACGTTTACTCGCATAATGGTTTCGGTAGATCCTATAGATTTTATGTTATTCAGCTTTTCCCATCTCAAAACGTGGTCCGTTTCAGCAAATGTGCCTTTTTACGCATACCCCTAAAAACCACACTCCAGTCAATGAAATCGACCTCTAGGCAATTTGATACTTCTTTATCACTCTGGTGTATTGAAAATTGATACATTTGAATCTAATATATAATATATGGAGGTGGTAGGGTGTGATGGGTGGTTGGTGGGTGCTATGAAATGCACAAAAAACAATAAAAATTATGTATTAAGTGTTTTAATAATACAAATTGAAAGTTTTTTGTATAGAAAATAATAGCCTGGAACTTATTTTACAACACAATATATCTATTCCAACACCACTGAATTGCTTGAACTCTTGCTTGACAAAAGACGAAGAACAGCGCCAATTTTTATTACAAGTTGTGTCAGAATGTAGGAAAATTTACCCTGATGTCGATAAAGCCTCACTATCTAAGCCATTAATGTAGTTCTAACTGTAGTAGTTTAACACCCTCGGGTATCTTCTGATCGGGTTGCAAGGTTTCGGGACACAACTAGGGCCCAAATGGAGCCTGTGAGCGAAACAGCGAATACCGAAAATAAAGTAGATATGCCATGATACGGCGGACAAACATAGCATTTTTGGAATCTACGCACCTTGAAACGAAAAAGAAAATTTTTTTAGGGGGTCAACTTTTAGTGAAGTCGGAGGAATAACAACAAGGGGACAAAATGGCGTCTCACAAGGTCTTGAGACGTAATGCAACTGCGTATGAGGATAAGGGGAACTAAACACGATGAAATACAGCGAAAGTCCACACAAAAACGAAAGGCTTAGGGTCAATGTCGACTAACAAGGTTCTCTTGTGATCGGAGTAACGGACAACAGTACAACGCAGTGGGGTCACAATTGTGGAGGGAAACAGGTATCGAACCCAAAAATGAGGCCAGGCAGTCGGTTTAAGTGGTCAAGTTTGGCGGTTTTACCGCTTGAGATGGGTTCAATGGTTGGTTCAGTGGGGTCTACCTGGGGGTTATTATCCACTGAAATGGAGTCACCTACAAGTTGTTATGGGTTCGGATTGAATGGACTCGTTCAACCTTCAAGGGAAAGTCCTATTGAACGCTTGACTTTTACGATGGAACGAACAACGGCCTGTCTCAACTGGCAAATGCAACGGGTTTTTCGCCTATTGCGCAGTATTGTGGGTTCGAAAGTGAGTTTGGTTGAACGTGCTGGGTTCAATTCTCGGGGAATTCTTGCGAAAATTGATTTTTGCGGGAGATTGCACCCAGGCGGCGTATTCGTAACGGATTTTTACACGAGGTTTACTGCCGAAATGGGGTCAATGGGGTCATACAGTACAAAATTCCCACTGATTTCCGCAAATTTCCTAATTTCCCCGGAAAAATCCCTTCCACAATATTCTTACTTGAAGAAAAACGTGATTCAAGTACAACAAAAATGATAAATTGTGACCAGTATACAAGGAATACTCCAACACATAAACATATATAAAAGAAATGAAAAAAATTGGCAATAAATGTAATAATATCTACAACACAATATCAAAATATATAAAAGGATCACTCTACTTTTTCAGGACCTAGTAGGTGATATTTTGGAGGGTCGGGGAACTTGGGGGAATTTCGCGAGACTCTGGATGCCGTGTGTAACCTAGCCGTGTGCCTACCTACTGGGTTCGGATTTCTGAGAGTGCATGAAATCCCCAGTTCTGACACCAAATTTGTAATCGTTACTTGTGTGACTATCCTGCCTGTAAACCTACTTACGTCTATGTCAGGAATGAATGGCGAGCTACGGCCGAAATTTGGCAGGGAAAAGTCCACAAGTAAATTACCTGAAGTTCGTAGGTTGGCAGCGGCCCCGCAGTCAGCGTTGCACAGGTTCTGACTTCGGGTACAGGTTATTATACGGCTGTAAATCCCTACGAGAAAACTAATAATTTGGAAGCCTTATGGCGGTTCAAAAGATGACTCTAATGTTCTCAAAAGGATGTGAAAGAATCTCAATACGTATAGGTGACTGAATTTATTGAAAGAATTAACAACGTAAAATGGGGTCACAAAGGCGCAAAAGAAAATACAGGAGTTAAGTGATGAAAAATGACTTGACGCGAATTTCGGAGGTTACATGAACGGGGCAGCTAAGGTAAGTATGATAGTTAAATGCAATTTTAGATATAGTGTAGTGTGGCACCAGAATCGAGGGTTCACTGATGGGTTCGGACGTTCGATGGTTCGAGGGACAAGGGACGTTTCTTGGGGCCAAAGATGTTGAGAGTTCTGGAACAAACGGGTACAACCCTTTTGTGACTCTCGTTAGGAAGTGTGATGCACAAAGCCTGAGGGGCGCTATTACGCGAATGGTATCGCTTAGATAAGGTAAGTAAGTAAGGTGATGGTGCCTACCTCCTCTGGAACGGTGGTCTAAGTGGTCCAGGGATGGTCCTTTCCGGGCTGCTGTCCAGGGATGGAATCCTGGGGCTCCAGGGCTGTCGTTCTTGGCGGCAAGGTTCCTGCAACAACAGACTCCCATGGCAGTACTCAAGTCTACGTCTGGGTTCAGACGTTCCTTTCTGGTGGGTTCGTACGCCTCCTCTCTTAATCGACTATTATGGTTGATTGTCCGAATTGAAAGCCGTTTCCTTGCCCTGTCCACTCGTCTTCTTCTCTTGGGGGTCGATCGTAAAGGGAGGAAAATACTGAACACTACTCTAACTCTAGCCACTTCTCAATTCAACTATCCAACACAACTATCTCAATTCTCTTGTAACTTATCGCAGGTCAGGTCTCGGGTAGATCTCGGGGAACTGGTTGTCCATGGAGTGGGGAGCGGGGGTATTTATAACCTTCCCCTCCCTTGCGCGTGAGGGAGGCGCAGAAGGGCCTGGCTCCTTACGGTCCAACCGCCCGAATCGAGGGGGAAGAGACCGCCCGAGTCAAATTCGGGGAAACCTTTTCAGGGGTGATAATTTGACTACAGGAGCTTACGATACTTTGCTCAAATTCGATAGGTGCATGCGATACTCTGCTCCCTACCACTTACAATAGATGACATAATATTAACATGCTATCGTTTTGTCGCAAGTCACAGTAGGGATGGGGCACTTACGACGACGGACAATTTTTACCTCTGTATTTATATTCGACTCGTGGCGCTTACGTTCTGAATGAATGGTGGATGCGATATTTTACCAAATTGGTGAGTACGATTCGAAAAGGTAGAGGCTGTTTTTGATGTCTTGGAGACGTAGGTTGCTTACGATAAGTAGCTAGATAGATGCGCCTTTTTAAGACGAATCCAACGTTTACAATAACTCAAAATCGAATAAAATGGCGCTTACTATATTCTGCCTTTCAGGGGACGAGGTACACAATAATACAGACCACTATTCGGTTTTCTCTTCTCTCTTTATTTCATGTTTTTTTTTCTTTCTCATCGGCTCATTCCATTCAGTCAAGCGCGAAATTATCAGATCGAATTCAGTTCCTGTCATTGGCTGATAAGTCTGCGACGCTAGTAGGGCAGTCGGACGAAATGTCATATACTTTCATTACTCATTAGGTCCCATACCAAAGGGGTTGACCTCATTAGGTCTCATACATTAGCGGATGACCTCAGGTATTTCACCTGTTGTTTTAGTAAACACCTTCGGCCGACAAACAGCCTCAGGTTGTATTATATACTGATGCCTTCCCTACCAAAGTCAGTCGTGTACATCTCTCGCTCCCTCAGTCCAGGTCGCTCCAACAAAGGTAATCCTTATACTTTTCTCTGGAATACAGTCTTCTAGTACCCAGCAAAAAGTCTTAGGCTCAAAGAACCCTAATACAACATATAACAGAAAAGCCCCAGCCTGAAATGGCTGTTACCTACTTTACTTTTGTTTTTATTTTTTATACTTGACCCCGAATTGTGTCGAATTGTTTATATGACCCAATGAATTATTCAACTCGGTGTTTCGGCTGATTTCGCCCAAGTTGGTCGTTATAAACACTATTCACTGTTTTTTTTTTTTTTTAATTGCAGTATTGAAGAGAAAGAGCTACCAGGCCTACTTAAATAAAAGTTGGTTTTCTAATTTATTTGATTTGCAGTCAATCTGAAGAAAGCCTAGTTACATAGGTAAGCTTAATTGCATCTATGCAATTGATTAATAAAAAAAACTGATTTAATTGAAAAATAACTGGCATACATTGATCACCGTACTCCTCTTCAGGCGTGTTGTTCTGTATTTCGTTTTCCCGAAGCTCCGGTGGTTAACTCGTTTGTGAGAAATGAAAGTTTCATGTTGCAACTTGGATAAAAAAATCTCTTCAAAACTGCTGAAGTAATCTCGAAATCAGAACTGGGTTAGGCTGGACCGGTAATTGAGGTTCGGAGAAGAAAGAATGGTTAGGCGATGGCAGATGCCTTGATGAGGGTTTGGGAGGAGGCAGAAGTTTGAGCTAACCCAATGATTGGAGAAGCCTGCCACGTCAAGAGCCTCCTCACCCCCGTCCACCTTACACGTTACCAAAAACTTTATCCCTAAATCTCGCTCAAGCAAGTTTGCCCACCTTGGGAAAGTTGGTGGGCCCGTGCGGTGTGGCTCTTCCCTTAACAACTTTAGGTTCGTCATCTTTCTCGATAGCGTGCATCGTCCTATGTAGAGCAGGAAAAAGTGGCCATAGTTAATTAGCCACATATAAATCCGTTTCAGACCAGCCTTTAAAACCAAATCCGCGGAAAAACTCATCGGTGTGCACCTGTGTATGACGAGATTTGTGAGACGATTTGTGTAATTTCAGTTTGAGTTAGTGGGAGGATAAAATCGAAAATCGAGTGTTTTAATAAATTATTTTTTATTTATTCAAACCATTAGGAAGCACTGTGATCTCAGAACACACTGTTTTCCCTCCTAGGGACAAGCATTGTTTGTATGCGATAACGTGGAATGCAATTTGCATACGATTTTCACGGTTCTTTTCACTTGTGGGGGGGGGGGGGGGGGGTTCGTTGTGCTGTAAATAACTGCGAGTAGAGTATATCGAAAGGCAAGAAGGATTCGGACGAGAATCGAGTTTATGTTGAAAAAATTATCCAATTTACAAAATTCATTTTTTATTCGTTCAACTTACTTATATATTATGCAGAGATGTCAAGTGTAGCGGTGGGAGAATTGTCTAAATGGCGATTTCCTTCCGGAAAAATGTTTCCGTGTATTTATGTACCTAATTTAAATATAGGAAATGGATATATTAAAATATTCTCAGTTTGGGATGTCTGCGTTTATTAATTCGTACCTGAATTGCATATTGGGTCGAAAAAGTAGGTACTGAGAGAGTTTTGGGGGATATTGATCGAAGGGTGACCGCATAAGGGTAAGGTAAGTGTAAGTTATATGCAATATCTTCTGTTACAAGGAATCGATGTATACCAATGAGATAGACTCACCGTAGTAGATCTCTCGATGCAAAGTGACAGTGTAGCTCGCTATGTATAGCGGCGGTTAGACAGGTCACCAATTTTTCAAAAATTTCTCCTCAAAGGTTCAGGAAGAGAGGAAAGGGTGGTGGTAATCAACGTTTGTGAACGCAGTTTTCACTCGGATGTCGCAACTGACTCAAGAGTTTCGTCTAGTTGTGTAGCAATTTACATGAATCAGGCGATATGATGTCAATGACAACTGTTGCCTGCTGTAGTGTGTAGGTTTTAAAAGATTGTTCTTAGTAGGTACGCTACTAGCTAGTTGTGACTGAATAATGAAAACATAAGGTGCGAGGCATCACTACTTTCCTTCCCTACACCTTGTTGATATGGTCACTGAATACTATGGGTCGTATCCTCATGGGGGGTACTGTTATCCAATATACCTACTGCGTGGTTTTAAAAATATTGCTATTAATTGGTAGTACACAAGCCGTTTGTGACTGAATTTAAAAAAAAATCGCTGCCAAGTCCTTGTCACATGGGTTTATTATTGAATTGGACATACCTACAGAAATGCTGGCTGTATATTTATTGTTTCTTTCATGTAAAATAATTGAAATAGCTATTTCTGGTGGTTTCCACCAATTTTGGCCCCCAAAACTTGATTTAAGTACGCTCCTTTTTTTTCAAATTACCATTGATTATTGGTTGTGCCATTTAATCGTTTTGATCCACGTGTTGACACTTTTTCTAGTGTTATTCTACAAATTGATGGTGATTTCAGACGATTTTCCAGGTTTTTGACACATAAAAAAATCAATTTTGTGAGCTGAACATCTGGTACAACCTCAATTTTCCACTCCTTGGTCAAAATCGACTTCATATTCGGTCTTCTCGTCCCCAAAAACATGGAAAACGATACCTCAAAAGCTGATGTTACTAATATGTTACTAAAACGGAAAAAGTACCTATTTTTACACACATTTTTACTCATAACACCCCTGGGTATATTCTGATCGGGCTGAAAAGTTTCGGGACACAACTAGGGCCCAAATGGAGCATGTATGCGAAAGAAAGACTTTTTTAGACCGAATATGAAGCCGGTACACGTGATACGGCGTACGGCGGACGGACATTGCGTTTTTGGAATCTACGCACCTTGAAACGGAAAAGAAAAAATTTTGAGGGGGTGTTACAAAAATTTTTTGCTGAGCGAATACATAGGTGTATTATTCACAGAATAATAAACCAAAATACATACACTTGTCTGAAACACATAGGTATATTATCAGACGGGGTGAACACTCATGATGGGTAGTTCCAGAAATATTTCTTTACGGTGAAATTCAACACCCCCTAAAAATTTGGAGGTTTCCGTTTCAAGCTACGTAGAATCCGAAAATGGAATAAAAAAAATTTCTGGCCGTACGCCGTACTTCGCACTTTTCTTAGTTACCATGAACCAAAATTAATGAAATTTGTTTTATAGTCCCATTTGGGGTCTAGTTGTTCCACGAAGCTCGGCGTTACTGTCAGTCATCTCTAAGTGGTGAAAAATAGGGGTTGACATGTCCCGAACGCTGTAGCTCGAGAACTTTCAATAGAAGGGTATGGTTTTTCCCCCATTTTTCAACTGATTTCGAACGTGGGAATTTTTTGATACCACCGGAGCGTCGTACGTCCAGCCGTTCGTTTGCACCGAATGGCTTCGTCAACATGATCGTGAATGAAACGGTCCAGCCCAAATATCATTGCTAGGGAACAGCTGACTATAATCAAGGATGGCAGTATGAAATCGAGTTGGTTGTTCCGAGATATTATTCAATTTGAAGAATGATGGTTATTTTGGATTTTGTTGTCAGGTAGGTACCTACTTTTTTAATTTGACAAACGTTATGCTTCATAGATAACAACAAATAATTATTAATGAGAGAATTCTTGAATCCACCCCACATGTATGAAATGCGATTGCCCGACTGGCTCCAGTACTCGATTTAGGGTTTTTCTGTTGGAAGCACGAGGGTAGCTATTGACCACAGAAAACAGTGATCTACGCAGAAAGGGCATCTCTATACAGGAAAATAATAAACCGCTGTGTAATAATTTGGAATCTTGTTCACGGGTAACACACACCCACATACTGACATATGTAGTTGACGGTCAAGATAATAATAATTTCAATTGGGCGCTCTAGTTTTTGATCTATATTTAATTATTGCGAATTAGCAATTGGCGCGGACACTGATTACATAACAGCATTCTGATTTGTAAAGTAAACCTAACTGGAGAGTTGTATATTTGTGCGAGTTTCGCGGAATTTTCTGTGCATTTGTGGTATGGTGACCTGTTATGGTAAGCCATTACATGATAACATACATTATGAGATGGACACTAGTGGTAATTTGCAAAATGATCTGAAAGATAAACTGAAGAATTCGATTACAGGACTAACCTCGTTGTTCAGCGGTGTGAAAGCTGAGTTTATTGAACTGAACATGAAAACGGAACCCATTAAAAAGGTTTTCTACGAAAATTTCCTACTTCGCTAGAACGTGTAATATCAATCCTTTAGATGTTATCATTCAGTAACAGGGACAATTAATCCAGTAGTGAGGCAGTATACCAAAACCGATACGTTTCCTACGTTATATACGATTGCAAACAATTGTTGATTTTCCAGTGCAACGCACGGATAATACACCTAGTGTACGAAGTAAGAAAATACGTAGGGTTCATGAAATAAATTGACTCCCACACGCAATAATAGTCACATTTAATGAGAAACATAATAGGATCAGCCATCCGAGGCCTCCTACTGGGAATTCTACGAGGAACAGTAAAAATGAAACATTTTATGACTGATTATTATAAAACGATCTTCCAAAATCTAGTAAAAGCTTAGAATGAATTCGCGCAATTCAAAGGGAAGTTACAATAAGAACTAGACAAGTAACATTTACAAAAATAGTAAAGATACATCTTGAGCTAACGATTTCCAAGGGCTGAATGAGATTAAATTATGAATACGACTTAACATGTAAATTTGTAATATAGTCAATAAGCTTCTTTATTATCTTTTTCCATCATGCACGAATATACGTAGAGTATAATTTATTTTACTAGATTATTTGAGTATAATGCACATTGAGTAGATGGTATAGTTTCCATTTTGAGGGAACCTTCATTTGAACAACAAAGCTACAACATACATGGCAATTACGATTTTAAACTAGACAAAAATACCGCAGGTGAATCTCCACCATTATTTTTTGTTTGAAATGAAAACGTGCATGGAAAACCACAGAATGGCGATTGTTTCGTTTTAGAACTTCGTATTGATTACCTATCGTTATCCAAAATTGAACCTACATTTTTGCTAACCCTTAGCTTAGACAATTTCCATCTTCTCTGATCGATACTCCATAGTTTTTATTCAGTCTTATGAGTAACTGTGCAGTTTCGTGGAGCAAATTATCCTATTGGAGAGGTTTATGGACGACTTCAAACTTTTTCTTTTTAGTTTCTAAGGTAGGTACCTAGGTATTATAAAGGTTGGTACTTCCTAAAAATGCAACAAATTTTAACCTAGATATGAGTTCCAAAACGGTAAAAGATGCAATAGAGGATTCCAAAACGGTAAAAATGGAATGGATGTGAACAGAAGTTATTATTCAAAATAATTTCTTGATTTTAATCATTTGAATTTCAACCTATTTGTAGGAACGTTTGGATCTATGTCCTAAAGGACTCTTTTGATTCCGACATAATTTTTGTACGGGATGATTATGATTTTATTATCTTTATGATGAGATTCTGGAATAAATTATTATGCTCCAGGTGGAAATGACATCTGCAAATTGTGTAGTGACTGGTGGAATATTTTTTCAGGCCTTGAATCCATTTTGGAGCATTCATTAATAATCGGTACATGCTTTTGCTAGCAGTTGCATTTTCTCATATCTAATTCTAACTCCTCGTGGTACGCTCCGAATTTACATCTGAATCAGAACTTGTAATTTGCCTTATAAGTAGTTTTCCTGAAGAGAGAATGATGTAATAAATGTGAGCGAGTGATGCGTGTATAACCACAGTGGCGTGTTTATCAATTCAATTTTTCATTTAAACAGCCGTGTAGGGAAACTTGGCCGCTACCAGTGTATACCGTAGACATGGGCGCTTCTCAATCTCCATTTACGGTCGAACGGGCGTGTAAATTTAACGGTTCCCAAAAATAAGATGTTGAACGGGGAATTACAGAGAGGTTAAAAACGATAGACACGGAAGGAAGTGGCCGTCAAACTGCTGGACACAATGAAGGGTAGAAATCCCCATCACGTTTGGGGTGTAATCGAGGGAGAAGTCAATTTGGCAGACAGTTCACTCTAGTGCCCATGGTTTGTGTTATTTCAGTAAATTTTAGGGAAATTCAACTACAACTCTATTGTAGAACGAGTATCAAACCACAAGGAACTGGAACTTTATCAGCATAACTTAATTTTATTTTCAAAAAGTATCTATTCCACTCTGTTTGGCTCCAACATATAATATGTTGGTATTGATTGATGAGTAATGAATTAACAAATAAGAGGGTTATACCACGCATCTTCCTCAAATATCCTTCAAAAATTGCCTCCTTTAAAAAATCAACTATCATTACCACTTAAAACTGAGTTGTTTTTGTATTACTATCCTTTTTACGACAGTTGGGTGAATAGCCGATTCTCCAGGCTGTACGGCTGTTAGCTAGTGTACAATTATGTTAGAATTGGTCAACGCCTGATACAGATACCTAAGGACCATAACTGCGGTCTAGTTCTCCTCGCGTTTAAATTGGCAGCTGATAACCCCTCCTGTTCTACAAACACGAATTCTGAATCATCTGGTTCACTTCGCTCTCTTCCTCACAGTGAAATGAGATCCAATCGATAGCTACAATAAATTCACTATTTACATAGTTAATTCTTAGACAGATACAGAAAATAAATCTCATAGCTGTAAAACTATACACACGAATTTAGTTCTCCTTTATTCATCTCAATTGAATGAACATTTAAAAATCTATAATGGTAACATCTATCTAATATTCACAATATCATTACCGTATATCTTCAAGACATGTTTAGCACATCAATATTTTTAGATTTTTTGGCGGGGTGACTGGAAACACAGTGTATGGTTACACTGAGGTCTCTCTAAAATATCTTAGGTAGGTACATATTTACAAAGGTATGATTAAACAATGCACGCGAGGATACAATGTAGTGTTACAACGAATACTAAATTATAAAACGATCCATCTGGTACTACTTCGCAGCACGACGTAGTCAATCTCACTGACGAAACCATGCGATTTGTAATGGGTTAGGTGGACATGGCAAATATGTAGGCCTCGAACGGCTGTCAGAGCCGTTTAGGTAGTCCTTCATTTTCGCTCACCACCGTTCGCCATTCGGAAGCCAGCGAGAGCAATAAAAGAAGTTCGTCAGGAGAATCTTCCATTGCTCCTCGTTCACTGAGTATTTAACTTCATCTGTGATATTTCAACATATCGTACATGAACTACACTACCTCCATACCCCCTACAATACACCTCGCATAATTGCCTCTCGTCATAGTTGCAAATCTGTGACTAGTCTTGGATCTCCATTGCTCGCTCAAATCAACTGTCTTTCAATCAACATTGGGTCTTAAGTCTAATGGTTAAAAGAAAAAAAAAATGGTTTGATTTGAACAATATTGGGCTCGCATGGCAGAGGGTGCGAACAGTTTGAGGAGAACACGTTTAGCAGAAGTTGATGCAAATGGCCTAACCAACAACCCTTCAACTACATCGAAAATGAATGAGATCCCACCAAAACCTGCAGGAAATTAGAAGGGCAAGTATATAACCCGCAGCCTGCTGAATTCAGCATGAAGGATCCGCCTAATTACATGGCGACAAACATACACTGACAAAAGTGAAGTAGTACCTGACAGATAAAGCTACCTAATTATGTACACCAAAATGTTAATATTTATCGTCACAGAACATACAGAGTGTCATCCAACAAAGACATGTGATTCACGAAAGATGTTTTATTTACAATAATGATAACGATTTAGATTAGAAAACCTATTCAAAACAACGCTCTACCATATCAGGTTGTAATACGATATTACACAAATTACAAATGTACAGTGAACGGAATAACAAACCCACGTCTTCCACAGAATAAGGTGGTACGAAAAATGAACACAATAAGATCATAAATTAATCTCTGAACTTTGGGTATCAGTTTTTCATAGGAGTTCCCTTGATAGTGTGCTGTCGAATATCCTTGATGATTGCTGTAGAGAAGACTGGGTAGGACATTAAGACTCGAGCAGTCCAGACAGATTTAGAGCATCTCTGTGATGGTCCAAGGTTTGTCATCGTGTCAGAATCGGGTAGTCGTGATGATCCCAGTCCTGGACGGCCCGGAACTGCTCCTTCCGAGCGTTTCGCACCTTCCAAGAGATTCACAGCCGCTCATCTGTGAAAGTATGGCGAAATGTGAGAAAATTACTTGAAACATATGGTTTAGTGCAATCAGTGAATTACTGGTTCCGCCTGAAATTAGGCTGCCAGTGTTATAAGACAACATAAGAACCTACAAGGGGAGATAGGAGTTACAGGATAGTGTACGTCTGAGGGAGTGAGTTGGTCCTACACTGGATGACGTATAAGTAATTCATAATTACCTGTAATAGATATTGCGTTTCACCTATACATTACCCTTATGCGGTCCCCCTATGATCAGTGTTAAGCGATCATCTCCCCCAGAACTCTCTTAGTTCTTTCTGGAGCCAACATAATTTAAGTATTAATGAATAAACTCAGATATCCCAAAATGTGGATTATTAAAAATGCCCTTTCCTTTTATTTAAATTACATAAATTCACGTGAATTGTTTTAGTAAGAAGGATAGGTATTGCCATTTAGACAATTCTACCACAGTTAGTTTTATAAAAAAAGAAAATTTGTTCATAGAAACACCAAAGAAACACAATGTCAAACATCGAGTTTTGTCTAGTTCAATGATAATTTACCGGAGGGGAAAGCAATAAGAATAACCCTCTCCCCTCCCAAGAGACTTCCCCGCAACCAGGCAAGACTGTAATGGATGCCCCGATCGAGCCAATTGGCTACTATGTGCTCTGAATAAGAACTCATATCGGCCCAAACTTTTATCAGCTCGATTGTCTAATCCAAAATTTCCACAACTCCTTACATCTGCTGGATGAATTTGAGGGGAGACGTCAAAAGTTGTTTCGTATTCAAGGCTGGACCTCCGTCTTGAATTATGGTTGACTTGGCTAGTAGAAGGTACAGCAGACCGCAGTTTCTCGAGGGGCTCGTTCAACTTGCGCGAGTGATCTGCATGATAAACTTAGGATGGGATCTAAGGGATATTTTGACAATGATATGCACTCTACCAGTCTCTCAAGTCATAACATTCATTACTGGTTAAACATTCATGTTATCTGCTTACATTGAGCTTCAACTATTCAAGGATTTCACATAGGAGAATTGGCACGTTTCTTCCCTGCGTCACTAATATAATTTTGTACGATATATTTGAAATGAAAGTGATATTATTATATGCATCGGAGATCGAGAACCGTCATTACTATAATACATCAGCATTCCATTGGTAGCCATAGTATGATCATAGCTAACTGCAGCCCTGCATGACATATACTTACAAGCAGCAACTTCCGCGTAATTTATCCATTCTCCAGCAGATTGGCAAAGCGGCAATGAGAAAAATATGCAGTGGATGCACTCGGGCTATTGAGGCACTGAAATGTTATAGCCATAGCCAAGAAAAAGCTGTGTAACAATGCTAAGCTTTTTGTTTGAAAGCCAAGCCATCTTAACAAGTAATGCTCAGTAGAGATTCGAATACAATGCAAAAAACGCTGCAAAGTCACATGGGTTTATCATTCTATTGGACATACCTACAGAAATGTTGGCTTTTTTCATTGTTTCTTCCATGTGCAGTAATTTAAATAGCTATTTGTGATGGTTTCCACCAATTTTGGCCCCCAAAAACACAAATTACGCTCTTTTTTTTCAAATTATCTTTGATAATTGATAGTGCCATTTAATTGTCTTGAGTCACCTGTTGTCACTACTTCTAGTGTTGTTATACAAATTGATGGTCATTTCAGGCAGTTTTTCGAGGTTTTTGCCTTCTAAAATAAAAGAAATATGGAAGCTGAGCCTTCGCTAAAACCTCAATTTTCCATTCTTTGGTCAAAATCGACTTCACATTCGGTCTTCTCGTCCAATAAAACATGGAAAACGACACCTCAAAAGCTCATGTTACTAAAACACAAAAAACACTGCAAAGTCCTAATAATATGGGTTTATTGTTCTACTGGACATAGAAGAGAAATTTTGGCTGTTCATTTATTGTTTCTTTCGTGTACAATTATTGAAATGGCTATTTTTGATGGTTTCCACCAATTTTGGCCCCCAAAAACACGAATTAGGCTCGCTTTAAAAAAAAACAGATTACCTTTGATCATTGATAGTACCATTTAATTTTCTTGATTCACCTGTTGATATTATCTTGATTACCTGTTGAGTGTTATTATACAAATGTATGATGATTTCAGACAATTTCCCACGTTTTTGACTCATAAAAAATGTACTTCGGGAGCTTAACCTTCGTTACAACCTCAATTCTTCACTCTTCGGTCAAAATCAACTTAATATTCGGTATTCTCGCCCTAAAAAACATGGAAAACGATACCTTACAAGCTCATGTTAATTAAAACCTCAAACATCCCTCGAAAACCCCTATTTTTACACCCATTTTTCTCCCATAACACCCCTGGGTGTATGCCGATTGGGCCGCCGAGTTCCGGAGCACAACTAGGACCCATATGTGTTCCCAAATGGGGATCCAAAGTGTGTGCGGAAAAACGACGATTTTGGACCAAAATGTAATGTAAATGTAAGGCTGAAACTTCGTTAGAACCTCAATTTTCCACTCTTTGGTCAAAATTGACTTCATATTCGGCCTTCTCGTCCCAGAAACATGGAAAACGATACCTCAAAAGCTCATGTTACTAACATCTTATGAAAACACAAAAAGTATCTATTTTTATACCCATTTTCACTCATAATACCTTTGGGTGTATTCCAATCGGGCTGCAAAGTTTCGGGACACAACTAGGCCCAAATGTGCGAAAGAAAAATTTTTTTAGGCCGTTATAAATTTTTTTTGCTGAGCGATTACATAGGTGTATTATTCACAGAATAATAAACCAACATGTACCTCCCTACCTACCTACTGCGTGGAGGCCGTTCACTATCACAGTCCTACTTGCATTCTATCTCGGTACTACCTACCTTGCATTGGTACGGACTCGATCTTTCTGACATATGCCCAAAACATCTTGGTTAAGAACATGAAGCAGGATATAAATAAATGTTTCATACAAGTTCTCGCACAATATTCACATAAGACGTACGAGTACATTCTTCTAAACGACCAGATCCAGAGGTAGATACCTATACTAAAACTCCCAAAATATGATTAATGGTCTACCAATAATTTAGGCCGAAAGGCAAAAGATGCAATCCTATAATTAGCATCCAAAATTATGCAGCTACCCTAAAGATATGAGTTTCTATGCAAAACGACAATATGAACATCAAGCTATGTGAGATTGATGATGGAGATCCTTAGGTATCCCTAAGAATCTCAAGAAGGAACCAAATGCTGTCATACAAATTATTCTTATTTTAATATGCATGCTGGACAGCAGGCAATTGAAGATTGAAATAACGTTCTGCAAAGTGACAGTATCCTCTGTATGTTGATCATCATTACTCGTATGGGGGATTTTTATACGAGTTAGTGTGGCAGTACCGATACATCACTGCGCAGGCGCATCGAGATCTGTGGGATGGAAAATCATCTTATGGTGTGGTGTGACGTCCGAAAATGTCAGTCTCATCCGTTGAATTGAACTAACCTATTCAACTCCGTCTTCTACCATTCTTGACGATGTGTAGTGCTACAACTTCTTCCAGTGCGACCAAGTTAATTCATAAAGTCCATCAGATTGATCCATACACTGTACCATACCGATGCCTGCTGTATCCTAGCAATGCCCGTTCGTGTGTCCAAGTGGGAGTATAGATCTCTGCATGCATAATATTATAACCATTTAATATACAAGTATTGTGAATAACTTAACACCAGCCTGATCCTATGGACTCCTTGGATGTGTGCGGGAATGCGGGGTCGTACTGCCGGAGTTGTTTCTGCGGGTGTCGGTGGTTTCGGGTCCGTTTTGTCGTTCTCTTTGTAGGCGCCAGTCCCGGTGAGGTGTCGTGAGGAAGTGTGTCTCTCGCAGGCGTCCGTGAGCGTTATATAGAAAACGCGGGGTAGGGCGGTGAAGCGGGGAGTCGCTGCGGTCTCCGTTGACGCTGGCGTCGGGGTGGGGCGGCGCTGTGGCGCGTTGGAGTGGGGCGCGTGTGCCGGGCGTAGTGCTGCGTAGGTGGGGCTAGAGGTGTGTAAACCCAGTTCACCTGAGTGAGTTGACTCCCAGCAGGTCACTCAGTTCGAAGACAAGTTCAACGGGAGAAGGTCACCAGTTCACTTTGAAGTGAAGACGCAGGACCTGCGCCCTGCTAGGAATTTCTCAGTATGAGCCAACTCTAGCCTCATTTATTAACATTTTTCTGCTGAATTCATAGAATTATCTAAAGAGAAGCTTTAGTAAAACATTTTATTCATATAACTATTTTTTAAAGCTTACCTAGTAAGGTTAAGTAGGAGAATCAATAAAAGTAAGTACTACGACCAATTTCTCAAAAAGAAAAAATAGGTATGTTTTTCAACAACGAAATTAGGAAAATAACAAAAATCACATATTTTTGGGGACTACAAATGAAATACACATCACAGGATAGTTGCTTTATGAAAATGACTCTTTACAAAAAATGAAATTTCCGTTAGAAAAGTATGAAAAATAACAGAAACTGACTGCGGGATTTACGATTGAGATAAGAGAGGAATAAGGGCGATTGAACTGTCAAAAGGAACGGCGAACTGGTGACCTGCTACTTGCTCCCGTTGGTGGGATGGAAGGGCCCGAGACTCGGGGGAAACCTTAGTGAACGGCGAACGGGTGAACTGCGAAATTCCCTCGGCAGGTCATTTGGGACCAGTTCACTTGAAAGAGAAGGTCTTTGAGACAAGGTCACTCATGACCGACACTTCTCTAGGTGGGGCCCGTCGCAGACGGTCGGCGGGCGCTGAGCGGCGCTGTTCGTCTTCTGAAGTCGCTGTCGTCGCACCGCGGTCGCAGACGGCGGGCGGAGGCTGTGCGCTGCGTGTCACCACTCGGGGTCACCAGTTTGGGGATTGAGGAGGAGACAGACGAGTCGATCGCTTGATTGAGAATGGTCAGTTTATTATTGGCACTCGGCTCTTTTATAGCCCCCTGACATGATCAGAGGGGGGTCGGGGGGTCCGCACTCTGAGAGAATACATGTCTACACATAGTGTAGGTTGTGGAGGAGCAGCAGATCACAACACCTTCTATTGAAAGTTTTCGAGCGACGGCGTTCTGGGAATATCGACCCCTATTTTTCACTCCTTAGAGATGACGATGTCATTAATTCTATAAGGAAAGTTGGTACAGCGGACGGCACGGCGTATGGCGGGCGGATGGATTTCTTTTTTAAATTGCAGTTGGATTCTACCTACCTTGAAACTCTACCTGTGTTAATTTTTTTCCATACTCAATTACAAAGATTCATTATTGACAATAATAAACCAGAATTATATAGGAATTAAATAGCTTATGAACTCGCTCATAATGGTCACATTCCAAGACTTGAAATTTTAGTTTATTATTTTCAATAATGAACCATGGAATCGACCATGAAACAACTTATTTTTAAACCCCCTCACAATTTCATGGCTTACGTTTCAAGGGGGATGTAGAATACGAATAGATATCGAATAAAAATATTTCCCTCCGTCCGCTCGCCGTCCACCGTCCGCCGTCCGCGGCTTTTTCCTCAGTTCCCAGGAATCAAGTGTTTCTTTTTGCCATTTTAGCTATTGTTTGTCATTGACAGAATTATTTTAGCAACATTTAACACATTATTTTGGTAGGTACCTAGTAACGAGTACGGGGTTAGGTACTAAGCTACGGAGGGTCTGTGATCTATATAGAAGGGTTATCCATACAGACACCTGTGATCTGTAACAGAAGGATGTTCTATACACAGAAGTGTGATCTTTAACAGAAGGGTGTTCTATACATAATAATAAACCATTGTGTAGAGATTCGCAGCGTTTTTTTTTCTTAGATCTGCCCAACAAGTATACAATTAGGTAGGTGGACGTCGAGCTGTACAATATGTTGAAATGTAGTACAGACAATGTGTAACTAAAAAGATGTCCATTGCGTCTCACTTGACGTATCGTGATCAGTACGAATAGAATTACTCAAGTCCGCTGCTGGATCGTCCACATACGTCCACCCACAAGATAAAGGCTTGAAAACGCTTAGAAAAACCCTGAACGTCAGCCACAAACATGTTAACTTACCTAATTAATATAATAAATTATTATTATAATAATTTTGACAAAAATTAAATAAAACAATACCTTAGTTTTTTTCAAGGGGCATTACATTATTGAGAACTATTGGGCACAAATGCTAGACCCCTTGAATCAGGTAAAGGCATGTGGTGAAAAAACTATTGGAAGAAAAACCTTACCCCCGGCATGAATAATTTAAAAAAACAATCTTAAAAAAATTTAATAGTAATAACAAAATACAAAATCAGAAAAGATATATCAAGTATCGACCGACTTTGGTGCACGCTTGGGTCTGAAATTCTGCACTGCACGACTTGTATACGAACACAGTTTTATCGTTGAATAATGAGCCATTACCTAATTTTTTTGTTACGCAGATTTTTTATTGATATGAATACTTCGCTAGCTAGGGTCCCGCCCACCAAGAATACCTAAAACGCTGCAAATGATTACACACAGGTTTACTATTTACGTGTACAGACGCCACTTCTGCGTAGATCGATGTTTTCTGTGGTCAATAACTACCCTCGCGCTCCTACCCCCCCTCGTCACCAGGAAATCCCTAAATCGCGTACTGGAGCCGGCCCGGGAATTACAGTTTCATAAAACATGGAAAGCGATACCTCACAACATGCACTAAAATCTCAAACAAAAAAAAATCGAAAAATCCCTATTTCTACACCAATTGTTCACCGATAACACCCCTGGGTGTATTCCGATCGGGCTGCGGAGCTTCGGAGCACAACTAGGGCCCAAATGGAGCCCGTGAGCGAATGAACGCCGTTCATATACAAACATTTAACGGAAATTTAAGGCTGAAACTTTGTTAGAGCCTCAATTCTTCGCTCGTTGGTCGGAATCTACTTCACATTCGGTCTCCACGCCCTAAAAAACATGGAAAACGATACCTCACAAGCTCATGTTACTAAAACACCAAAAACCCCACTTTTACACCAATTGTTCACCCATAACACCCTTCAGTATAATCCGATCGATCGATAGAACTAGGGCCCAAATGGAACCAGTATGAGAAAGAACGAATTTTTTAGACCGAAAATGAAGTAGATATGGATTATACGGCGGACGGACATTGCATTTTTGGAATCTACGCACCTTGAAGCGTATAAGAAATATGTCACAAAGTCCTTGTCACATGGGTTTATTTTTCTGTTGGACATAACTACCGAAATGTTGGCTGTTCATTTATTGTTTATTTCATGTGCAATAATTGAAATAGCTATTTTTGATGGCTTCCACCAATTTTGGCCCCCAAAAACACGAAGGCTCCTATTTTTGACAAATTTTCTTTGATAATTGGCAGTGCAATTTAATTGTCTTGATTAACCTGTTAATATTACTTCCAGTGTTATTATACAATTATATGGTGATTTCAGACAATCTCCCAGGTTTTTGACTCATAAAAAATGAATTTTGGAAGCTGAACCTTCGTTACAATCACAATTCTTCACTCTTCGGTCAACATCAACTTTATTTTCAGTCTTCTCACCCTAAAAAAGATGGAAAACGAAACCTTAAAAGCTGATGTTCACTAAAACCTCGAAAACCCCTATTTTTACAATAATTTTTCACCCATAACACCCCTGGGTGTATGCCGATGGGGCTGTCGAGCATCGGAGCACTACTAGGACCCAACTGGAGCCTGTGTGCGGAAGAACGACGACTTTCGACCAAAATTCATCGTAAATTTAAGGCTGAAAATTTGTTAGAACCTACATTTTCCGATCTTTGGTCACAATCGACTTCATATTCGGTTTCCTCGCCCTAAAAAACATGGAAAATGTCACCTCACAAGCTCATGTTACTGAAATACCAAAAAACCCTATTTTTACACCCATTTTTCACCCATAACCAAGTTCCTGCAAAGTCCCGGAACAACGAGGGCCCAAATGGAGCCTGTGTGCCAAAGAACAAATTTTTTAGACCGAAAATGAAGTAGAAATTGATGATACGGCGTACGGCGCATATCACGGCGGATGGGCATTGCGTTTGTGGAATCTACGCACCTTGAAAAGTAAAATAAAAAAATTCTGAGGGGATGTTCAACAAACTTTTTGCTGAGCGAATACGTAGGTGTATTATTTGCAGAATAATAAACCAAAACTCGATAGCGACCCGCAACACTGTTTACATGACATAGCAAGTAGGGTCCCCCCCCCCCCCCACATGCAGCCTTTCGGTGGGGGGGTGGGGGGGGGGGTCTCCGGTGTTGGTTTTTCGTACACCCATCCTCGAGGGGCCCCTGAGGACGTGTACCAAACTTCAGCCTTCGGGACCTGCCGGGGTTATGGGAGTCCGAAAATAGCAATTTTTCAAGTTTTTCTAGTTGTTCTTTTCGTTCACGTTGTTCTTTGACAGGGCCTCACAGGTACAACGGATCGAGGTGAAACTTTGCACACACTTTCTCTATGCTCCAAGGAAGTGCCTTTTGTGCATCCCCCCCCCCCCCCACCATTTTAAATTTTTAGGTAAGTAGTTAATGAGAAAAAAATGGTTTAGGTACTTATGGGTAAAAATGTTTACTTCATTAATGTAAAAACATGTAATCCAACCCCCCCCCCCCCCCCAACTGCTGTAAAAACTTCCGCCAAAAAAAACCTCCTCCACCGCAAAAAGGATTGATATGACCATTTTGCCCTCCATAATAGCATGCTATAGACCAGATGATGTGAACATCTCAATTTTCAAAGAAAAAATTACAAATTTGAAGGAACTAGAGAGAGATGACCTTTAAGGCCTGGGGACGTAGCTTCACCTTTCAATCAATGGGGGGAAAAGTAGAGTTATTTTTATTCAACGAAAGTTTCAGTACCTATGAGAACCAGAAAAAAAAACGCTGCAAATTATTACAAAACGGTTCATTATTTACCTGTACAGATGCCCCTTCTGCGTAGATCACTGTTTTCTGTGGTCAGTACCCTCGAGCTCCCTCCAGGGAAGCCCTAAATGGAGTACTGGAGCCGGCCCAGGAATTAAAGTTTCATACAAACGCGCGGGATTTAATAATTCAATCACTAATAATTATTTGTAGTTATTCATGATGCATAATGTAAATAATAAACCGTAGTGTAATAATTTATCTGTATGGGTGCCCCTTCTACGTAGATACGTAGTATAATGAACCACAGTGTAATAATTTTACGTTGTGTAATAATTTGCCCATCAATAATATTTCAACGGTTGGTCAAGTTGCAAAAGTACCTATCAACAAAATCCAGCCCCTTCTAGGCAGATGAACCGTTGTGTAATAACTTACTGTAGTGTAATAATTTACCATTGTGTAATAATTTGCTGTTGTGTAATAATTTACCCATCAATAATACTTCAACGTTTGTTCAAGCTTCAAAAGTACCCACCAACAAAATCCAATAGCTTCATCATTTTTTAAATTAAATAATATCGCAGGATAACCAACTCGACTTCATACAGCTATCCGTGATTATAACCAGGTGATCCCTAGTGATGATACCTGGGCCGGATTTATACCGTTGGATTCACGATCGTGTTGACGAAGCTTTTTGATGCAAACGAACGGCTGGTCGTACAATGCTCCGGGTGGTCTCAAACAATTCTTTAGTTCAAGACCAATTTAAAAGCTTTAAAAAAAACCATACCTTTCTATCGAAAGTTTTCGAGCTACGGCGTTCTGAAAATTTCAACCCCTATTTTGAACCCCTTAGAGATGACTGACAGTAACGCCGAGCTTCGAGGACCAACTAGAGCCCAAACGGAACCTATATCCCGAATTTCATCAATTAGCGAATTTTCAAAGAAAATGAAGCTATTGCAATGGCTTCGAAATTTAAATAATATAAATTTTTGGAAATTTTCTTCATAGAAATCCGTTTCAGACCATTCTAAAACGATTCCTGAAATTTAACACTTTTTTATATGTATATATATATTTATATATATATGTGTCACTCCAGACGATAACTCTCGATAGAATTGAGATAAACAGCTCAAATTTGCACAAAAAATCTATCTTGGCAATCGAAAGGCTAAGTTCGAAGATGGGCGAAATTGGCCTACTCTAAGGAGGGTTTTGGCGCATTTAAAGTGCGCAAAAATTACCCAAAAATCCCCAAAATGTTATTTTCCATTAAGTGACCCCTCATTTTAAAGGTTTTTGCACGCTGAACACGATGGTGGAATCGGATTTTAGATATCTTGATCCGTTCTCAAATTAGAGCATTTAAAGTGCGCAAAAATTACCCAAAAATCCCCAAAATGTTATTTTCTAACAAGTGACCCCTCATTTTAAAGGTTTTTGCACGCTGAACACGATGGTGAAATCGGATTTTAGATATCTAAATCCGTTCTTAAATTAGAGCATTTAAAGTGCGCAAAAATTACCCAAAACTAGGATAATCTTTAAACTCTTACCCCCCCCCCCCCCACCCCCTTAGAGTGGTCAGCGTAGCACCCACATGTTCTTCCAAGTGATCCTTCCAGAAACCACATCCTTCCTTCATAGTTTATTTCAAGATTGAGCCTGCATGAAAAACAACCTGCACTTGAAGCACTCATGATTTTCTATAACAACTCCTTTACCTACTGCACTCTCTTGAGTAGGTAAGTCAAAAGTCCTAACTACCCTATCCTACCTAATGTGAACCCACAGCGATCAAATAAATAAGCACTTAGTACAATTACGTAATAAACAAACGGTAGAATCAGGATGGACAAAACGTACAAATTAAAATAAATACGAAGAGAATATACATAGAAAACCAAATTTTAGACCGAAGTTTTCCTTTATTCAAAACCATAGCCATTAATTCGAATATTTCTTTGAAAATTCGCTCATTAAGTCATGCTGCATGACTGGTTTTTTTCTTTTTTTTTTCGTGGTAACTAAGGATAGTGCTATGTACGGCGGACAGAGAGAAATTTTTAAAATTGTATTTTTCGGATCCTACATATCTTGAAATGCAAACCACCAAATTTTGAGGGAGGGTTAGAATTTTTTTTTCATGCCCGATTCCAAAGGTTCATTATTGAAAATAATAAACAAAAACTATTAAAACAAGAGCACAATCCGTTTTCTTTTTCTGAAAAATCTCGTTAATAGGTCAGTAATTTGGCCTTTACAACAAGTAAACGTTCCACTCGTTCATAGATCAGTCTTTGTTTCCTACAGTAAACCGACGTTCACCAGCAAAAGTATTTAAAAAAAAAAAAAACCTCCCAAATTGGCACTCGGAATGTTCCAGAAAACAAGAGCCGAAAAGGGCGGAATTGAAGGCGGAAAGCGGCAATTATTCGAATACCCGGAGCCCTTTGTACAGGATAACTGCGGTCTCTTGCCGGTCCTTGTGTCACACTAACGCCCCTGCGGCAGAGGGAGGAAGGTCATCACAGCCAAAGGGGCTGCGGGTAGAGCAAGGAAAGCAAGAGGTTTTCCAATATAGGCTACTCCTACCAATATTGCCGAGGGATCCCCTGTATCCAAAGAGCTTACCCCTTCTGAGTTCACACGATAAATTACTTCACCGACGTCAAATGACCGTAAAAATGTAATTTCACCGACCGTGAATAATATAGGGGAGGCCTCCGCCACAATTTCGAAATGACCTATCGCTCCCCGCTCCGGCGGCGTTTTTCACCCACAGCGCCCGACCGTTTCCACTCCATCACCTAAAAAGGAGCGTCTGAACAATCACTTTTCGGCTCTTAAAGGAGAATAAGGAAAGTTTTTCAGGTCCATACCTGTGGAGATGCTGTTGGAAACCACTGTTATATTGTTACACTCCATTCGGCAGGAGGGTTGCAAATGCCAGGTGTTGTCCGGTTTTGGCCAGGGCAGTCTGGCATTGACCGTGTTGCTCAAAAATGGGCAATCATCGACTAACCTAAACGAGAGCACGTTTGGTAACTACTAAATTTCTGGTAAAACTCGTTTGGACATCAGAGAAAAAAAAGGGCCAAGTTTGGCAGTATAGCTCGTTCACTTATTGTAACATGGACGTATACGATCAGCTGGTAGAAAAATTATGAGTCAAAATGATTGAATACAATAAATAGAGAATGAATGAATAAATGAATGTATGAATAAGTTCAGGTGTGCGCTGCGCAGTGATTATTACCGATCCAACTACGACGAAATTCATAGGCAATCGTCTTGAAGCCAGCCCCCCAATTACCCTCCGAATTTGGGCAAAATCGGTACATTAGGAAGTGAGAAATCGTTGTTTCATGAATATCTCGCTTGCGCATGCGCACACGCTACCCTTGGCTCGACGGCGATGAAATTCATAGGGGACCATCTAGGGGTAAACCCGGTCAACACATGTAAATTTCACTGAAATTTGTCCAGTAGTTCTGGAGTTTCACATGTGAAAACAAATTTCAAGTTTAGCGGCTATGAAAGATCCAATCATGACAAAATGTATAGGCAATCTTCTTGAAGTCACCCCCGTCTACCCTCCGAATTAGAGCAAAACCGGTCCATTAGGAACTGAAAAATAGTGTTTCATGATATTTACGTTTATGCATCCGCAGTAGTTATCATTGATCCAATCGCGATGAACTTCGTAGGCAATCGTCTTGGAGACCCAACTACCCACCGAATTTGAGCGGAATCGGTCCATTAGGAACTTAGAAATCGTTGTTTCATGAAATTCACGTTTGCGCACGCGCACACGCTACCATTGGTCCGACGACGACGAAATTCATAGGGAACAGTATAGGGGATAACCCGCACAATCCCTGAAAATTTCATCAAAATCTAACCATAATTTCCTATTATAGTTTTGCCTCGGAAAACGAATTAACTACAGACAGACGGACACGGAACGAACATTGTTCAGAAAGCTTTGAAATGCACAAAGCAAGTGGAAATTTTGATTTCGACACAACAAACAATTTCTATTTACAATTCCCCCCCCCCCCCCCCCACTCCTTGCACGAATACTTCTCCTTTGGTAGTGAGGATGCAAAAGTCTAAAAAATGGCTGAGTAGTATTTTGAACGGAACAAGGTTTCCGTTGCTCGCGCATGAGCAGATCAAATATAATTCCATTTGTAATTGAATTCGTAGTGAGCCATCAGGGACCCAACGTGCCTGATACCTGAACATTTCGGTGAAACCTCTCCATTATCACCTGAGTTACGGGAGTGCTGGGAATTACCTTATATGGAATTTACTCATATCACGATTCATAGTACTATATCTGTACTATAGCTGAAACTTAGAGGGATTAAGCGCGTTGGTCCGCTCAATCCCTCTAAGTTTAACTCGTTTGGATTGATCTTTCGGTAACATTTAGTGTTTACAAGGAATTAGGTACATATTGATGGAATTTTAAGCTCTTGCTGATTGCGTTCCCTGAAACTTAAAGCTCAAACAAGGTTCCGCACAAAACTTAATACAGACAGGTTCAAATGCCACCTTGAGGAGGGTTGTTCAAATTTTGATGGCAAGTGAAAGGGCGCTTCAAAAACACCGAATCTGAACTGCAGCCAGTGTTGCGATGAACAAACAACATTACATCGCATGAAAAACTGTAGACGTATCTCATAATCTTCTAGAACGCTTTCCAGGTTCGGCAAACTCGAATCGAAACCGATGTTAGCAATATTAAACGCTGTTTACGCTAGAAAGCGGAGTGAAACTCGAATCGTCCCATCCATATTCCCTTTTCACTATCAAAAGTTCTCCATCATCATTAATCGGCTTGAAGCCAACTTATAACAAATGCTGAGAAACGAATTAGGGCTTCTGAATGGGACATGAAAGGAGCAGAGCTGTTCCACTGATAGGCTAACTAACATCCGCCATTCCCATTGAGTGGGACTTTTTTCATGCTCAAGGGCTGAAACTTTTGTACGAGGGCATGAACGAAGCAAGTTTGTTTTCGGAGCCTATCATCTGGCTTATCGATAACGAACTTTGAAAACGACTTTGGAGGAAAATATGTTATACCGTCTTGAATTTGATGTTTTTATACGAGCTGCGCATTACACGCTACTCACGTAAAAATTGAAAATAGACGTACAACGTTCCAGCCACGCAGCTTGGCCACAAGAGCAAAATTTTACAAGTAATGTAGCTACATCTGTACTGGTTTTCAGCATATATTATATATTCCAAACATTTCGATGGCTTTTAACTTTACAAATCATAGACTGAAAACATTTTGGTTTATTATTTTCAATAATGAACCGTTGAAATCGATCATGAAAAAAAAATTCTAACCCCTCCTCAAAATTTGATAGTTTACGTTTCAAGGTATGTAGAATCCGAAAATGCAATAAAAATATTTCTGTCTGCCCGCCGTACGCCGTACTGACCACTTTTCTTAGTTACCATGAAACAAAATTGATGAAATTCGGGTTATAGGTTCCGTTCGGGGTCTAGTTGGTCCTCGAAGGTCGACGTTACTAAATAGGGGTTGACATTTTCAGAACGCCTATACCTTTTTTTTTACGTGAATCTTTTTACGATTTTAAATAGTTCTCGAACTTGGGAGTTTTTTAAGACCACCCGGAGCATTGTACGTCCAGCCGTTCGTTCACAGTAAGGCCCCGAAGTTTGCACCAACAGGCATTTTCGACAGCAGGGTGGGGGGTGGGGGGATCTCGTCACCAGGGACGCGCTAACAATCGGGAATTGGCCCGAGACAAAATCATTGCTAGGGATCACCTGATTATATTCACAGAGTATGAAGTCGAGTTGGTTGTTCTGCGGTATTATTTCATTTGAAAAATGATCGCTCTTTTGGAGTTTGTTGATAGGTAGTGAAACTTGAACAAACGTTGAAGTATTATTGATGGGTAAATTATTATTACACAATGGTAAATCATTACTCAACGGTAAATTATTACACAACGGTTCATTATACCATCTACGTAGAAGGGGCTGGAGTTTGGTAGGTACGTTTGCAACTTTTTTCACTCCTCATCAACAATTTTCCTTCAGAACTTCATTATTTGCGTTTCGTTTTGCCATGTTAGGTACTGTTTGTCATCGGCAGAATTATTTTAGCAACATTTAACTCGTGATTTAGGTAGGTACCTAGTAACGAGTACGGGGTTAGGTACTAACCTACGGAGGGTCTGTGATCCACATAATATGTATAGAGTAGTACATATTATATTATATAGGCGGGTTATCTACACAGAGAGCTGCGATCTGTAGCAGAAGGGTATGAGTCATTTCAAAATTTCGGTGCATTTTGGGCCTCTAATTTTTTCAAGATAAAATGTGAAATATTTCTTTGTTTTTTTTTTCACGTAGCGTATCTTAGGGTCGTCCTAGTAATATCCTACAGTGGGCACACATAATCATCGATATTTCCAGAGGTAGGCCAATAAAAAAATTTTAATTTCTAGGGAGTGAGAATCAAGTCCAAGGAATGAGAAAAGAATCAAGTTATCGTCTTTAACGCATTGGAATCTCCTAAAAAACATAGCGTTGTTTATGTATTCGATTGAAAATGGAAATCACAAGCAGTCTCGAAAAATAAGCTCAATATCTTACAATTTCTATTAGTCTTTAACATTATCTTGCACTAAAAGTTGGAACCGAGTGTTTTGTTCATCAAAAATGTCACAGTCTTCCTGTATCTTCCATTTCAACACTAGACTTAGACTAGAAAACAACACAACAAAATGAAATTGTTGTTTACTACTAGCTTTACAGATTATAAAAATTATCACAAAAATTATATTATCAAGTATTTCCAATGCTGTTTAGGAAGTTAAACCACAATAAATGAACTTTTTGTTGAAAAAATAAAGAAAGAACATTTGCTATGATATAGTAGTATGTAACTAGATAGGTACCTAATACAAACATTGCTGTAAAATAGTGTAAAATTAGTAGTAGGTAAATTCAATTAAATGCCATCAAAAGTTCAAAGCTCACTGACATCGATTTCCCAATCAAAGCTATACACTACTGTTCGTCAATCATAAAACGAGGGGTAGGAAGAACATGTTAAACGTCGGATGAACCAACTTCACAATGGACAATTTTCGTAGGTTCCATTTTTTTGGGCCAAATTCTGTTCAATAACGGAAATTAACACTTATTTACCACGTAATGTGGTTTTTATGTCGGACAGTATAGGCAGAAAACGAGTGGGAATGGAATTGGGACTGGGACCTTCGAAAACCAAGCGCATGGTCCGGTAAAATATTAACGATATATTTTGGTTTGGTAATAGTAAATTACATGAGTGTGGAATTCCCCAAGCATGTGAGCAATATCCATCAGAATTAATAATTCGGATTCCATAATTCAGATTCTGACCCAGGTTGTAAATGTCATCTCATTTGATGCTTTTGGTGTGGGGTTTACGTAGAATCTGGCATGGCACAGACAGACAAAGGTGAAAGATGAGAGCTAAATTTCTTTCTCGTTATCTGAAACTCAAAATGCGAGTAGAAATCTTGATTTTGGAGACAACAATTTTTGTTCTTGAATGAATAGAAGCTTCTCTACTTTCGGTTGTGAGGAAGGAGAACATTGCATAGTGCGTGTAAACTCACTTAATGCGCACCAAAATTCTACGGAAAATGTTTCTCATCACTTGATAGTTGCAAACAGCAAACACCACTGCCAACTTTAATAGCATATAGCTTTCTCGTAGTAACAACATGATCGTACAGATCACTAAGACACTGAAACACTTCAACCACGATAAGGCATAGAAAAACGTCTGCCAATTCGAGTAGGCAGTATAGCTTCCTCACTTGAATCACATGAGCGTACAGAATAGTCGGGTGGGTTCGTTTTGATACGAGACCATCTGCGATCCAACCCGCGTGTACCCTCAAAATTTCAGCTCTCTACGTTGGGAGCGTTAAAAGGAAACGGTCAACAATTCATGTTCGCGCATGCGCAGACGAAAGTTACAGTACGATTCCAATGAAATTCACGTGGAACTATCAAAGTATTATTCCTGATCGATCCTCCAAATCTGAACTCATTTCAACGATATTTAAGGTAGTTTTTGGCGTTTCAAATATATCACGTTTGTGCATGCGCAGACGAAACGATTTCCATGATTTTGAAATGGGATCACCTGCGATCCAACCCGCGTGTACCCTCAAAATTTCAGCTCTCCAGGACTATCTCACGCAGTTGGAAGCGTTAAAAGGAAATGTTCAACATTTCATGTTCGCGCATGCGCCGACGAAAGTTACAGTAAGATTCCAATTAAATTCAAGTGGAACTACTTGTTTTATTTGTTATATTACCGGAGAACCCAATTACATGAGAGGACTTTGAATATAGTAATATATTATAAATAAAAGAATAGAATAATAATATAGTAATAAATAAAAGAAGAGAAAGAGAGAGTCGAAGGAAAAAGTACACAATGCGCATGAGGCGCGCGGAAGTCGAAAAATAATGGAAATCAAATAGATATCAACAGATATTAAAACAAAAATAAATAAATATTTGCACTGAAGGTTAGAAGGGATTTGAAGGTATTTTGATGATGAGAAGAAGTCAAGTTCTGGGTGGAGGTCCAAGAGGCGATTTGCAGTCCTACCACTACCAAGACTATCAAGGACTATCAAGTATTATTCGTGATCGACCCTCCTTTTGAACTCATTTCAACTACATTTAAGGTGGTTATGGGCGTTTCAAGTATTTCATGTTTGTGCATGCGCAGACGAAAGTTACAGTACTTTTTCAATGATTTTTGTATGGGACCATCTGCGTCCCTACCCGACCTACCCTCCAAATTTCACCCCATTTCGACCATTATTTCGGGTACCTAGTTATGGGCGTTACAGGAATTGACCACTGACAGACAGACACACACAGACAGACGGACAGACACGGAACCAAAAATTTTCCTTGATGTCTGAAACGAAAAATGGTAGTGGACATTTTCATTTTGGAGGGCAATTTTTTTGCTTCCTCACTACCGAAGGCAGGGAAGCCTTGGATTTGTGACTGAGTAAGAAAAAATTATCTCCTCCAAAATGAAAATTTCCACTTCCATTTTGCGTTTCAGAAATCAAGGAATATTTTTGGTTCCGTGTCTGTCTGTCTGCGGTAATTCCTTGTAACGCCCATAACTACTCGAAATTTGGAGGGTAGGTGCGGGTTGGGTCACAGATGGTCCCACACAAAAATCATTGAAAAGGTGATGTAACTTTGAAACGCCAGTAACTATGTACCTACCTTAAATATCGTTGAAATGAGTTCAAACTTGGAGGGTCGATCAGATAGAGTCCTTTGATAGTTCCACATGAATTTCATTGGAATCGTACTGTAACTTTCGTATGCGCATGCGCAAACGAGAAATACTTGAAACGCCCATAACCACCTTAAATATAGTTGAAATGAGTTCAAACTTGGAGGGTCTATTAGGACTAATACTTGATAGTTCCGTAAGAATTTCATCGGATTGGTACTGTAATTTTCGTCTGCGCATGCGCGAACATGAAACGTTGACTATTTCCTTGTAAGGCTCATAATTACCCGAAACAACGGTGGAAATGGGCTGAAATTTGGAGGGTAGGCGCAGGTTGAGTCACAGATATTTCCACACCAAAATCATTGAAAAAATGCTGGAACTTTCGTCTGCGCATGCGAAAACGTGAAATACCTGAAACGCCCATAACCACCTTAAATATAGCTAAAATGAGTTCAAACTGGAGGGTCTATCAGGAATCAGGAAATATAAGTGCCTGGAGCACAGAAAAAAAATCGATTTTTTTACGAGTATTTCAGTAATGACTCAACTGCTGAGTCAAACGGCGGGAGGAATAACTTCATCATGCAATCCCGTAACACGACCCCTTGCTCGCTCTGGTTTTTAGTGCCCTAGAATGTATTCTCTCACGTACATGAACCAAGGATAAAATGAAGTAAGAGCCGAAGGAAGGAATGTTCAATGTAGGTATAATATGTATTTATAACTAAAAACTGAACATCCCAACATTTTGGTGAAGGTAAAAATTGTGACAACCCTGTATTTTGATACAGGTAGAAATAATTGTTACATTCCAACATTCTGGTACGGGTAACGAACGGCATCAAGCCGAAAAATGAGAAATGTAGGCAAAGTAGGTGTATACCTATGGGAACAAAAGAATTTATAAGAGGTTGAAACGAGTCGAAGCTCAAATATTAACTGTGATTCACACTCGCGGAAACAAATGAAAATACGACATGCAAAATAAACAGCAGTAACCCCGAAAATAAAATAAAGATATGCAGATCTGCATGTTATATAGGCTAGTTATGTGAAGTCATTGAAAATAATAAACCAAAAAAATTCACATACGGGAGAGGTATAAACGATTTGAAGCTCGAAGATTTACTGTGAATGTAGCTCGATGGAAGGTCACAGGAGATAGAGTACAAAGAGCAAAGAATGAAAAGAGATAGCAAAATCATGGGAAAACCTTCAACAGTGGGCAGATTCACCCTACCGACTTTCAACGGAGCTAGGGTGAAATAGGTATGTGATATAGGTATAATGTTTCTCTTCTTTTCAGACAGAGATCGTGGCTAGCCACATTGATAGTGAATGGAAAGAACCAGTTCCGAAGTTTCCAGCTGTGAAGTATGAGCTACATACCACTCACAAAAAATGGAGAGCGCCGGCAATAGGACATGAACCGTCAGAGAGGAACGTGTGAGCATACCTCAGATTTCCCATCAGCGCACGCTCAGTGGCTTTGGCAATTATCAGATCGCGGTAAAATTTCTAGGGTCCAACCCGCACGATTCCTGAAAAATTCATTAAAATCGGGCCACTGATTCGTAAGAAATTGAGTGTCTACCTTAGATTTCGCTTTTGCGCACGCGCAGTGGTCGTAACAGTGATCCGATCGCTCTGAAATAACAGGGGACCATCTGGGGCCCAACCCGCATGACTCCTGAACATTTCAGCAAAATCTAATATGGCCTGAGGAAGGTATGCGTGTGGCAAGGATTAGCGGACACACAGACGGACAGTGAGACACCGAATCAAATTCGTTCAGAAAGCTCTAAAACGCAAAACGCAAATGGAAATTTTGACGTTGGAGATAAACACATTTTGATCCCTCACTACCGAAGGTAGGGAAGCCTTGGATTCGTGAATGAGTAAAAAAAAATGTATGTCCTCCAAAATGAAAATGTCCACAACCATTTTGCGTTTCAGACATCGAGGAACGTTTTTGGTTCCGTGTTTGTCCGTCTGCCTGTGGTAATTCCTTGTAACGCCCGTATCTACCCGAAATAATGGCCAAAAGGGCTGAAATTTGGAGGGTAGGTGCGAGTTGGGTCACAGATGGTCCCGTACAAAAGCCATTGATAAAGTACTGTAACTTTCGTCTGCGCCCATATTGTTGAAATGAGGTCAAACTTGGAGGGTCGATCAGATAGAGTCCTTTGATAGTTCCAAATGAATTTCATTGGAATCGTAATGTAACTTTCGTCTGCGCATGCGCAAACGTGAAATACTTGAAACGCCCGTAACTACCTTAAATATCGTTGAAATGAGTTCCGATTTGGAGGGTCGATCAGGAATAACACTTAGATAATTGCATATGCCTTTCATTCGTCTGCGCATGCGCGAACATGAGCTACGCGAAAAATAGTCGTAAAGAACTGAAATTTTGAGGGTACACGCGGGTTGGATCGCAGATGGTCCCGCATCAAAATGAACCTGAACAACTACTCTATACGTTCATGTGATTCAAGTGAGGAAGCTGTACTGCCTACTCGAATTGGCAGACGGTTTTCCCTCTCAGAAGTGAAAACAAACCTTCCGCTACCTCGGTAGACTCGGAAGTAAAATGTATCTCGTGGAAAAAAGTGCCATGAAAATCCAACTATTTCATTGATATATCATCGTTGAATTTTTCGTTCAATCTGATGGGGTTGCTGATTAAACATAAGTTCTGCGATTTTATCGTCTCTTCAAGTACGCAGTGATCATTTCGAAAGAAGCACCAGGATATCGGTAATCATCAAGTGAATAGGATATTTTCAACAGCTTGGGCATGCCTAGTCAAATAGCCACTGGAACTGTACATCACACACGATTATAAATGATAACTTGGAACCATCCTACCAAATTGCCATATCAACGAATAATTTGTATTTTTCCCCATCCATGATACATCGTCAGGTACGTACTAGTTAGGTGTTGATTGTTCCAACTATTGAATGCTACAGCAATTTCTTAAATTGAAAAATAACTAGGTACTTATTTAAATCGAGTTTTTTTCAGGGTGTACAATGATTCCTCGATCTCTATGATCTCGAATGGTCAAGGTGAAGCGATAATGAGCGTTGCCCACTCGTTCAGTTTATTTTATTCCACTCTGAGAATTCTGACATCATCCACACCTTCATACGACAAGTAGTTTTTATTCTACGATTTTCGAATTTCGTACACCAGTGACGTCATTGTACCTCTTCCACCTAGGCGGGACCTCCTGCACGAAACTTCTAAAAATCATAAAATAAAAACTGCTTATCGTAGGAGAGTGCGGTTGGTACCTACCCAAATTCTCAGGATGGAATCATTTTTCAGACCCATGGGAAACCCTCATTGTTACTCTGAGTATCAAGCACACGGAACGCTCTATCGCGTTGATAAATAAGCTAGTGGAACAAATATATTCATGATAAGCTGTTATAATCATGCTCAAATATTACGGTTATTTCACGTACATACTAGCTGAACCAGAGCAAACAAAATATTTTGGATGTCGATAAGATCCTGCAGCTCTAAATACAGGCTAAATACGAGTAACTAACACTGGCACTCTTGATAAGACTGAGAAATCCTACATTCAGAATACCTAGGTACGGTATGTTTAGTCCTCTAACCTCTCTTTCATACCTGATACCTACGTGATCATTAACCTTATCGTTTTGGGAAGAGTCAACTCCTAAGCTATTTCGGTTCGAGACATCATACACATGAGATATGTGCCTGAGAAAAAAATCCGTTGATGCCGCACTGTGTCTCAGTGAATCAGTTGAGGACGATGGAGATGGAATGAGCATCTATGTAGCCAAATTTTGCTCTTCAACAAGTGCAATTAAACAGCCCACCTTTTTGTTGGCATGAATGATGCTAATACTTGTAGTTGCATTAATAGATAATAGTCGCACAAATAATATTTATTTGCCCCAACCCTACATATCGCACATGATATCAGAGAACGTTCAAATGCTAAATCATGTAATTAAATTATATTAGTTCTCTCATTTTGATTTATTATTTTCAATAAGGAACCTTTGGAATCGACCACGAACAATTTTTTAAACGCCCCTCTCCCCCCCCCCCCCTCAAATTTCTTGGTTTACGTTTCAAGGGACGTAGAATACGAATATCAAATAAAAATATTTCCATCCGCCTTGGTTCATGGGAACTAAGGAAAAAGCCGCGTACGGCGGTGGACGGACGGAAATATTTTTATTCGATATTCGTATTCGACGTCCCTTGAAACGTAAACCATGAAATTTTTCCTTAATTCCCATGAACCAAAATTCATGAAATTCGGTATATAGGTCCCGTTTGGGCTCTAGTTGGTCCTCGAAGCTCGGCGTTACTGTCACTCAACTCTAATATATTATATATAAGGGGTGAAAAGTAGGGGTTAAAATATCCAGAGTAGCCCTATCTCGGAAAATTTTATTTCCAGGTGTGGATTTTCTCGCATTTTTAAATAGTTTGGTTTTGGTTTATTATTCTGTGAATAAATAATACACCTGTGTATTCGCTCAGCAAAAAAATTTTAAAATTTTACGTTTCAAGGTGCTTAGATTCGAAAATGCGATGCCCGTCCGCCGTATCATCCATATACATTTTACATATACATTACATACCTATACATCCATTTTATTTTCGGTCTAAAATATTCGTTCTTTCGCAAGCACGCTCCACTTGGGCCCTACTTGTGTCATGAAACATGGCAGCTCGATCAGAATATACCCAAGGGTGTTATGGGTGAAAAAATGGTGTAAATATATGATTTTTTGGTGGTTCAGTAACATGAGCTTGTGAGGTATTGTTTTCCATGTTTTTTAGGACGACGAAACCGATATGAAGTCAATTTTGACCAAAGAGTGGAAAACGAAGTTTCAGCCTTAAATGTACGTTACATTTTGGTCTAAGCTCGTCGTTCTACCGCACACAGTTTGGGTCCCCATTTGGGAACACATATGGGTCCTAGTTGTGCTCCGAAGCTCGGCAGCCCGATCGGAATACATCCTGGAGGGTTAAGGGAGAAAATGGGTGTACAAATAGGGGTTTTCGAGGTTTTGGTGAACATGAGCTTGTGAGGTAGCTCCGTCCATGTTTTTTAGTGCGAGAAGACCGAATATGAAGTTGATTTTGACCAAAGAGTGAAGAACTGAGGTTGTAACGAAGTTTCAGCTCCCAAAATTCATTTTTTATGAGTCAAAAACCTGGGAAATTGTCTGAAATCACCATAAATTTGTATAATAACACTAGAAGTTGTATCAACAGGTGAATCAAGACAATTAAAGGGTACTATCAATGATCAAAGGTAATCTGTAAAAAATAGTAGCCTAATTCGTGTTTTTGGGGGCCAAAATTGGTGGAAACCATCAAAAATATCTATTTCAATTGCACATGAAGGAAACAATAAATGAACAGCCAACATTTCTGTTGGTAAGTGCAGTAGAATAATAAACCCATGTGATGAGGACTTTGCAGAAATTACTCAGACAAAAAGGTGGGTTTGGCTTTTCAATACATATCTACCTATCCTACCAGCCGTTGCTATAAACATTTTACACTTCGCTTTGACGTTATGACGTTATATCTATCTATTTATTATTTATATTGAGGTCACCTAGGTAGTATTTTTACAACAACGAGACAGTTTTCATGCTCCCGAAACCCATTACTACGATGTCAATACCCCCCCCCCCCCCCCAGCCATTCTCACCACTCTCGGGATATGACAGCCTGACAGAAGATGAAAAATTTGGATAATTTTTCACACCATTCCTTCTTTCATAATACATGAATTCACCGAGTGACTACCAACTATAATAATGAACCTAAACAACTCGGGATGGTTAAAAAAATAAAATATGATGTTATGCTATTTATTATATCGATAACCTATCTATTTCACTCCTTGAGGTTCGTGACCACGTAGACAGAAAAATATCGGAATCTCTTCCGCCGCGTGATTGACTAAAAAGACTCGCGCTCTTGAAAATCATGATAATAATTATGGTGTACTCAGAACTCATCTACGAGTAAACGAACTACGGTAGCATGTACACGCTAATGCTTATTGCAATACGTAATGATAGTAATAGCATTCTCCTCAAAGCTGGCATCACATCTATTCGCATCAAGACTGCTATAATTGAAAACAGCATTCCTTCACTAAAATATATAACATTTCATAAGGCCAAAAGTATTCGAATAAAGTGAGCATGAGAAATGCTAATTAGGTAATAGTGATGAAACAAAGAACACTATTTGCTTGACACTGGGAAAGTTGTTTGTAATTCATAGTTTTATGCAATAATTATCTTGAAAAAAATAAGTATAGGTACAAATTATAAATCGTGAGCCCTGTATTGGAGTGGGGTAATGAATCGTTGGTTGTCGGATTCAATGTGGGATAAGTTATTAGCGCCCAATTTAAGAACTGAGCGAGATGAAGAATAACCTATTGTTTTATTACGACATAAATGTATAAACCTTGATACCACCTGGGATGATTAGTGGCCATACAGACAAATTATCTCACTTAATGTGTTGAGGGAAGGATGTGTTCTCCAATTCACCGTTGTCACTTAGTCAACTATGGCACTATTCTACAAAATATTTGTTGCAAAAACGCCAATGAGTCCATCCTTAATGAATTTTCGATAATAATGAATTTGAATGTTATGTCATTTCCCATTAGTTTGGTGAGCTCCCAAGCCCACCCGGTATACGAACCAATTACAGGACTGTAATGATTCACATGCTTATAAGGATTTTATATTCAAAGTTTTGCATGGATTTGATTGATGTATGTTTCTACGGTTCTTGCTAAAACAAAGCTGACTGCTGAAAGTTCTCCGCCACAATTCAAGTTGTGGCGACATGTTCCACAAAACGCGCTCGCTATGTCCATTAGCCATAACATTTCTCTGAACAGAGAAAATACACATTCCAGAATGCCATGTGTTTCAACTTTCAAACCAACAACCCCTGGAGCAAAGGATACAAAGGGCTCATTTCAGTTAAGATTTAGAAAGAAGGAAGTTAGCGTACAGATTTTGACGCGTGGAGTCTAGAACGAGCATAACTCAATTGTTATCGGTTTTGGTTGATCAGAACCTCGTCAAACGAAGGACAAAAACTGCCGAAATTGCAAATGCAGTAATCAAACACTGTCTATTGTAGTTCACGATTTCAAATTGGGCTTTCCATTGGGCTTTTCGGTAGTGGGAAGGCAAAAGATGAATTAAGTAATGCAAGGGTCTCAGTTGAATACAGTAGATTCCAAAAATATGTGCTGTGTGTGACCCCCACATAATATAGGTATTTTTCAGGAAAGCTCTTTGTGAGATCCATAACTTGGATAAATGAAGAAACTGCGCGTCTGTTTTCCATAAGAAATTGAAAAGTCTAATTTATTGAACATAGCACCGTACAACTAAAACGATTGAAAACAACTTTAGGAATTTCAATTGTTTCGTATTTTATCCATGGCAGATAATGGTCATGTTTTCGTTCTAAGCAAAGGCCAGTGAAACCAAAGTAGACGAGAAATACCTTCATTTATTTATCCTTACCATTTTTTGTTATTATTGTTTGTTTTTTATTCGAAAATGAGGAGACGTTTTGAAGTTGGAACTAATCTTGCGTGTTTTTACAAAATATCCGTAGTTATTTGTTGAAAATTCAGTAGATTTGATGACGTCACTATTGGGAAGCGCTGGACACTCAGAATAAATGTAGTCTTTGACTCTGTTGTCAGGAGCTATCCGGGAGTTGTTGCAACAAGGTGGATCAATTGAAAACAGCGGAAAAAATTTAATGAAGGAAAGGCCGTTTAAACCAACTGAAATTCAAATGTTCCCGTCGACTTCTGGGTGCGGCACGGCCTGGAGGAAGAAGTTCACGTAGTGACATCACTGTACGGAGGATGGTGGGTACTAAACCAAGTTCATCCCTTCCGACTAATTGGAAACTAGATTTTGGAATAGAAAAATCAATAAGAATGTCGCGTTGGCGTTTTTACTGCAACTCGTCTCATTACACAAACATAATAATTTTTTTTTTCCCCATGGGAATCGATTATAAATACCTGAACAAAAACTCATTATTGATCATGTAAACACCAATCATGCGCTCACCTGATGTTAACATGCATACAAACATGCATCGGGCTCTATACCGTGGTGTGGTGTGGGATACGGTTCAAGCGGTGGCCTGGATTTATTTGAGCGTAGACAGTAGGCTCTCCGCTGGGTGACAACAGCTCGGAATATACAGAGCACGTACCGGCGAGATTGAGATCTGCGTAGGTCACTTCTCCTTTCTGCACAACAAAACTCTATTTAGTTGAAGAAGAGAGGGGAGGGGGGGCACCTATAATAGGCAACCTGTTACCTCGCGAGTGGCAACGCTACCATGCATCAGGGCCGTCCCAAGGCGCCCGCTAGCTTCCCATCTCGCGGAAGACTTTACTAATAAATTACCGAGCTTATCAAAAAATTCCGTGTCAGTAAAATGTAGGCGTCGAGGGGCCCAGTAGGAAAGGCGGAATCCGAATAAATACTGACACAACACATCCATCCACCCCGCCAAGTTTCGCCCTCGCCTGTATGGGATCACCCACGCATGGCACATCACGCAGGATAAGCTAGGCAAAACGTCCATCTGTATAAACTCAAAGAGCGTTAAGAGGCAGAGACTTCTCCTTTTATTCGAGCAAGAATGACATATTTTTCAAGACATTTAGAGCTGGCAAATAACCACTCACCTCCCCGGGAAACTGCTAACTTTTTTCAAGGCTTTACTATAACTTACTGCTTCGTTTGGTCTTCTTACATACCCTCACTCTCCGTAGGTAATCATTTAGAGCCATCCAGCGAATTATCAAAATTTATGGTACAGATTTCTGATTGAGACTGTATCTGCAGGCACCTAATTGATAAATTCGGAGTAAAATGAATAAGACCAATATCGAATAGAATTCCAGTTGTTGCAAGAAAACGCAATGGTCAAACATCCGAACCTGATTCCATGATAATCAGCGGGTCAACGTACACAAGCGTCCTCATATGCTAAACGGTGCCGAGTGGCTAAACATAGTAGTACTGCTCGCCCCAACCGGGTTTCTCTGTCTATGGTAATCCGCATCATAATTTTTGGTTTGATTAGTTCTTACGCCCACGAAGTCGGCATGATAGTCAGGAGGGCGCCAGCTTGGGTGGCTACTCTGATTTGAATTTACGGTGTGGATACTGAAGAATCGACATCCACTTATCAGTAGTCGCAAAAACTAACTGTGCAGGTGAAAATTTTGAGAAGAATCTAGAAAGTATCCAATGTGAAGGTTCGAACCATTTTAGCCTGTAGGTGCCTAATGTCGGACCGTGGCTGGAGACCGAAGCTAGGTACCAAAATTGATAAAAGTCAACAACATGACAGGACTCGAGGAAAACTAATGAAATTAAAACTCGTACATTATTTTAAAATATTGGATACTCAAGTGTGAGAAAATAACTGCCGACTCAAGAACTCGAATTGAATCGAGAACATTCAGCGGATTAAGGATTTTATTTCGGTACTCGAGTGAGTGCCCAAAAATAGTTTGTGAGACAGTGAGGAAATATCCAAATTCCTCAAAACTCTCATTCAATCGAAGATTCAGTAAGATTAACACTGAGGATAGGTAAGATGCATAGTGATCTAGAAAAGTGAAAGTTATTCTGAAAAATCTATATGGACTGCTTAATGTGATATAATACTGGAGCATTATATCAACTGGTGATGACATAAGAATACGCAGACCCCAAAGAAAGAATCGGTAGGAGAAAGAATTACTACTTGGCGTCGGAGGAACTTTTAGATACCTATGTACCTACCTGAGTATTGTCTTCTACTTGTGAACTACGCTAGCTACTGATTCATTGCTGACAATGAATTTATTCTCAATCAATTATCAATGACAAAAAAATGATAAGGCCATGATGATACTTGACTAGATTCATCAGTTCTCACGCACAGATCATAGAATGAGCGAAATTAAATAGCAGACAATTAGTACTTCTCTTAGTGATGTCAGTGAGACGTCATGTGCTTCCAATCGTACCGACCTATTGCTTCGTAAGTGGTTGCTAATGTTCATTTCCGAAGCAAGCGGGAGCTCAATACTCAGTGTAGCTGTTTGTCGTTTGTCACAGTACCAGAGGTCAACTCAAATACTCATTATTGATAGCATGTGATGTAGTTTAGAAATAAGCGCAGCCTAAGCGTTTTAGCTAAGCCTTTCAATGTCATTCGAGTTAGCTTTAGTAAAAAGAACTTTTAGTTAGCTAATTAAAAACAATCCATTGGAGTCAGATTTACTACTAAGAAGACAAAATATGATGGATGCTAACATTCAACACTTACTGTAGGTTTGACGCTGTTGATTATGTTGATCTCAGCGTACCGATTGGTATTCATCTTGTCAAGCAATTTGTCCTCAGAGTCTTGAAATTCTGAAAGAAATTGATATCACAATGAGTTATAATCTGCTCGCAAAAAGAAACAGATTCTTTTCTTTTGTGACTGATATTTTAGCACAAATGAAATCAAAGTTCTGTGAGCTAAACTTGGGTCGCCTTCGAAGAAGAATTTGATTATTTCATTGGGAAGGGCGGGGGTAACGTAGATGTCAAAAGCATTGTTTCTAAAACTCATTTTCTCACGACCTAGTTATTACATTGTTGGGCGAGAAAAGGCAAGGGATAGGTAAATCATAGTTTGTGATTTTCTATTCGCTGTTTTTATCCATATTTCATGGTTCTTTTTATCGTCTCACTGTGTGGTCCCTAGTATAAATTTTCAACCTCTCGAGAGTTATCTTACTTTTTAGAGCGTGGGGTTGACATAATTCCCGATAATGACGCCGTAATTCATCAGATTTCATTGGGTCTTCGTGTAATCGATTCATCAGTTTCGGTCTAGTTATTCAAGATAAGTGAGGTGTGATGAATTTAAATTGATCATCACGGTGGCGTGAAGGAGTAAGTAGAGGAGAGCGAGGGAATTTCACCTAGGCGGCGGTAATCCACCGATGTAGGTGAGAGGAAGGAAGTTCACCTAGGCGGCGGTAATCCACCGATGTAGGTGAGTGGAAGGAATCTCGTCTAGGCGGCGGTAATCCACCGATGTAGGCGAGAGGAAGGAAATTCACCTAGGCGGCGGTAATCCACCGATGTAGGTGAAGGAAGGTGCTTGTCTAGGCGGCGGATATCCACCGATGTAGACAAGGGGAGAAGGTAGGAGGTGAATTCCCAGAGCGGCGGATACCACCAGGCATCTGGGAGGAGGAAGGTAGAGAGAGAAGAGAGAGCTGGTTAGAGGAAGTGTCGAATGAAGCTAAAGCTCCAGGATCCGGGGTTATATAGGACTTGGAGTCCTCTCCCTCCAGCTCCCTGTTGGGAGCTGGTAGTGGGGCTCCAGGTTGTGTCCCCCGGATTCTGTTGCCTGTCTCCCCACTCAGATGTTTATTAGCGGAAGGTAATTTTTACATAGGAATATTGGTGAGAGCTTTAAGGTTGCTAGTGGAGTGTTCCCGGGAGGGACTCACGACAGAGGTCCCCCCAGTTCGAACCAATGTTTGAGGTAGCTGAAGGCTCAAGTTGACAGTGGCTGAGGGCTGCGGAAACAAAAGGGGAGCTGAAGGCGCAAGTATACAGGAGCTGAAGGCTGAAACAAACAATTGCAGTGCTGAAGGCAGAAGAGCGACCGGAGGTGTCTTAAATCTAGGGTGATATACAGGTAGTAGGATAAGTAGACATAAGTGGACATAAGTAGACATAAGTAGACATAAGTAGACAAAAGTAGACATGAGTAGACATAAGTAGACATAAGTAGGATGACAAAATTTGATGATGGGAGAAATATGTACAATGATTAAAAAATTGATGAAGTGATAATATTTACAATGGTGATGAGGTTGATGATTGCGATGAGAGGAGTGATATGTACAGGCATTTAGATGGTAGTTAGATATTTGCAAGGTATTTACAGGTAGTATTTACAGGTATTTACAGGTATATACAATTTGTAGGTACGGGTTCAGGGGAGACAGATTTTGAGCGGGGTTGCGAGATCCGCCGTTCCCTGGGTGTGGGTTGTGTGTGGTGAAGTGTATTGAGTGTGTGGGTGTAGTGAAAAGGTGGGTGTAGTGTGTGGTTGGATGTGGATGATGCCCGCTGCGACGAGGTGGCCACGGCGGGGCTGTGAGGTTCGGTACAGTGTCTGTGGGATAATGGAACACAAACACTGTCCCGAAATCTCAAGGCCCCGCCGTGATTTCTCAGAGCGGGGCGGGGGACTTGGCCGCCGGGACGCGGGGCGAGGGACGCTCCCGTCGTCTGTTGCGCCGCCCGGACCGTTTCGTCCCGGCGGAGACTATTGCCGATATCCCCGGCGGAGGAGGGGGAAGAGGGGGTGTTGTGGGTCTGGTGGGTTGGGGTGTTGGTGGGGTAGAATTTAAAATTGGGGGGTCGAAAATTGAAAAAGGGGGAGGAGCAAGAGGGGGTTGAAATTTGGGGGGCGGGGGCTCGTTGAAGACGGGGGGAGTGATGTTTGGAAGGGGCGGTGGGGGTGGCATAAGCAGGGTGAGGCGAAATTGGTGGAGGAGCGGGTCCATAAGGGGGTCGATCGGGATGTAAGGGGGGTGTACCCCGGTGGCTTGCGCTGCGCGAAATTCGCGCAGTATGCGCCACTGGGGGTACTTCCACCGCCGGGGCCGGGGAGGTAGTCCGGAAATCCTTTGCGGGAAAAACGGAAGCGATGATGTTGGTCCGGGCGAAGGGGGTAGGGGGGAGAGCGGGTCCGGGACGTACACGTCCCGGAGTATGGCCGCCATTTCCGGATCCGAATCGAAATCCGGAAACGGCGACGGGGGAGACTGTTGTGGTGGAGAGAGGTGTTGCATGGCAAACAGACGGCGGGAGACTGATAGTGGACGTTGGTTGAGGGAGAACAGGGGCGGGCTTGCAGCGGGCGAAAGGGACGGTGTGGGGTTTCCCGTCCATTAGCAGGGTCGCGGTGGTTGGTGTTGTGCGGATGACTTGAAAGGGCCCGGCATAAAGGGGCTGAAAGGTTTTATGCATGCCGGGCTCTTTCAAGTACATATGCGTGGAAGTGTAAAAGCGTTTTGGGTAAGTGGTGTCGTTTGTCGGTGTTGAGGTGTGTAACGGTTCCCTGTTAATGGACGGGGTGTTGGGTGGAGGGAAAATGTCGGCCGGTAAACGAATGGGGTCTCGGAAAGCGTGTTGTGCGGGACTTGTGTTGTCTGAAGGACGGGCGGAAGTGCGGAGGCTAAGTAAAACGTAGGGGAGGGTTTTGGTCCATGAAGGGGAAGTGGCTGATGTGGAGATGGCTTGCTTGAGGACCGAGTGCCACCGCTCTATTTTCCCGTTGGATTGAGGGTGATAAGGAGTGGTGCGGATTTTCTGAATCCCGAGGGAACGGAGCAGGTCGGCAAAGTGGGCTGATTCAAACTGCCTCCCCTGATCGACCGTGAGTGTCCGCGGACAGCCGTAGCGGCTGATCCATTGATTGAGGAAGGCCGCGGCGACGGCGTCCGCGGTAATGTGGGCGAGTGGAATACACTCTACCCAATTTGTCGCACGGTCGATCATGGTGAGGCAGTACCTCTTCCCCTCGGAGGGGGGAAGAGGGCCGACCAGATCCAAGTGGACATGTTCCCACGGGAGAGAATCGGGGATGGGTTGAGGAGGTACATGGGGGTGAGCCGAGACCTTGAACTGCTGGCACTTCTGGCACCCCAGAACCCAGGTACGGATATCTGTGTTCATATGGGGCCAGAAGTACCGCGTCTTGATGAGGTCCCGGCTCGCCCGAATGCCGGGATGATGGAGGGAGTGGTAATGGAGGAACAACTGCCTCCTCAGCTCCGGCGGGACGTACGGGCGCGGTGAATCGGCCGATACGTCGCACCAGAGATCGAGGGGAGGCAGTTGTTCCAATTTTGAGGCGGAGATGAGGGCGGAAAGTGCGGGATCGGAAGTAGGATTTTGGTGGTGTTTGAGGTTTTGCGGGGAAGGGAAGGGCAGTAACTCCGCCACCGGCGCAGGGGTGGGGCGGGAGAGGGCGTCGGCGACGCAGTTGTCGGCCCCCGGCAAATAACGAATATCGGACGTGAATTGTCCGATAAATTCGAGTTGCCGGAGGCGACGGGGGGAGGCTGATTTTCGGTTTTGGAGGAGGGCGTGGGTGAGGGGCTTATGGTCGGTGACGACAGAGAACTGCCTGCCCTCCACGAAGTCACGGAAGTGTTTGATGGCTTCGTGGATGGCGAGGAGTTCTCTGTCAAAGGTGGAGTAATTTTTTTGAGTTGGGGACAGAGTTTTAGAGAAAAAGCCGAGGGGTTGGGGGGTGGCGCCGGTGTGTTGGTGGAGGACTGCCCCGATGGCCCAGTCGGATGCATCCGTGGTGATGGAGAGGGGGGCATGGGGGTCGGGATGGGCCAATAGAGCGGCGTCTACTAGGTCCTGTTTGCATTGTTGAAAGGCGGCTGTGAGGGCGGGGGTCCAGGAAATGGGGCGTTTATCGTTTTTTTTGGCTGGTTGTGGGATAGCGTGTATGAGTGGTTGTTGATGTTGTGCTGCGTGTTTGATGTGTCTACGATAAAAGTTCAACATACCCAGGAAACGGCGGAGTTCTGAGACAGTGTTGGGTTGTGGAGGTGGGAAGAGAAGTCCCGGAGATGCGGGACGTTGTAGAGATCTGGGGTTGTTCGGGCATTGAGGCGGCGGTAGTCACCGCAGGGGCGGATATCCCCGTTAGGCTTCTGCACAATATGTAGTGGAGAAGCCCACGGGGATTTGGAGGGGCGGATAATGCCTTCCTTGATGAGGTTATCAAAGTGTTTGCGGGCCTGTGAGAGTTGGAGGGGGTGGAGGCGGCGTGCTTTTGCGGATATTGGGGGGCCAGAGGTTTCAATGTAGTGCTGGGTCTGTGAGATGTGAGCTGAGGGGCGGCGCTGGGGTTTGTATTGTAGGAGGAGTTGTTCAAATTGGGAGGGGGGGCGATCCACCGCATGAATAAACCCGGGGATGGGTTTCTGGGTGGAGGGGTCGAGCAGGCGCGCGTTACGGACGTCTACCTGGAGGCCGAAATATGCGAGGAAGTCGGCCCCCAGGATAGCTTTCTCTACGTCCGCCACGGTAAATTCCCACTCGTACGCGAGCCCGCTCATATGGATTGATGAGCGGTACGTCCCGTACGAGGGGATGGTGGTACCGTTGGCGGCGTAGAGGAGTTGCCGGTAACAACGCGCCTGTCGCCGGAGAATATTATTCGGGAATATGGAGAGCGCCGCCCCTGTGTCGACGAGGAATGGGACGTGCGTTTTTGAGCATTTGAGGAACAGGCGTTGGTGAGCTGGGGCGGAGTGCGGTAAAATGGCTGAGGTGTTGGGGTCTGTCGGATGGGGGGGGCTTGGTTCGTCCGAGGTGATGGGCGGGTGCGATGGCGGTGGTTGGTCCTCCGCGAAGGAGACACGGGGCGTTTTTTTGCCGTTCCGGGGAGGGGGAACGGTAGTGGCGGCGCGAGTGGCGGCCGGAGGAGTGGTTGCCTTGGGGGCGGGGTTGGAGGGGCCGTTCCGTGGTGGGGGAACGGTAGCGGCGGCGCTAGTGGCGGCCGGAAGGGTGGCTGCCCTGGAGGCGGGGTTGGAGGGGCCGTTCCGGGGTGGGGGGAACGGTAGCGGCGGCGCTAGTGGCGGCCGGAAGGGTGGCTGCCCTGGAGGCGGGCTTGGAGGGGCCGTTCCGGGGTGGGGGAACGGTAGCGGCGGCGCTAGTGGCGGCCGGAAGGTTGGCTGCCCTGGAGGCGGGCTTGGAGGGGCTGACTCGGGGTGGGGTGTCAGTTGACGGAGAGGTGGCGTGTTTTGCGGCGTCGTCGGATGCGGCCGGGAGGTTGGCAGCCGTGGCGGCGGCGTAGGAGGGGTAGCGAGGCTTGGTAGTGGTGGTGTGAATGCGGGCGGGGAGGGGTTGGTGGTGGTCCCCCCCGTGTTGGCGAGGAGGGGGGCCCGCCGGATTTACCGGCGGGCGTCCGCGTTTCCCTGCTTGGAGGAGTAGGAGCAGGGGGGCTGGCATTTGCGGGCCTCCCCACCGAAGTTCACGTGGTAGAAACATCGGTGGGGGGGGTCCGCTGGGAGGTAGGTCCTGGTGGGGCGCGCGGAGTTGGAGGGGGCTGTCGTGTTCGGGGACCTCCCTCTTCGTTGCTGGGTGGGGGAGATGGTGCGGCGGTCGGCCGAGCGCTGGCGTCGGTGGTCGGAGGAGGGGGTTGGCCGGCGATCGACGGAGAGGGAGCGGCGCCGGTGGAGGGAGGGGGGCCGGCGGCGCTCTTGAGACGGTGATCGGTCCCTGCGCGGGGTGGGGGTGCGGGGTGCGGCGACTTCCGTGACGCTGGCGGCCGCGGCGAGGTCGTAAACCGTGTCGGCTAGACGGAGTAGCGGCTCGTCCGGTCCGTCGAGGTGGCTGGCGAGCGCCATCTGGATGGGGTGGGGGAGGGCGCGCAGCCAGAAAGTTCGAGCGATGTCGGCCGTCACGACGTCGTGTAGCTGATGACGTAGGCGACGGTATAGGTGGGAGGGCTTCAGATCGCCGAGATGTTGGGGCTGGGAGAGCGCTGCGACACGTGCGATCTTAGAAGGTTGGTATAAACTGATGAGGCGGGCGCGGAGGTCGTCGTAGGCGGCCGTGGCGTCGGGGGAGATGTCCGATGTCTGCAGGAGGATCTCATATGGTAGTAGAGAGATGATGCGGGAGTAGCGGGTACGCTGGCTGCGGATGTTGGCGGCAGAAAACGCAGCGTCGACCTGGAAGAACCAGAGTGCGGGGTCGTGCGTGTAGAAGGGGGGTAGCGACAGCGGGAACGACGCCGAGGCCGTCGTGACGTCGGCGGCGGCGTGTGCGGCAGCTGCAGCGGCGGCGGCAGCGGCGGCAGCGGCGGCGGCGGATGCGGTGGAGCCGGGTGGTGAGAGGCTGGTGAAGGGGTTGTCGGTTGCGTCAGAAGCCGCAGTGGTCGGCGGCTGCAGCAGGGACGGCCGGAGGAGCGGCGGCGATGTTGAGTTCGGGTCCATGGTGGAGGCGTCTGTGAACAAAATTCAATTTGAGCGTTTGAATTTGAAAATTCGCAATTAGCGGCGGCGGATTTGTATGCGGCGGAGAGTTGAGAGCTGTGTGAGCGGTTGCGGGTGGGCCAAAAAATTGCGAATTTAGACTGACTATTTTAAATGTGAATTTAAAATGCGGGACACCGAACTAGACTGGGGCGACACATGAGTTGGTAAGAGGATAGAAGGTTGGATGAACGTCGGGTTCACCACTGTGATGAATTTAAATTGATCATCACGGTGGCGTGAAGGAGTAAGTAGAGGAGAGCGAGGGAATTTCACCTAGGCGGCGGTAATCCACCGATGTAGGTGAGAGGAAGGAAGTTCACCTAGGCGGCGGTAATCCACCGATGTAGGTGAGTGGAAGGAATCTCGTCTAGGCGGCGGTAATCCACCGATGTAGGCGAGAGGAAGGAAATTCACCTAGGCGGCGGTAATCCACCGATGTAGGTGAAGGAAGGTGCTTGTCTAGGCGGCGGATATCCACCGATGTAGACAAGGGGAGAAGGTAGGAGGTGAATTCCCAGAGCGGCGGATACCACCAGGCATCTGGGAGGAGGAAGGTAGAGAGAGAAGAGAGAGCTGGTTAGAGGAAGTGTCGAATGAAGCTAAAGCTCCAGGATCCGGGGTTATATAGGACTTGGAGTCCTCTCCCTCCAGCTCCCTGTTGGGAGCTGGTAGTGGGGCTCCAGGTTGTGTCCCCCGGATTCTGTTGCCTGTCTCCCCACTCAGATGTTTATTAGCGGAAGGTAATTTTTACATAGGAATATTGGTGAGAGCTTTAAGGTTGCTAGTGGAGTGTTCCCGGGAGGGACTCACGACATGAGGAAACTAATCTGAGTATACGAGGCTACTGAGGAGATGTTACTTAACAATATGGTATCGTGGGTTGGTGTCAAAATGGTGTCTCATAGGTATACATTTCATCAAGTTCAGATTGTAACCTATTCTCTCGACATGGAGTTTGTTTTAGGTACGATCTCGTAATATTGACGGCCTAATTCAGACCGAGTCATGCTATCAGTGGATTATATCTGACTAAACGTGGTAGACTGTGAAAGGTAAATATCCGAGTTTTTTTAAAAAAAGGTTTTTGGCAGGAATATACAGTGGTCGCCGCTTATTGTAATCAAATCCGGCCAACCTACATTATTTGATCCAATCAAGCGGAAATCTAAATAAACGACGGATGTGAAAAAGCGGAACAAGGACAATTTATAAAGCATTTTATGAATGGTAATTGTCATTTATTATTGCTAATTGTCATTTAGCAATGAAAATTTATTAAGAAATGGGGAGAGTTTATTACAGAGTTTATTAGGATACTAATGTAGGTATGAATACAGCAAGGCAATTAGGTACATAACAAATTATTCGTCACTTTTTGATGAAGAAGTCGGTTTTTGGCAAATGGTGGTGTAATATCCATTCCAAATTATTCAAAGCGGAGAAATGATTGTACCCAACTTCATGCTCTTCTTAATACAGAAATTGCGTTCAGCACCTCGCTCCTTGTGATTGGTACTCACACTTCAGCAGCTTCATCGTCGTCATCGTCCTCTTCCTCGGTGTTGTCTGTCCCCTCCTTCGATCTCACCACAGATTGGGCTATCTCTTCCTCACTCATGACGTGATGAGCTGGCAAATCCTGGTCAATGCTCAACCAATTCTCGAATGTTTCGGAGTCCATTTGGAGGGCATCAAGTGACATCAGTTCTTCAGGGTTACTGCTGCTCTCATCGCCACTCACATCGGTCACACCCGAGTTTTTGAAACAGTTCACTATACATGACGTGGAAACTTTGGCCCACGGACTGTTATGTTTACACAGCTACGTTCAAATGTTTATTAGCTTCTGCGTCATTCACGTGGCCAACAACTTCGCCTCCTTTCCAACAACTTTGCCCTTTTCCGCTCAACATCTTGATCCGATTAACCGCAAATCTGATTCAAATAACAGGCGATAATCACGCTTCGAACCCCAATTCGTTCTGTCCCTGGCAAATTTGATCAGAATAAGCGGCGGATCCGATTGAACCAATTATCCGGCGACCACTGTATATGCTATTCAAGTATAGCAAAAGGGCGTATATTCAAATCAACGCAAAATGGGTTATACGTGCAGAGAAACAAGTTATAACATGCGCTTACTTTACGCTCTATGTATGTAGGTTTAGGTCAGATCTTGAGATCCATCTTTAGCTAATTTCCTATTCTCCAATTACTGAGATGAAATGTTTGCTTGCATCACGCTCTTGGATGTGAATACAGAAACCTGTTCCTTCCCCCTCTGTTGTATATGAGTATAGAAACGATGTTTGGCGGGCAGCTTTTTGCGCCCAAGGCGAAAAGCCCCCGCCAAAACAGCGTTGAAAGAAATGTCGAGGTTTGCGGGGGGGGTTCCTTATTACTCTTCCAAAAGCCATCGGTAGCGCTGGTGGTACAAAACTCTGTACCATTCCATGTACCTTCAACCAACAGCGCGTTTTCAAAACAGCCATTCTTACTGAAAGAGTCAACACTCGTTACTCACTCCCGCCCATTCGCACGCCCCAGGCCGACAAGATCAAGAAGGTTCGAGCTTGGATCGATATCCGGTCGATATTTCTCACCTCATTCAACGCCTTCTACCGATCTACCCCCCCCCCCCCCCCTTCCCACCACCTCGTTCCGTCTTGTTAGTGGCAATGATTGATAAGCGCCTACCTGTTACCACCTTCACGCTCTTTTGCTCTCGATAATGGGAAAACGCGTTTCAACTCCCCCAACCCAGCCGACTATGTATTGGAGCTATTTAGGCCTCAGCTTCTCGGGAAGAAAATGTTTCGGGACTGCCCGCTCTCGCCTGGTGGAATCCCAGTTCAAGCTCAGCCAGCCGTTGGTAACCGAAGCTTCCAGAATTTAGGTAGGCGGTTCTTTTCGTTTCCCTCCACGCTCACACCTTCGCGAGTTTTTATAGAATTTTCGATGACAATATGCAACTGCAATGGCTGCAACATTTTAAAACATGTATTTTCGAAAAAAAATTCCGTTCAGCTGGTATTTTCCGATCCATTCGTAATTCCAACATTTTTTACACATCGGTAGATCACAAAAAGTGGTACCTATATAATGGTAATTCTATACATAAAAATACTGTTTCAATAGTAAAAAATGTTTTTCCTTGAAAAAAAAAGAAGAAAAGTGGATCAAATGTTGGGGTTTTCATGTCCAAAAATCGCTTAAAAACTATACAAATCCTTACCCGCCAAGAAAACTGAAAAACTCGAAAGCTACGAAGAACAATGGTCAATGAGGATGGTGGTCTTAAGTTACATATTGGTTATCTAAAAAAATATGTTTGTCAGTAAATGGAAAGCGTCAGTCAATACTGAATAAATGTGGGTTTCTTGTGAAATAACGCTTCTTCTGATTGAATTTTCAGTCGCAATGTAAAAATCCTTAGTTTTGACATTCATATCAGTTGTAGGTACTTATAATAGTACTTCATGTTTATTTTTTTTTTAAAGTTTTACGCAACAAGCTTTTCATAAGGTAGGTACCTCCTACCTACTGGTTGAATATTTAAAACCGGCAGTTTAAATATTCAAACCTAGGCCGTTTAAACCCAGGCGTTGCATCATGCTCTCTCACAGGTATTGTACCACCCATGAAATTCCATAATATTCTTGTTGTTATGGGTACATTTCTTTATTATATCGTACACAGTGCCCACCGGGCTTCTTTTTTAACTGATTTTTTTCATTGTACGGGGGAAGATTGTAGGTTTTTTGTTGGTGGATTCCAAAGTTTTGTTATTATTGAAAATAATGAACCGATAACACTGTTTAATTAACCCCTAATTTAAGGTGTAACTTGATGCTTATGGATAAAAATACTTGAACCACTCAAAAAATATCTACTAAAATTACTAGTTTCGACAATGAGTTGTACACATTGAGGATTTATAAGCATCGTCCACCTGGCTGACCGTATTTATTTACCTGTAGGCGCCGGCTCTCCTCAAATCGTTTTCATCCATACAATAAGAGTGAGGAGGTAAGGAACATGAAGGTAGTAGGCTCAGAATTAGGTATGTGGAGACTTTGCGGTTCATACGTTACACCTCTAGCATGCAAATTTAGAAGGGAGAGATAGTATAGTCATAGTGTGTGCCGGTGAGGTCGGCGGGGGGAGGGGTTTGTCCCCTTGTAACCTTACCGGTGCTCAAAGGGATGATATCAGGGTTGTTCTCGAGGCTTTCTGAGCTCTGGTTCAAAGGCCTTTGCTTCACATCGCTCAACTTGTCCGCCTTACGACCGCTTTTCTTCCCCTCGCGGCACCGGAGGAGGACGACAGCACAGACAGCCACGCTCACCAGCGTCACTACCACGCCTGCCAGAATCCCGATGAGCGGCACTAGCTCCAGTGCCACGGGACTGACAGCTGTAAACAACAACCACCGCACAGTAAGTGACGATTTCTCTGGGCTCTCTGCAACAAGTATAATAACGTTTCCAGCTTGGGTTACAACACAGGCAAAGCGAAGCAGTAAGCGTTAATATTGTTAAAACTGTGAATTTACAGCATTTTTAAATCAATCGTTCGAGAAAACCGGCCTGCCCAAAAATTATGATATTTTCTTTTTTGTTTGCGACAAGCCCATTCAGCTCCGATGTTCGAAATTTACCTAGACGGCTTTGCCATGTTCTAAAATCAGGAGGAAACCTGAAAGGTCTACAATACCAAAGATAAATAATTGGATTTCCGAGTTTCTCGTTCGTCAGTAATTCATATACCTACTAGTACCAACCACAACAAATGAGAAAGCACATGGACGTTTAAAATTCACTGAACAACAATAATTGTGAGAGATCTGTGTTATGTTTTTCCACAACTTCGGTTTTCTGTCGTGTTTCTCGAACGTTTCTCGAAACAAGTTTCCACTGAAAACCAAATCAATGCTATAACGATAATTACCTATGTTAGGACGAAAAATAAATTATATACAACTACGAAAAAACTGCTTGGAATGAAAAGATTTTTCCCTAATACTAATAAGGAACAGATTTAGGTAGGTACTGAAACGTTGTTTATTTCCACAAAAACAAAATGCACTGTAATACCGGTTCCGTACATCAAAGCAAGAAACAGTAACTTACTGTTTGTTGGCTAGGGAAAGCTTTATTTCGTTTGGCAGTTGAAGGATCGCTCTTCTCGAACTCGAAGTTAGAGGTGAGTGAATGTTTGATTTCTACAAGAATAGTAGTTGTGCAAAATAGTATGATAATTCGGCGTCTAGTACATATATACCTATAAACGTATATCAAAACTCGATAATGGCTTCCACATCACATGCGGTATCCACATTATAAGACCAGGCCCGTTTCTGCATGGGGATCCTAATATCAGTCACGCAAGCGCAACGAAGAGCACATTGATCTGGTGTACACATAAGAAGACAGGTGCACGTGGACGTATTGGATGCCACCTGTGCAGCGAAGCTCATCTGCATCGCTGTTGATATCAGGTGGGAGGCACCACACAACTTCTTTTCCAGCAATCAGCTAATATGTTGGCTGGCAATGCGGGTCATATCCTCGAAGAGTACCTACAGAGATGTATATCATGTTGGGGTGCAGAACAACGAGCAACTATAATATGCCGAAACTTTCTTCTTTTTCACCCCGACAGTCATAATTGTGGTCCTTCCACTCATACGAGGTTTCACTAGTTTGTGGCTCAAACTATTTTGATGAAATTCATACGACTGTAGTAAAAGTAACACGTTTGAATACCTAATAGTCGACCATGTAACATTAAATGTCAGTGGAAGCTTCCTTTCAGCGGGTTACCGAAGAGAATCAGTTCAGAATGGAAGCCGTGCCCCAAATCGGATTTTTCACACACACACACACACACACGCGCGCTGTTTTGGGAACTATGATTTTCGAGTATAATGTGACTGGTTTGGCGTGGGGCCGACGATATGTCTGAAACATGATTAAGAATATCTGTATCTGATTATGTTATCAGATTTGGTGAAGAAGGATGAAGATACATATTCTCATTTACCGACTAGAGTCTGCTTTCTGGGTGTGCATCTATAGGGTTGATACAATCAGGATGAAGAAGGTACATGCGAGCTTGTTGAGGCTGCTAATAGAAAAACGAACCTCAAATTGAGTATGAATATGAATGTGCTAAGAAGGTGTTGAAGTGCTTGACTGCTTACCTGTTCTCTTCTGGGGGGATTTGAGCGTGAAAGCGTGGATGAAGGTAGGGTCGCTGCTCCCTTTGGCGTTGACGGCGTAAGCGAGAATCTCGTACTCGTGTCCAGGAGGGAGTCCTGTCACTGTGAGGGAAGGACTCGTCGACGAGGCGTTGTTGACGTAGAGTTTCCTC
>OX940974.1:145692738-146000503 GCA_954871275.1 Leptopterna dolabrata
GAAAATTACACATCTGAATTTGGATGGAGAGAGACATTCGGACTTGTAGTCAACCAAGCAGCAAAAGATAACTTGAGCTTTTCCCCTTTTCCGAAATGGCTGGAAACTGCGCCTGCTGGGCTCACAGACCGTGGACCGAACGGGACAGACAAGGTGGAGCATGCTGGAAAATGGTCGCGCTGAATTAGCTGAATATAAATAACTAGCTGTGTACCCGCGCTTCGCAACGGTAGAACAGACACCCCCTGTATTCCCCCCTCCTCAACTGATCAGAAACCTTCCCCAATGCCAACCCTAACTACCTTTAACCCCCCCCCCCCCCCCGTATCCTATGAACCCTCCCTACCTGGTTAGAAACATTCCTCAATGTTCACACAACAAATTCCCAAAGTTGCACTCCAATTGGTCAAGTAGTTTTGAAATTTCTGTAGAACCCCCCCCCCCCCCCCTCTCATAACCTGTACCCCCCTCCCACTAACATCCTGATTGAAGTACCACTTGAATGTACTCGTCGAGCTGAATCCAGAATCTAATTACAATCGGATTTACGCCCAACCGTTCAAAGTTATTATAAGCATAAACGTCCTCATAGAAGTGATTATAACACGTTTTTTTAGTAGTATTTCATTCATAGCGTTTCAAAGGATGGACAGATTCAAATGCGGATTTTTTCATAAACCTTCCCAGATAAATTCTGCGTCAAATGGTACCAGCCGCAACTTTCTACGTTCAGCCGTTCTCAATTGATGCCGAGACAAACAAACAAACAGACAAACAAACAGACACTGTTTTATTATATGTATAGATAATCGCCTATTATTTTCTTGAACAATTTTTTTACATTTATTTTTATTTTTTATTTTTTTTTACAGGCTTGCTTTTTCTGCCCTTCCTTATGTCCGATCGAGCTGAAATGTTGAATAGTCATCTTATCTTTGATGACAATACATGAGTGATGATAATACATGAATCCCAACGTGCTCCGAGCGAAACGACTTTTGATCATCCTGAGAGGACAGCGGATCATGCCTGAACGGATTTTTACTCGACATCTTAACTTTTGTACTGGAGTACAAAATCTCCTTGGTCAATGGACAGGAAGGGGGGGGGGGGGGTTCAAAATTACTGAAAAAAAATCGCTCACCAGCCGGGATTATGTGGAATGCGCAGGGTCGACCCATACTTCCCCAGAGGGTTCCTTGCCCAGCACAGCAAGGTGCCAAAATCATGTTCGGTTAGCGGTGTGTATGTAACGACACTGCGGTTTGGTTCGCTCGTGAAGTGGCTGCTCCTGATTTCCATACTCTCGCCAGTATTGTTGAACCTCCAGGTGTAGTCACGAGAGGGCGGGTTTGCTTCCACGTCGCACGGGATCCGGGCAGTCTCGCCTTTGCCAACTCCGATCACGTTTCCTTGCCCTGGTCGGCAGATCGGTGCATCTGAAGACACACGAAAAAAAGTTCCAGTATTAGTTTGAGTGTCCAGTACAATACGTATTTGATTTTGTTGGGCCATATAAGGGTTTCGGATGACAGGAGGTGACAGTCAACCGTAGAGGCAACCCAAAGGGAGCCAGTGATATTTTTGTGGATGGAGTAATGAGCAATGTTACGGATAAGTGGATTATTTAGGAACTGGTGGGGTAGGAGGAGGGGATGTTGATTACGTACTATTGACAAGTGGATTCAAGAGGGCCATGGTTGAGGTAGAGGCTCAGGAGAAGAGGTCTGTCCTCAAGTAAAGGGATGATGGTCTTGGAATCGATAGGTACCACTTGGTCTGCTATGATATCAAACAGATAAAGTGAGGAGCAGGTCCGTTTTCGAGAATATATATATATATATATATATATTTGTTTCTTTTGTGAACTTGCGAATCTCGATGAGATTGGATGGAAAGTTGTCGAAGGTTGAGAAGGGAACCCCTACACACTAAGCGATTACCTTCTTCCCTTTTCATAAAAAATGAAAACAATAGGGCACCCCTCATCTATTCTACCCACCTCCTACTAGCTTCTGTGGAGCGTTCTTACTCTCTAAAAAGTGGGACATTTGGTCGGAGTAAAGAACGAAAGACTGCGGAGCCAAATATGTTATTCTTGTAGCCGTTATGTCAACAGAAGGGCGCACCTGGCCTCGCCCCCAACGCGTCTATACTACACCCACTCAACCGTGACAGGGTATACGAGCACGTAATGCGGCCATGTAATGCGTGTCAGGCGTCGAAAGGAGTCGCGGGAAGGAAGGCACCCGTAAAGAGTTCCAACCTCGTTTTTTTTCCGTCGCTCCACAGGGCTGTTACAGTGATTTATTGATCCCTCATAACAAAAACGATTGGTACCCAAGTCCGTTCCCGATAAAATGGTGAATGAACCAACACACAGCGGTTCTGACAGGAACCTGTGGGTTTTCACGAAAATTCGAGGCTACGCCTCCTCAAACGAGCATTCGTTTCTTGGTCACCGATTTTATGATGATTGGATACAAGTAGTAGGATCATTACTATGGTGTGGTGGTAGGAGGGATACTTTTTTTTTTAGCTCAAGTCAGTAGCTAAAGTTGTCAAGTTTGGATTGCACTCATATCCACAAGTACATAATTGAAGAAGCCTGCGGTAGTCCCGTGACCCCCACCCCCTTATTCGTTAATATACTCCTAAAATACGAACACGAACGTTAAATTCCAATAATGCAGCATGGCTAGAGCGAATTTTGAAAGATCTATTCGGCCTAAAAGATGTAAAAATATGATTGAGCGAGATACCACTTTCGTAAAATTACATAATTTTGTGATTTTAGCATTATTACCGATTTTCGCCCCATATAAAAATCAAATCTGACCCATTATTTTTGAGAAATTATTTTCATCTTCAAAATAGTTCCTCCTGTCGTGAATCACCATTCCACACAAGTCGGGTGAACTAATAATGATTTTAGCTCTAAATACCACTTTTTGACCGCCAAAAATCTAAATTTGACCCCTAATATGTATGAAAAACATATTATATCATATGTTTATGATTTTATATAAATTGTTCGCAATTTTAGCCATTTTGACCCTCTTCAAAATTGCTCATCCTTTTGTTTGGCAATACGAACATTCTGGTGAAACTTGGAACTTTTATCACATACCTAAGGTCAGATATCGTCTGGAGTGATACGTATATAAATTTTCGTTAAAATCTGGGCATGAATTCAGAATGCTCCGAAACGGATTTGCCCATTAAAAATTTCAAGAACTCATGCTCTGAAAATTTAGGACCAATTGCAATAGTTTCATTTACTTTGAAAATTTGCTGAAACGAAAATAATGAGACTCTCTTACTCTTACGTAACACCACTAGGGGTAATTTTTGATAAAAACTAAGCTCTGCTCCAAGTTTGTTGGATATTTTACGCGGAATCTGAATAGCCCCCAGGATTCTATACCTGCCTGAAATAGCTTAATTGGAGCAGAATCTCCCCGCCTCCCAGATTAAAATCCCGTCGAAATTTCACTTTGCTGCCCACTTGTACCAAACAAACTGGTTTTCGTATGAAAGAAAAGTAGTAGTGGAACAATGCATCGAAAAGGGCCAACTTGAACCGGTCGCTGGAAACTCGATGAATTCCCAACTTTTCAACTTATTTGCCTCTGAATTTACTGATTTGATTTATTCCAGTGAAGGAATGAATTTTCCTGGTGATGTGGTGGGAAGATAATAATCACGTAGCTGTATTAATTTTTTTTAAACAAACATTTAATTTATTGAAAATAAGGGCTGAATTTTCGTGCTCAAGTTTCTAAGTAGCATATAAAATGTTGGTTGAAAAAGCACCCCTCACCGAGTTTTCGTGCGTTTTTACATATTCAATTTCTGAAGGCGATGTACTTTACAGATTCAAATGTTTATTTACGGTACAGTTTTGCTTTACTATATCTATTTTACATTTACTTCACAATATCTATTTACTTTACAGATTTATAACACAACATTTAATTGACAAAAAGAGGTCGTGGCTCAGTAACACAAAAAATCTAGTGATTTTTTAAGACAACCCTGCTGGTTAGTTGAGGTTTTGTGGTCGTTCGACTGATTCCGATCGGTTTTCTCTTGAATTTGTCGGCAACTACTGTTCCTACACCATATTTTCGTTTTCTATTGCTTTATTATTCTGTGAATAATACACCTATGTATTCGGCCAGCAAAAAATTTTTATAGCACCCCCTCAAAATTTTTTGTTTTCCGTTTCAAGGTGCCTAGATTCAAAAAATGCAATGTCCGTCCGCCGTCCGCCGTACGCCGTACACCGTACGCCGTCCGCCGTATCACGTGTACCAGCTTCATTTTCGGTCAAAAAAGGCGTTCTTTCGCACACATGCTCCATTTGGGCCCTAGTTGTGTCCCGAAACTTTTCAGCCCGATCGGAATATACCCAGGGGTGTTATGAGTGAAAATGTGTGTAAAAATATGTACTTTTTGCGTTTTAGCAACATGTTGGTAACATGAGCTTTTGAGGTATCGGTTTCCATGTTTTTTTTGGACGAGAAGACCGAATATGAAGTCGATTTTGACCAAAGAGGGGAAAATTGAGTTCTACCAAATGTTCAGCTCCCAAAATTGATTTTTTATGGGTGAAAAACCTGGGAAATCGTCTGAAATCACCATCTGTTTGTATAATAACCCTGGAAAAAGTGTCAACACGTGGATCAAGACGATTAAATGGCACTACCAATGATCAAAGATAGTTAAAAAAAAAAAAAAAAGTACCTAATTTGTGTTTTAGAGGCCAAAATTAATCCAAACCATCAGAAATAGCTATTTCGATTATTACGCATGAAAGAAACAATAAATGAACAGCCAACATTTCTGTAGCTATGTCCAATAGAATAATAAACCCATGTGACAAGGACATTGCAGCGTTTTTTTGGTTTATTATTCCGTGAATAATACACCTATGTATTCGCTCAGCAAAAAATTTTTAGAACACCCCTCAAACGTCTTTAGGTTTCAAGGTGCGAGGATTCCAAAAACGCTGCAAAGTCCTAGTCACTTGGGTTTATTATTCTATCGGACATACCTACGGAAATGTTGCTGTTCATTTATTGTTTCTTTCATGTGCAATAATTGAAGTAGTTATTTTAGATGGCTTCCACCAATTTTGGCCCCCAACAACACGACCTAGGCTCCTTTCTTTAAACAGATTATCTTTGATCATTGATAGTGCCATTTAATTTTCTTGATTCACCTGCTAATACTACTTCTAGTGTTATTACACAAATTTATGGTGATTTCAGACGATTTCCCAGGTTTTTGACTCACAAAAAATGAATTTTGGGAGCTTAATCTTAGTTACAACCTCAATTCTTCACTCTTTGGTCAAAATCAACTTCATATTTGGTCTTCTTGCCCTAAAAAACCAGGAAAACTATACCTCACAAGCTCATGTACACTAAACCACTGAAAAATCCCTCGAAAACCCCTATTTTCACACCCATTTTTCTCCCAAAACACCCATGGGTGTATGCCGAAAGACGACTTTAGACAAATATTTAACATAAATTTAAGGCTGAAACTTCGTTAGAACCCCAATTTTCCACTCTTTGGTCAAAATCAACTTCATATTCGGTCTTTTCGTCCTAAAAAACATGGAAAACGATACCTCAAAAGCTCATGTTACGAAAACACAAAAAATAGGTACCTATTTTTATACGCATTTTCACTCATAACACCCCTGGGTATATTCCGATCTGGCTGAAAAGTTTCGGGACACAACTGGGGTCCAAATGGAGCATGTGTGCGAAAGAACGAATTTTTTAGACCAAAAATGAAGCCGGTACACGTGATACGGCGGACGCCGTACGGCGTACGGACATTGCATTTTGGGTTATTATTCTGTGAATAATACACCTATGTATTCGCTCAGCAAAAAATTTGTATAGCACCCGCTCAAATTTTTTTCTTTTCCGTTTCAAGGTCCGTAGATGCCAAAAATGCAATGTCCATCCACCGTACGCCGTCCGCCGTACGCCGTATCACGTGTACCGGCTTCATTTTAGGTCTAAAAAAGTCGTTCTTTCGCACACATGCTCCATTTGGGCCCTAGTTGTGTCCCGAAACTTGCAGCCCGATCGGAATATACCCAGGGGTGTTATGAGTGAAAATGTGTATAAAAATATGTACATACTTTTTGAGTTTTAGTAACATGTTAGTAAAATGAGCTTTTGAGGTATCGGTTTCCATTTTTTTGGGGACGATTAGCCAAAACCCAACCAAATGCTCAGCCAAATGTTCAGCTCCCAAAATTGATATTTTATGAGTCAAAAACCTGGGAAATCGTCTGAAATCACCATCAATTCGTATAATACCACTAGAAAAAGTGTTAACATGTGGATCAAGACAATTAATTGGCACTATCAATGAACAAAGATAATTTAAAAAAAAAGGAGCGTAGGGTAAAACCCCCAGTTTTGGGCATCCCCCCCCCCCCCCCTCAGTTTTCGGCACCCACTGGCTGTTTTTCGTTAATAATAAGCTTCTTGGAAGATGTAGAACCTACAAAATACGCTCGTTGGACAGAAGTAACTCTCCTGTACATGCGCATATATAATTGTCCACCTTTTGCATACCGGAATGGATGAAAAACCCGTTTGGAAGTAAGTCCGCCACGAGCCATCGGCAGTGAAAGCGGTTCCTAACGATTTTGGTAAGCAATGACATTGCTGGTACACGTAATATCATAGGTTTTACTCATGTTTCTCATGATTTTCACACCTCCGTTTGATAGTGCGAGTATTCCTGTGCTCATAAAGTGTAAAATAAGCCTGCAAAGTATAAAATAGTATTAATCTAAGGGGGTGCCGAATAGGCACTGGTTTCAGAAACATCGGTATTTCAGTTTTCGGCACCCCTGATGCCGAAAACTGGATCACCTCAAACTAATAATCGGCACCCCCCAATTCCAGTTTTTGGCATGGCGAATACTGGAGATCTGGGCATGCCAACAACTGGGCAGTGGCAACAATATAATCACCCTAATAGGTACACAGTCAAATTTCAACTAGGTATCAGAACTTCTCGCTGTTTTTTTTTTTTTTTCTTTCTTTAGAAATTCACTGTATGTCATAGCATACTCATGACCATAAATTTCATGACGTTTTAATGAAAAAATCTATTGCTGTCGTCATCAAATGGAAATAGTAATATTTCTTTCGGACCGACAGTTGGACGGCTTTATGCAAATAGGTAGGCACGTACCTACCTCCTGAAAGAATTTTCAAAATCGAGTTAGTGGTATCGTTGGAACTGTCTCGTCGTGTAGAATCGATTTCCTTAGGTTTTATACCCATTCCAGTTTCGAATAAACTAAACCTATTCCGATATAAACTAAAAGACTTTCCCTTGGACAACCTGAAGTTCCCAATTTCCTACTAAGCTCCATATCACAAGAAAAGTTATGCAGTAACCAAATAAGCGACATCAGAAATGGCGATTAATATAAATTTGCAATTAATTTTTCTGTGACAGCTGCGGACTCTGATATTTACTGTCGCCTAATAATGTATTTCCGTACTGTGATGATCCAGCGGGAGCTAAAGATAGGAATAAGTGCACGAGACTCTCAGTAGTCGGTTTGTGACTTGATTGACTGTTTATTGATAAATTACAACGCCTTTTATACCCCTTCTTACAGACCCGGAGGGGGGTAGGGGAACCCCGCTCCGGGAAGCCGCCAAGACGCGGCTTATACCTCAAGTGACGCTATTACATTGTTAATAGGGAGCAGCCGATCACCACACGTACCTATCTCTTTTGTTGATGGTTTTTGGTGGTGTGATGATAATGAATGGCGCTTAGTCGTATTTGTATCAGTTTTCAGCCAAATGCAGGTAGGTATGCAATAACCTAAGTGACAAATATTGGCGGTTGGCTGGATTTAGCATAACTGGCTTGTAGCATTTTTGGTTTTGCAAAAACCTAATAAGCGACAAAACGTTACTTAGGTACCTCTACTTTTCATAAAATTTAGCCAGAAACAATGCCCTCCAGACGAAACAAAATGTCAGAATCGCTCGATTAAAAAAATAAAAGAAAAGTAGAACCAGCTATGCAAGTATTTATTTTATTTAAAAAAAATTAAAGTAGATTCCATCCTATGAATTTCGAGACCAAACGCACACTCCTACGATCAGCAGTTCTTTTTATGCTTTTTCAACTCCAGAGGTTCTTACGTCACAGTTGGCAGGGGGGTCCCGACCAGGCGAGAGGGGTGCAATGACGTATGAACCTCTAGAAAATTTGAAAAACCATAGAAAAATAACTACTTATCGTAGGAGCGTGCGGTTGGTATCAAAATTATCAGAGTGGAATCTACTTTCATTTTAAAAATAATATAGACAACTTTTGTGACCCTGACCCACTGTCACTTAGGAGGTATTTGCTTAACGCCATCCAGTTCAGAGCTTCCGAACCATCGGTTCTATCAATCGATGACGTCCTCAGTGCTGCACTCGACGATCCCATGCTTATGAATAGAGATTATGGATCAGAGGAACAACCATACAACCATGAAGGCAGTACAACAGACTCCCTTCCTCAAGATGACATTAAAACCTTTCCAATCCTCAAGGGAGGTAGGTACTGCACTGGCCACCCACGCCGAAAAGAAAAGGAACCGGTTCGATGGGGAGAATGCCACACGTCATAACATAGAGCCTGTGGAGAAAACTCTACGAAGGAAAACAGGAAAAGAAGAAAATACGTAGAAGAGGCAGCGAAAGAAGAACGGGAAAAAATCGAGAAAAAAAATAAGTCTGCGAAAGCGGAAAAGAGAAACGTGCCAAAAACATCCAGTGATCCGACACCTGGAACTTCCAGAGCCCCTCTGTTTCAAATGCGGGGGAAATGCTAAGAATTATAAGAATAATGGCATTAATCGAAGTAAATCATGGCTCTAAGGTTCATCACAAAACATGTTCTCATCTATCTGAAGAACTTGATGACGAATACGTTTTTTCGTTGCTCCCTATGCCTTACAAACTACTCCGTATCCTACATTTCTAGCTGCCCTTATTTGTTTGTTGCTTATTTAAAATTTAAAATCAGCAATGTATTCTTAGTCGAGTATTCCAAGTCTAAAGTAAGTTCCTTTCAGTGTTCAAGTTCCTGGTTCCTTATGCTCATTTTTTTATACCTTGTGTTTACTTTTAGAATAAGTAGTAGTGTTCACTGACAGTTTTAGAAAAACAGGTTACTGCTAGAACACCACTTAGTCATCGGTCTTATTTCTGTTGCTTGAGTTTAGTGAGAAAGAAAGATCTGATCTTTCAAAGTTCCGGTGTCTATGAAAGTCTAAGGACCGTCATAATGTGTGCCATATACCTTATGATTTTGAAATTATTATACCTGTCAAAGTTGTATTACAATTTCGTGATAAATACATACCGATCTATTAATTAATATTTGAGTAATTTCGTTTTTAGTTTGCTACAACACCTACCGACCTTCTCTTCATGGGGTGCCGATTATAGGTGTGTAATGTGTGTAAAAATAGGTACTTTTTGTGTTTTAGTCACATGTTAGTAACATGAGCTGTTGAGGTATCGTTTTCCATGTTTTTGGGACGAGAAGACCGAATATGAAACCGATTTCGACCAAAGCGTTGAGAATTGAGTTCTACCAAAGGTTGAGCTGGCAAAATTGATTTTTTGTGAGTCAAAAACCTGGAAAATCGTCTGAAATCACCATCAATTTGTATAATAACACTAGAAAAAGTGTCAACACGTGGATCAAGACGATTAAATGGCATTACCAATAATCAAAGATAATTTGAAAAAAAAATAAGAAAAAAAGAAAGGAGCGTATACCTAATTCGTGTTTTTGCAGCAAAAATTGGTGGAAACCACCAGAAATAGCTAAGTATTTAAATTATTTCACATAAAAGAACCAATAAATGAACAGCCAATATTTCTGTACGTATGTCCAGTAGAATAATAAACCCACGTGACAAGGACTTTGCAGCGTTTTTCTAGTGTTATCATGCAAACTGATGGTGATTTCAGACGATTTCCCAGGTTTTTGACTCATAAAAAATAAATTTCGGGAGCTTAACATGTGGTAGAACCTATATTTTCCACTCTTTGGTCAAAATCGACTTCGTATTCGGTCTTCTCGCCCCCAAAAACATGGAAAACGATATCTCAAAAGCTCATGTTACTAACATGTTGCTAAAACACAAAAAGTACCTATTTTTACACACATTTTCACTCATAACACCCCTGGGAATATTCCGATCGGGCTGCAAAGTTTCGGGACATAACTAGGGCCCAAATGGAGCATGTGTGCGAAAGAACGAATTTTTTAGACCGAAAATGAAGCCGGTAAACGTGACACGGCGGACGGACATTGCATTTTTGGAATCTACGCACCTTGAAACGGGAAAGAAAAAATTTTGAGGGGGTGTTATAATAATTTTTTGCCGAGCGAATACATAGGTGTATTATTCACAGAATAATAAACCAACATGTTACCAACGAAGGAACCTACACTGGTCGTTTTATTCTTGTTGTATAAAAGCGTTAGTATTTCAAGGGTTGCTGGAAGGCATTCAAAAAGGTCGTTTTACTTTTACTTCACACCACATACTTCTGAACCCATTGCACCTTTCTGATATCCAATTTTCATCGATATAAGTAGCCAATTAGCCGCCGTCGCCCCGTTTGGGTTCTCCAGGTTATTTCGAAGAACAGCTCAAATAAATGGCTATTATTATAAATTCCGCAACCAAATTAATCAATTTCATTCAATTCATATACATATTGATAGGTATATGCATTTATAAAAAATGCTTTGATACAAACCGTACTAAAGCTTTCAAAATCCATTCTCATATTGATCATTTTCATGTATATACCTAGTATACTAAATCGAATAAACCAAATACGGTGTGGGATGGTGACTCGAGACAGAAATAGAGTATGTCACTGGCCAAAAATATATTCTCTATAGAGGCCTGAAGAAAAGAGATTTTTGTGTGTTAAATTAGGTAGGTATCTAAAAGTTGCCTAGATTGGGATTATTTCAGTGAAAGTTTAAAAAAACGCTGCAAATTTTGTACAGAATAGCCTTCTGTTACAGATCACAGTTCTCTGTATAGACAACCCGTCTAAATAATATAATATGTACTATTCGATACATATTATGTAGATCGCAGACCCTCCGTAGGTCAGTACCTAACCCCGTACTCGTTACTAGGTACCTATCTAAATCACGAGTTAAATGTTGCTAAAATAATTCTGTCGATGACAAACAGTAACTAAAATGGCAAAAAGAAACGCAAATAATGAAGTTCTGAAGGAAAATTGTAGATGTGGAGTGAAATAGATGCCCCTTCGCCGTAGATCACTGTTTTATATGGTCAATACCTACCTTCGCGGTCAAGTATAATGAACCGTTGTGTAATAACTTGCCCATCAATAATACTTCAACGGTTGTTCAAGTTGCAAAAGTACCGATCAACAAAATCCAGCCCCTTTTTGGTAGATGAACCGTTGTGTAATAACTTACCGTTGTGAAATAATTTACCGTTATGTAATAATTTACCTGTTGTGATCGGCTGCTCCTCCACAACCTACATAATGTACGAACATGATGTATCTCAGAGTGGGGACCCCCCGACCCCCCTCTGATCATGTCAGGGGGCTATAAAGGAGCCAAGTGCCACCGATTAAATAAACATTCTCAATTAAAGCGATCTACTCGTCTGTTCAACTCCTCAATCACTACACTGGTGACATCCGACGTGTACAACGCCGCTCAGCGCCCGCCGTTCGTCTGCGTCGAGCACCGCCTCCGCAGCGACGATCCCCACCACGCTCGGCACACGCGCCCCCTCCGACGCCACACAGCGGCACCCCACTCCGACGCCCGCGTCTACGGCAATCGCAGCGGCCCCCCGCTACTTCGCCCCACCATCCGGTTTCTATATAAAGAAACGGACGCCGCCGCCTCACACACTTCCTGCTGACACCTCAACGGACTGGCACCTACAAAGAGCACGAAAATGACGGACTCGAAATCGCAGAAAACCCCCGATGCGACTCCGCCGCCGTCGATACTCAAGCTCTGGCCGTTCGACCCCGCATTTCCGCACGTTTGGTTCGCCCAGCTCGAGCTCATCTTGGCACACGAGGGCCTCACGACGCCGCATGCGAAGTTTGCACGCGCATTCCTCGCACTCGAGCCCCGACAAGCGGACCTCTGCGCCGACCTCAACCCCTCGAACGCCACCAGCTACCAGATGTTGAAAACTCGCCTCTTAGCCACGCACGCACCTTCCGATGGTTCCCGGCTCACAGCCTTACTCCAACCGACTTCCGACGACGAACTACCGTCAGTCCTCGCCCGCCGACTCACTCGAGCACTCCCGGCCGACACACCGACCCAGCTCGTTCGGCAGCTTTTCATCCGCGCCCTCCCAGACAGCATTCGCCTTCACGTAGCGGCGCACGACGAACCAGACATCACAAAACTTGCTGCGCTCGCCGATCGCCTCATATCCTTCGCCCCGCCTCCTCGAGTGGCTACCGTCACCGAAGAGGTTGAAGTGATTCAGAACAGACACCAACAGCGACCGCCGACGCAGCCGACACCAACCACTCGCCGCCCGACAAACACCCTATGTTTCTACCACCGCACATGGGGCCCCCGAGCGCTCAAATGCCGCAGCCCCTGTAGCTGGCGCACGAAACCGTTGGGAAACGCCAACGCACGGCCCGACCAGCCGTAACGGCCGTGCGCAACCCACCAACCTCCCGGCTCTTCATTCGATGCAAACGTACCGCCCTCCACTTCCTCATTGACATCGGCTCCGACGTTTCAATCGTCCCGAACACCCTGCTACGTCGAAAAACCACACGCCCAAGCGCCCTACGAGCCGCCAACGGCACCGAGATCAAAATGTACGGCACCCACGCCGCCACGGTAGACCTACCTGATCTTCCTCCGTACGAATGGACGTTCACAGTCGCGGACGTGTCAACACCGATCCTCGGCTCCAATTTTTTGACATACCACGGCCTACTCGTTGACCTACCCAACGCCCGACTCATCAACGCAGCCACGGAGCGGTACATTAAGGCTAGCGTCCACTGGAGACGGGTCGCATCGGGGCGGGCCTCATCGCAAAAAGCGGGCATTTCGATCGTGAGTGTTTGCATGGAGATGCGTCCACTGCAGGGGGGTCGCATCGGAGCGGGCCTCATCGCATATTTCAATCGCCCCCCAGGCGGATTTTTGCGGCTGTGCGAGGGGTCCCGGCCCGCCCCGATGCGGCCCGTCTCCAGTGGACGATAGGCAGAGGGATTTCAGATTTGACATCGAGGAGGGAATCTAATAAACAGGGGTGATTGTTTTATTTCATTAATTTTATTCTCGGTTTAATTATTTTCTTTCATTGTTTTCATGGGTGTCGTCGGTACACGCAAATAGTAGCAACAACCATGTTGTAACTTGGAATTAAATGTACACTGAATGACTTGAAATAAGGTATATATTTTGAGAGTATCCGGAGGTGTAAAACATAGGTAAATACTGTAAATAGAATAGAATAGTTTGGTGGTGGTTGTAGTATTGGTTACAGTATGGATACTACAAACCACAACAACTTTGTGTTTTGATTTGAATTTTCGTCAAGTTTGCGAATCTGCCATCAGTGAGACAGTGATAAATTGCTGTTGACGCCCGACCATTCTCTAATAATTATTAGGTAAGGTACCTATTTGTAATTATATATTTTCATTAGCGAGCATTGTAGGTAGTAGAATGGAATGAAATGATAGTGCTTTTGCATGGCAATTAGTTGTAGAAATGCACGGTGTTTCCGCTTTTTAGATAAATCCGCAAATAAAGAATGGTACTCCCCGTACACTCTTCTCTTCAAACAGATGTCGTGGACCCAATAGCGGTGCTTCCTTTTCCGCTGTTTTCTTTTCGCATTATCTTCATTTAATGCCAGCATTAATAGAAGTTCTTCGTCAGAAGAATCCATGGTGGAACGACGCAAACAAACAAAACACGGAACAGCAGAATGAGCACGAAACCGACCGCCTTTTTTCTCGTTCCCGCTCAATTTTTCCGATGCGATGCGCCCCGCCCCGTCACCACCAGTGGACGCACTATCTATTTTGCGATAAGGCCCGCCCCGGCCCGCCCCGATGCGGCCCGTCTCCAGTGGACGCTAGCCTTTACCGGAACGGTAGAATTCGTACCTCCGGGACAATCAATTTGCACGACTACAACGAACGAGCCCCGTTTTCAAGCCCTCCTCGACAGCTACAAGCCCTCCGACACACCATGCGACGCGCCCGTAGAACATCATATAGTCACGAAGGGACCCCCATGTCACGCGAAACTTCGCCGATTATCACCGGACCTTTACGCGAAAGCAAAGCCCCATTTCGGCGAAATACTAGCGGCGGGGGTCATCGACCCTTCGGAAGCGCCGTGGTCAAGTCCGCTACACATTGTCCCGAAACCCGACGGCGACATACGTCCCGTTGGGGACTACAGGGCACTGAATTGTCTCACAATACCGGATCGCTACACCGTCCCACACCTACACGACTTCACGACAGCTCTGTATGGGACCACCGTGTACAGCACGTTCGACCTTGCCCGAGCATTTTTCCACTGTAAGATCAGCGAACGCGACGTGCCGAAAACAACGATCCTCACCCCCTTCGGCGCCTACCAATTCCGACGAATGAATTTCGGCTTACGGAACGCAGCACAAACGTGGCAACGCTACATGGACCACGTCCTACACAACCTGCCCTTCGTGTACTGTTACCTCGACGAGATACTGGTCGCCTCGGCGACCCCGACCGAACACTACACCCACGTACGCACGCTCCTCGAGACCCTCGTGAAATACGGCCTACAGATCAACACCGCCAAGTGCCAGCTCGCCCGACCGTCAGTCAAATTTCTCGGCCATAACGTCTCATCCGACGGGATTACACCCCTACCCGAACGCACGTCCCTCATAAAGAAATTCCCTCGACCCGACACCGTCCACGAACTCCGAACGTTCCTCGGGCTGATTAACTTCTATCACCGAGCCATACCACGAGCCGCATCGACCCTTAGCCCCCTAGTGGAAATGATACCACCCGACGCAAGAAAAAAGGATAAACGCACGCTCACGTGGACCGTCCACGCAGCGGACGCTTTCGACAAAGCAAAACGCTTACTCGAAACCTCCGTCACTCTCGCCCATCCGGCTCCGACCCAACCACTCGTCCTACATACTGACTCATCGGATTTCGCCGTCGGCGCAGCACTGCACTTCATCGACAAATCGCACCTACGCCCGCTGGGTTTTTTTTCACGCACGCTCAACCCGGCTCAACGTAATTACAGCGCATTTGACCGCGAACTATTAGCTATATACCTCGCCATCGTACATTTTCGCCAACAGATCGAGGGGCGCCCACTAACCGTATACACGGACCACAAGCCCCTAACGACCTCTCTCGCGACTCAATCCAATACGGCCCCGCCAACGAGACTCCGGCACCTCAGATTCATATCCGAATTTACTACGTCATCCGGTACGCCGAGGGCCCTAAGAATATCGTCGCCGACTATCTCTCTCGCCTACCACTGACGGCTAACACGCCCGCTACCCACGCGGTCGCCGATCATCGTACCCCTTTCACGATCCGACAACTCGCCGACGCACAAGCCGCTGATGAACACATCACCACCATGACCCTTACGCCACACCAGCTACAAGGGCACGAAATACTTTGCGGTACCACCGACGCCGCGCCCCGCCCCTACGTCCCGACGCCTCTCCGCCTCGCTGTTTTTCGGCACTTACACGGGATGACGCACCCCGGGATAAAAGCCACAACCGCCCTAATCCGGGCATGATACTACTGGCCGAACATGACATCCTCAATTCGCCTATTCACGCGCGCCTGCCCGAGTTGCAACCGTGCGAAAACGACACGACACATAAGGGCCCCCCTCGGCGAATTTCCCGACACAGCACCACTGCAACACGTCCACATCGACCTCTTCGGCCCACTCCCACCTTCGGCCATGAAAAAATATATATTATCGATGATCGACCGCGCCACCGGCTGGTTTGAATGTGCCCCCCTATCGACCATTTCCGCCGACGCTGTGATTACGGCCCTACACACCCACTGGATCGCGCGATACGGCTCCCCTGCCCATATCACCACCAACCAGGGTACGCAGTTCACCTCCGCCGACTTTCACAAATACTGCACATCAATGGGCACAGAGGTACATCATACCAACACGTATCATCCCCAAGCAAACGGCCTCGTCGAGCGACTACACCGCATCCTCAAAGACGCAATTATCGCAACCGCCACGTCCCGCACTTGGGCCACTCACCTCAGCGGCCTCCTCCTCGGCCTACGAAACCGCCCGGGTCCCGACGGCTATTCACCCGCTCAACGCCTCTTCTCAGCCACTCCTCGCCTCCCGGGGGATTTATTCACTCAGCCGCCACCGACAACCATACCCCTCCGCACGAACGAGTCTTACCGCCACTACACACGACATGCCATCTACCCTGCGCACAGCGACCCATGTGTACGTACGCGTCGACACACCGCGGGGGAAACTGGAGCCACCATACACCGGCCCTCATCAAATCCTCACAAATGACGGCAAAACCCTCACATACCTCACGGACGACCACAAAACACCGTCAGTGTCTGTTGACCGGTGTAAGCCGGCCCCCTCTCCAACACACACCATGGGCCCCGCCACCACGCCGCCAACCGCCCCTACCTAGCAGCTGCGGCTATAAAATCGCACGCCCAACAGCAACGACAACCACTACAAAGCAATGTCGCCGAAGCCGTCTACAGCCGCCCAGATCCTTCGCCATCCCGCCCTGACGCCGTCACCGGCGGCCCGGACGAAGCGAAAGCTAGCCCGGCCACAGCCGCCCGGCTGCCACGGCCCGATACCCATCAGTCAGGCCATGGCCATATCCCAAGCCGGCGCGATGCCCATGCCATATCGCCGCACAGCCGCCCACACATGCTGCCGCCCCGCTACCGCACGGCCCGCATCCACCACCGTCGCGACCCGTCGCACCAGCACCGGCGCAACCGCCGCTAAACGGCCACGACGCACCGCCCCACCCGACAACGACACTCGCATCCACCCGGACAGCCCCACAGGACCAACACACTCAGCCTCCCACGCACGCCACCGAACCGGCACGCCAACAATATTTAAAACATGCGTTACTTAAATTCTGGAGGGAGCAGTGTTGTGATCGGCTGCTCCTCCACAACCTACATAATGTACGAACATGATGTATCTCAGAGTGGGGACCCCCCGACCCCCCTCTGATCATGTCAGGGGGCTATAAAAGAGCCAAGTGCCACCGATTAAATAACCATTCTCAATCAAAGCGATCGACTCGTATGTTCAACTCCTCAATCACTACATTACCGTTGTGTAATAATTTGCCGTTGTGTAATAATTTACCATTGTGTAATAATTTACCCATCAACAATACTTCAACGTTTGTTCAAGTTTCAGAAGTACCTACCAACAAAATCCAACAGTCCATCACTTATCAAATGAAACAATATCGTAGAACAAACAACTCGACTTCATATAGCCATCTGTGTTTACAACCAAGTGCTCCCTAGTGATGATACCTGGGCCGGATTTATACCGTTTGATTCACGATCGTATTGACGAAGCTTTTTGGTGCAAACGAACGGCTGGTCGTACAATGCTCCGGGTGGTCTCAAAAAATTGTTTAGTTTAAGATAAATTTAAAAGCGTAAAAAAAACCATACCCTTCTATCAAAAGTTTTCGAGCTACGGCGTTCTGAAAATTTCAATCCCCATTTTTCACCCCTTAGAGATTATTGACAGTAACGTCGAGCTTCGAGGACCAACTAGACCCCGAAGGGAACCTATAACCCGAATTTCATCAATTTTTTTTCCATGGTAACTAAGAAAAGTGCTAAGTACGGCGTTCGGCGGACAGAAAGAATTTTTTTTAAATTGCATTTTCGGATTCTACATACCTTGAAATGTCCATCAAATTTTGACGGGGGTTAGAATTGGTTTTTTGGGCATGCTCGATTCCAATGTTTCATTATTGAAAATAATAAACCAAAATGGGGGGAAGATGGTAATTTGACCCAGCCGTCAATTTTTAATTAGAAACACGTTCGGGGCAAAATAGTGCGAAATTTGTGGAAAATACAATGGATATTTAAACATTTGATAGATTTAATTCCAACTTTTAGGCTCGGCCCCTCAGAAGCGGCCAGTGCCTTATGTCGTTTTTACACTTTGTAGACGATTTACATTATTTTTTGTGGGGGGGGGGGGGGGGAAGCGGATTTCCCCATCTTCGACCACCATGAACACGAATCCATAGACAAGACGACATTTCAGCTCCATTGTGCGCGCGCGCGAGTGTGTGTGTGTGTGTGCGCGTGCGTGTGCGCGCGCGCGTGTGTGTGTTCATCAACTAATGTCATTTTGAAGCAAAACGGAAACGCCCATTACACAATGGCCCTACACATTATTTCTTCCTAATCCAGTTCTGTTGTATCAACTCCTCTTCCGTGTGTTCAGACTCAAGAAGTGCTCAAATATATTGCACATATTAGATGCATGTTAACATAAAACAGGTATTATGTAAAGAGTTATTACAATATCATTAGTTTTCAGTAACGCTTCCTGCTCCACTAATCTGCTAATCCTGCCACTATTTTGAAAATGAAAGTTTTATTGTTATGATTTTTAAATTTATATTAAGCAATAGTCTTACTAATTTTTTTACCATTAAAAACTATAGTAAAAATTGAGGCGGACACGCTGGCATTCACTTCTAGCTACTGGGGCGCAACCAGAAAAGTTTGGAACCACTGCAACACATGAAATATCGAAACGGAAAAGAATATTTTTCTAATATTCAAACTTTTGTGTAATATCCGTGGTCAGGGGCCTTCCCATTACTATCCTTGATACACAACATAATATCTCCAAAAGGTTGGTGTCCCTGTAGAGTAGATTATATTGTTAAATGTAAATATATAATATATAGACATTAGAAGAGAGCAACTCACATTTTATGTTGAGATGCAGTGGGTTGCTTTCCCCGTCGCCTTCTCCATTACTGGCCACACATGTGTACATGCCACCCTTCGACCGATCGACGTTTTGCAGTACAAGGCTTTGATTGGCCAGTATGATCCCTCCATTTGGATTGTTCACCACTACGTTACCCTGAAATGGCAATCAAGGAGGGGTCCGTTAATCAACAAAGTTATAATAATCAGCACCAAATAATATCTACTAGGTGCGGTGCTTTGCGAAAACAGTTAAAGCGAACATATTTCAGTCACATTTGATGGAACAGAAAAAATCATTTGCTTACATTGTGTCTCCAAGAGACTTTATAAACCCACGGATTGGACTTGATGTTACATTCAAAGTAGACGTCAACGCCTTCTCTGATCCAGCTACCATTGAGGTTGGACCCAAGCTCGAGTGTTACGATTGGAACATCTGGAATCAAATAATATCAACGTTATGCAGCTCCAGTTTTCCAGCATCACTAATCAAGGGACTGTTCGAAGAATCGCCAAGTGCAACCATCTCCATTAAATTCTCTAGCAAATCTATAACATTTATAATTTTTTTTTGTTTAAATGTTCATTTTTCAACCTAACTGAGCTGCAAGATTTGTTAGCATTTATGCCTTACTTACAGATTGATTATGCAAGCCTTAAAACCACTTCCTAAGGGTAAATTTTGCTCAGGAATCCTCTACCTCAAATTTCGATGAGATACAAATGCTCGAATAATCCCAAGAAAACCATGTTTTAGATAACTTGTAAATAAATGTGATAGTTTTCGAATTTGAACTTACGGAATATATTGAGTTTCCAACCGTCTTCGATTCCTGAATCTGGTATTAGGCTATTGACTGCTCTGCAGGACAAGTACTTCCCAGAATCTTCGATTGTTGGTACAATGATGAGAGTGCTCGTAGTTTTGTTCCCATCACTGCTTGTCTTGAAACAAATAATTCAAAGGGTGTAGAATAGACATATTTGAGCGGAAATTATCTCAACATGGTTTCTGAATTCACTCCATGGTTAGGGAAAATAAGGCGAATACTTCAGCCCAACAATGTAAACCCCAGAAATGTCGAGGAAAGATAAAACCAAGAAAATCTTTGTGGGGCGATATGTTTACATAACAACTGACTTTATATTTGGATTCTATGCCCCCAAAAAACATGGGTGTACAGAGTTTCATGCACATATTCCAACAATGGGGGGCTCTGAACCACTGTGCGTCATCCGAGACTTCCGCTCAATCTCTGGAGCAGGGACTGACCATGAGACGGTCATCTCCCGTGAGACAGATGACGCCACCTCCGAGACGAAGAAGCACAACGTTCCATGTGCAAGTTACAACCAGCCCTCCTCAGCAGAGCCTCTTTGAGGCCTGATGTGACTGCCGCCCCGGGTGTTCCGGAGCCGACCCCGAAAGACACCGTCCTTGCCCTGTGCCAACAAACGGATTACATCCGATTTTCGGCAATGTTGAACAAAATGGTATTCCGGTGCAGTAAAATAGGGAGAAGGCGTCTGTGGGGAAGTGTTCAGGATAACTCGGGAGGACATATATATACACTGTCATTAAGATCATTACCAAATGACACGAAAAAAGACCGATGCCATGCTCCCGGAGATCGTCACCAGCAAAGCGCTGAACAAGCTGCGCTCCCAAGCCCCTTACAGCAACATGGGTTTCACTGAAATGTTAGGAGTCAGCGGACTGTTCAGCGACGACATCCGCCTGAGCTCCTTAAGATGGAACGAATTCAACAATTAAAAAAAAAAGGTTCTAGCAAGGGCAAGCCGAACAATGCCTCAATGCCGAGCAATGTAATGAACCAATGCCTCAATGTACAAAACATACCCGCCTCAGAAGGTTTTCTACTGCTGTCAATTATGACCCAAATTAATACTATACTGTGCAAAGCACGGGTGATTCAGCTAGTGAGTGTATGAGTGAACGATAAGAAGCCTCGCATATATCTGATGTAAAGAGGTGCCACTGGTATTTTATAAGTATCACTTACTGGACAAGGTCCTCGGGTATGGTAGAAAATAGGAACTATCAATATGGAAAATAGGTATTAGGACGTTATAACATCGGTAGGTGTATGTAATAATCCTCAAGACAAGTCCAAGACTTAGCTGAGTTGGTAGTAGGTATTTGTTTTTGTTTGATGGAGGGACAAAACATTGGAAATAGGAAATAAAATTACCTAAACGGGTTTATATAATGAGCATCGCGTGAGAGACCTATTAAGATGTATATCTATTTGGGGTAGAATGTGAAGAGGAAAGGTCACGTAACGCGTAAACCGAGGTCGTAAAATAAGTTTTAGCTGAAAGTTATACAATGGCCAGTGAAAGCTAAATTACCTATGCGACAATCAGCGCCCGCAAAATCATCAATCGGGATTTTTTTTGAGTAAAATATTCAGAGCTCTTGGAAAGATGGTAGTTTGAAGCCTGTTTTAAAAACAGGCGGTATTATTTAAATAAGGACGATTAAATGTAAAACTGCGGCAAGAAATGACGTATCCGGTCTATTGACACCCCCTTGGCCCAAGGGGGCGGAGCCAAGCTTCGGAGGCAAAGGTTCTCAATGCTGCCAAAAACCCAACATCGGAAATGGCAACCTTCAAGTACCTTTGCTATGACCTTTCTTGAACCTCCCCTCGTTTTGATTTTGAGGACGTTTTTTAAATTTACGTATTCATAAATCTCAGGTTCCATCCATCCATCTATTGCGGTTCTGTACATAGTTTGAAGTTTTGAAATACTGCTCTAAGTGGGATTTGAGTTGAACTACTCGTCGATTTACCTGATACGTCATTTTTTATAGCGGGAACCCAGAAATTCAAATTTTACATTAGTTTTCTGCCTATACTTTCATACATAAACACCTCATTAAGTGTTAATTTCCGTTAGTGAACAGAATTTGGCAAAAAAAATGAGAATTTATAACCCACGAATTGCTCATTCCGCAACTTCAAAGTGAAGGATCACCCGTGCGCTGACCTGTAAGCGTACAGCTGTCATCTTGTGGCCCTTTTCTTCCAAGTCGTCTGCTTTCTGGTGGTGGACGGGCGTTCAGTGGATGTTTGAGATCATAGTATTTTCGTGGTCAACCATTTTGTGTTTAGACTTTTGTATGAGGTTTCTACAACTAGTTGCACAATTAGTATACCCAGGTCAACTCTGCCGTTGCCGGTCCCAAGCCGGGATGCGAAAGGAGGAGGGGGAGGAGTAACAACCTCGTTAAAAACCAAGGTCCACCTGGCCTAGTGGTATTACCTTGTCAGGAGTTCTGGTGGCGGGTTCGGGAGGACCCCGCTGCCATGACATGGCTTTCACTTGACTATAAAAGGATCCTGGATCATATGACATCTTGGGGGGCCAGGCGGGTAATAGGGGCCGGCCTCCTGCGGTCGTCGCCAACCGTCCTGTGGGGCCCCAGCCTGGCTGGCACCCTGTCCGGTACCCAAGACCATGAGTAGGGGCCTTGAGTCCCCTCCCATCAGCTGAGTATCTTCCTGTGTAAGTGGAGGGGGCATAGCTCCTCAGGGAAACCCCCTGAAGGGTGAGCCGGGCAGGGGCAGGGATAAAAACCGAAATCAAAAGGAATCCACAAAATAAAAAACTCCAAGCAGCCATCCCAGTTTCAGAATTGTCTGCGGCGTCTTCGCCAGCTGGCTCATGTTCCAATTTGAGTGACAGCAGAGATGAAAGAAGGCTTTCAGCCGTCTACATTAAGGAGGGATCACAGAATCCTGTCTTGGGGGGCGGGGGGGGGGGGGGGGGGAGACCTCTCACCTGTTCCCCGACCGGAACTCAAGAATCAGGTTCCAGCTCTGCAACACCGCTGAATACAGTGAAGGCCGGTCGTCAAGTGCCGGCCCCAAAGAGGCAGCGGCAGTCCACCGGAAGTGAGAGCTCCTCTAGCAGCCAAAGCCTGGCGATGGAGAAAAGAAAGGATGGAGAGATCATTAAGATCACAGAAATCATGGAGTCGGTGCAAAGGGCCCTTAGAGAAGCAACTGCTTATATTTTCTCTCCCGAGAGCAAGCTTAATAAGCCGCAGAGCCTTAAATTGCAGGCCAAGCTCAACATCCCCCTTAGCGGGGTAGAGCTATTGGCAATTCAGAGTGCCTATCTTGCGGGAAGATGTGCGCAGGCAGAGCAGGGCTTTGGTCAGACCCCAGCCCTGGCGAGGGAATTAGCCGAAGAGGTATGGAGGGTAGTTCCGAGCATCTCTCCAGTATTGCAGGCGGTGGTGGATGCATGCCGGGAGATAAAGGAGCTGAAAAGCCAAATACCCAGATGTGAGGGGCAGTAGCACCTTAAAGGAGCCGGGGCAGGAGCGCCTTAAAGGAGCCAGGTCAGCTCGCACTGCGGACACTCATGCTGCCCCCCAGACCTATGCTCAGGTGGTTGATGGCGATGCTGCAGCCGACATACTGACGTGGAGGAAGTTAGGGGTCGGCCTCTTGTGGTGCCCCTCACCACGGCTCCGAGGAAGACGATATCCCAGGTCAGAGCTGAGATCAGGGCAGATATTAAGGAACACGGAGGACCTCAACCATCCAAGAAGTTGCAGACCTTGATTGTGACTGGTGTGCAGGAGGGGTCTGACATGGTGAAAACAGTAGCAGGTCAACCCCAAGGACCTCGGGCTAGACATTAAGAGCAGCCGGATCATCAGAGGGTGTGGGGAGGTCCTCGAGATGGAAAACCAGGTCTGTCTCAAGAATGTACAGGAGAACCCAGCTGTGAAGAAGATGGGTTTTACAATAAAGGAAGCCCCTAGCAAGCTCCCCAGGGTATTAATTCATGGAGTTCCCTCATCGTTGACTTCCGACAAGTTAGAAGAGGAGTTTTGGAAATGCGATCTTCCCGAGATCAACGAAGGAGGCGGACAAATGGGTTGAGACCTATTCATAGGGCAGGCTCGAGGAACTTGGCAGAAACCAAGTGGGTGGTAGAGGTGTCCCGGGCGGTCAGGGCACTGTTGATTCAGGGTGGCAGGATCAGTCTGGTATGGTTGGTCTGCAGGGTGGTGGACCACATCTCGGTCTTGAGAAACCTATGGATGCCAGAAATTTGGACATGTGGCAAAGGGCTGTGGCAGAAAGGAGGTGTGTGGCTGGTGTGCCGAAGAAGGACAATTCCCCCTTGTTCAGAATCGGGCAGCTGAATGTTAACAGAGAGCAGCTAGAAGTGGAGGAGATGCATGAAGAGATGAGGAGGCACCGAATTCACGTAGCTGCCATCCAGGAACCCCCATGGGTCAGAGGTAGACTCCCTGGTTTCGGGATGAGGACCCAACTTCTGTACAAAGTTGATAACCTCCACTCCCACCCCCTAGCATGCATTGTCGTATGTTATGGATCCATGGATGTGCTCTTCCTCAGTGACCTGTCGAGCCCCACTGCGGCAGTTGCATCCATTCGTAAAGGAGATGACACTATCATCATGGTATCGGTATATATCCCCCCAAGAGACCAGGTCACGGAGACACTCAGCCGCCTGGACGTGATGTGAGGGAGGGGAGCAGTGGGTGTCCTGATCCTTGGTGACTTCAATAGTTGGCACAGCCTGTGGGGATCTACCTCCTGCAATCGAAGAGGAAGGAGTGTGGTGGAGTGGCTGCAGAGCTGGCAGCTAGAACTGCTTAATGAAAGTGATGCAGGGCCAACTTTCAGTAACCACAATGGATCGTCCAGCATCGACCTTAGCGTCTCTACACCTACATTGGCAGCCAATGTCTGCCGATGGCCGGTGGAATTTTCCACCACAAGTGACCACGCATTAATAAGCTTTGACATTGTGAAGAACGGATCGACAATTGTGGTGCTAGCTGGCCGATTCAGAACAAGGGAGGCCAGTTGGGGAGTTTTTTGGGCTGAGCTGAGTTATTTGATGGTGGACTACCTTATGGCAGATCATTCCCCTCAGACGGTGGACGAGCATGCAGAGAGCTAGAGTCACCCTATCCTAGTTGCTGCCTGTAATACTCTTCAGGCTTCCTCGTCCGCTGGCTTAGCAAGGCACGCATGGTGGTCCCCGGAGATTGAGTAGCAACGCAAGGCAGTAGTGAGAGCCAAGCGTGGGCGCCGAACGGCAAGGGGCTTGGAACGAGCAAGATTGACGGCCGTGCTGAAGCAGCAAAAGAGGACCTACAAGAAGATGATACGAAAAAGTAAAAGAAGTACATGAAGTAGTTTCGTGGTGTAGAACATCAGCAACGATCCCTGGTCTCTCCCATACAGTATAGTGAGGCAGAAGATTGTCCCGGAGCTAGCCTTGGTGACCTTTAGGGAAAGTGGGAGGTATGCCAGCACGATAGAAGAGGCGGCAGAGATGTTTCTCCAGAAAGTTTGTCCCGAGACAACCTGAATCAGGATGGGATGGAGGCAATCGCCTGGCAAAAAGATGTTGTGGAGCCCCTAATACTCCTGCGTTCCCGGGGTGGACGCTGCAACAGTTGAGGGATAGTCTGAAGGCGTTCAGCAGATCTAAGGCCCCAGGAGAAGACACGATTGATTTTGCGATGCTAAAGGAGGCCCCACAATCATTTTCATCCAGCTTGCCAGACTTGTACAACCATGCCCTGGCCGATGGCGTTTTCCCGGCCAAGTGGAAGATTGCGAGGATAAGGGCAATTCTGAAGTCGCCAGAGAGAGAGATCCCACCCTAATTAGCAGCCTCCGCCCCATAAGCCTCCTCCCATGCATGGGCAAACTCCTTGAGTGACTCATCCTAAACATAACTGAGCCTCACCTCATGAGCGCTTCACACCCAATTCAGTTTGGGTGCACCAGGGGAAAGAGCACGGAGGACGCTATAGCCTTCCTGCCGAAAAGTGCCCGGCAACACAGCGAGAGATGGGTGATGGCGATCTTCTATGATAATGCTGGGGAATTCAATGAGCTGTGGTGGCCCATGGTCTTGGCTGGGCTCAAATCGCTTGGAATACCCTCCAATGTATATGTGCTGCTCCGCACTCACTTCAGTGGGCGCTATGAGGAGCTGTGCACCCAGACTAGAACGCCACGTGTAGATGTGACCAGAGGATGTCCCCAAGGTTCCGTGCTTGGGTCGGCACTCTGGAACCTTGCCTTTTCAGGGTTACTGACGGCCCTGGCTAGGGAGGAATGCACAGCGGTGGCGTATGTAGACGACCTGGCAGTTACAATAGGCGCAAATGGGAGAGCGGAGCTAGTGTCCCGGGTGGAGTCCATTTCAGTGACGGTGGTGCGATGATGTTGGTCTGCCAGGTTGGAGGTGGCCCATGACAAGACGCAGGCAATCTTGTATAGGGGTAGGTCTGACCCCCAGCACCCCTTCCGGTTCAAGGCAGGGGACGTCCATATTGAGGTAGGTGAAGTCTTAAGATACCTGGGGGTGCAGCTCAGCAGACGTTTTTCATGTAGCCCGCATTTGGAAGTCATAGCATGCAATACCATGAGAATAGCTGCCGCCGTACGGGGCCCATTAGGCGCTGACTGGGGTATTTACTACCCTTGCCAGTGGAGGTATTACCAGACCGTCTTCCTCCCAACCGCCCACCTGGTGGAGATCCCTCACAAAGGCCCAGCGTGTGAGGGTATTGCTAATTCAAAGAGCTGCCCTCCTCTCAGTGATGAAAGCATACCGAACTTGCTCCACCAAGGCCCTACAAGTAGTTGCAGGGGCGATGCCGCTAGACCTTGTGCTGGATGCACAGGTAGCGCACATTGCGGCATCCATGCCCAGCAGGACATACGTACCCGTACGAGCCAAGCTTCTTGCCATGCTGAATGACGAAAACAATCCAGAGGAGCAAGCAAGAAGGATTACCAGGTGGGTGTTGGGCCAGTGCCAGGAACGCTGGAACGCATCAGTAAAAGGCCGCCTGACCTACAGCATCTTTCGGGACGTCGAGTTGTGCCTGGCTCAGGATTGGGTTTTGCCGAGCTACAGAACCATGCAGTGATGACGGGGCATGGTAATTTCTCAGCTAAGCTCCAATATTTTAGAAGAAGGCCGAATCCGCTGTGTCCCTGCCTGCGAGAAGATGAAACAGCTGAGCATGTACTAAGGGGTTGCCCTATCTATGAAGGAGAGCAGCTAACCATGACTGGGGTGGGGGTGTTTGGTGGTGATCTGAGGCAGTTAGTGGAGAGCAAGGACCAATTCAAAACGTTTTTTGAACTTTGCAGCTACACCGATGTAGGGGAGAAGGGCAGACCCGGATTAGAAATTAGTAATTAGACATATGCAATGGGAGGAATTTTAATACTAGTACTCACCATTCAGCAGTGATAATAGGTTAGGTTATGATTAGGTTTAAGTAGTGGGAGGAATATTTTTTCCAAGTACTCCCCATTCAGCTCTGTGATATTAGGATAGGGTGTTTGTGTGTTTGTATTTATGTGTTCTATGTGTAATTTATAGAGTGGTGTAGTGGAGTGAAGTGAAGTGTAGTGTAGTGAATGAAGTGAATGTATTTATAGTGTGATTGTAACTTACTGAGTGAGAGTTTAAGTGTGATGTGTATGTGTATGTTTGGTTGTGTAATGACTGACAGTTAATTTTAAATGGAGCTGTGATATTTATGTACAGTTTTTACAAAAATGCCCGCCAATGATGGAAAACTGCAAGATACTCAAGAGGCGGCTAGTACGGAGGCTGAGCTAGATAACTGGAGCAATATGCAACAGGAAACAGAAAAGGGAGAGGCCAAGGATGGAGTATATTCCCCTATGCCTCCAAGTTCCCTGTAAAACCGGCACCTCCACGCGGGCCATCCCGGACATTTCTATGGCATGAACAGCAGGAACAGGGGTAACCTGCTGTGCAGATAACAGAAAAGAAAAATGAAGAGGAGTCTTAAACGAAAGAGAATGGGCCCAAGAGTATGGGCCCAAGAGGCCTGAAAACAATCGACCCATGCTCAGCACACAGCAGGTATACCCAGGTCGTTGTGACGGGTTGTAGTGTTATGATTCACAGTGTTTTGAGTCACTTGTATTTTTTTTGTGCTCCCCAAAGTGACTGCAGTTCCCCAAAGTCCTGATGAGTACATCCAGATTGGCCGAACGAGGGAGAGATCTATAAAAGCCGTTTAGTGGACAGACTCACAGGAGATCGAGCACCCAGAAGTGGCTTTAGTTGGCGGATCCCTTGCCTCATTTTGGTGATGTGGACCACTACTCCCAATATACTTCTACTAGAATATCTTGAAATGTAGGTGTACGTATGGAAAGTTTTCGCGGTTTCTCATACCTGCATAAATGCAAAAATTTGTAATTAACATCTTTTCTGGTGATTTTCAGAATCTTTCTCCCATATTCACCAAACGTTAGGAACGCCCCTCCGAAGCTAAGCTACCAAACGTGGGGTGTTGTTATCAATTTTGGTTTATTATTTTCAATAATGAACCTCTGGAATCAACCATCAACCATCGACCATGAAGTTTTTTAAACCCCCTCAAAATCTCATGGTTTCAAGGGATGTAGAATACAAATGTCGAATAAAAAAATTGCCGTCCGTCCGTCCGCCATAAGCTGTACACGACTGTTTCCTTAGTTCCCATGAACCGCAATTCACGAAATTCGGTATATGGGCTCCGTTTGGGCTCTAGTTGTTCCTCGAAGCTCGGCGTTACTGTCACTGAACTCAAAGGGGTGAAAAATAGGGATTGAAATATCCAGAGTATCCCTATCGCGGAAAACTATATTTTGAGGTGTGGGTTTTCTCGCATTTTTAAATAGTTTAATTTTTTTCAGAATTTTTGAGATCATCCGGAGCACTCTACGATTTTTCCATACAATTGAATTTGCTCTAAACAGCAGCGTATATGCAGGCATCAACCTGGATTGAAGTGCGCACATCTCTTCCCTCATACCGATGTGCCCGGTAACTCAGTGGACTAGAGGTCGGAATCCCACGCTGAAGGTCGCAGGTTCGAATCCCAGCCGGGACCAAAAAAATTGGTTCACTCCACATCATCAATGTACCTTCAGAACTACATCTGAATTTTGCCATTTTTACATACTGGTTTTTCTCGGCTGTAATTCTCGGGTCGGGCCGGCTCCAGTACTCGATTTAGGGCTTTCTTGGGGGGGTGCTCGAGGGTAGGTAATGACCGCAGAAAACAGTGATCTACGCAGAAAGGGTCATCTATACAGGTAAATAATAAACCGTTGTGCAATAATTTGCAGCGTTTTTGGGAAAGGGGACAACATAGAAATCCGATTCAGACCATTCTAAAACCAAAGCCGCGAAAAATATAGGAGTGAGTGGGTGTGAGTGTGTGTGACCGCTCAATTATACCATTCATTTCCATCTCTGAGACTAGTGTTTGATGAGCACAGTCTCGTCAGGTTGATACCATCACACTTGCACAATTAAATGTGACAACATCAGTAAATGTGATCACCGAATCTCCTTGTCAGCGTCGACGAAATATCACCAGTAACTTATTGAACCATTGTTTATTAACGTAGGTATAAAACAGCAGGAGATTCCTTTTTCGACTGTCGTCGTGTAATTCAACTTCTGTCCAAGATATGATGAGGCTCTGCTCATCAAACACTGTATACGTACATTATTACCAGCTGGTATTTTACAAAACCATTTTCCCAAACGTAAAGTGGCTATCTTTTTCAGTACTTAATAAATATTTATTAATGTCAGGACGATTGAAATACATACTTGAATACGGATAACGAAATGAGATGCAATAAAAGCAAACTCTTCAACGCAGTAGGAATCATTATACCGAGTCTCCCCAGCTACTGTTTTTACATCTGAGGAAAGATCATAAACCGAATGGTTACAACTTGAGGGATTAAATCATTGTTGATCCCGAGTGAAGGGTTCGCATGCGGCGACCCTACTTCCCTTCTTCCTGACCGCAAAGTCGATTAGCTCCTTGTTTGCGAATAATTTATTGTCAAGGGAATGTCCACGAGTCTGTTAGTTTTATGGTCCCCATTACTAGGGGAGTTTCTGCCCCAAGCGCTCCTCCCCCGCCCTCATCCACAATATAAATGCTTGGTAGAATGGTAACCACTCTCTAACGACCGGTCTAATTGCTCGGGCAAGGCACGGCCCCTTCTTGAGTGGGGTCCAGAGGTTGATGCACATCACTTTGGCATATCATACCGCTCGACTGCTCCAAGTGGTTGGGGGGGGGGGGGGGAGGGGGGTCAGAATTATAAAATGTGACGATTTGCATACTCTACGGTACTTCAAAATTAATTCCTAATTACCTTATCGAATTTTAATAAACCCAAAATCGGTCATGCTGATGCGAGCAAAATATATCCAAGGTTATCAGATATTTATGGAGGTATAGATATGGTGGTGATGGCCGAGCTACCCACCAGACTGATCACAGAGGAAAATATATTAAATGCCGAGCTCGAGTGGGCTAGAGCGCCTGATCACTATTTATTAATTATACAGTGTGGGTTGGAAGTCTTATAAGAAATTGCATGCTAATTACAAATATACCAAATATTAGGGGTCCCTGAATGGACCTTAACAACTTTTTTCCGCAAAAACCTCTTTTTTCAACGTTTTAAAAAATGTTATGGCAATAAACACGCAACTAACAAATCGAAAACACTTCGAAATACACGTTGTAGGAAATTCAATTTTACGTAAAATGAGACCAACGCCAGCTCAAAGCTGGTGTAGCCACGATTTTTGGCGATTTATAAAGATTGATTTTTTGATAAACCGCTTGAAAGGAGGAAGAGGGTAGTAAGTACTTGAAATGTAATTCAAACCACTGTGTTTCAATATCGTTTATTACTACCTACTTATCTGAAGTATTCTACCGCCAGCATTAGTGCAAAGAACACTTCGATGTTCCACAGATCTTGTTGCACTGCAGATCTGATGTGTTTCCAAAGATAATTTGCACACAAACAAAACAACATCAATTGCAACTCAACATCAAATGCAATTTGTATGCGGTTGACTAAATGTTCTTCCGAATGTATTGGGGGGTATAAACTTTATATTTCACGGTCCCCACCAGGAAAATAGTAATGGAGTTAGATCTGGAGACACTGAAGGCCACGCCCCAGGTCCCCAACGGCATTTATTTATTTAGGTACATCATTTATGATTTTTTTCTTAATCGCATTGCCTGCTGCACATTTTTCTCAGCAGCAAAATAGCAACACAAATGCATTTTTGCTGTGATTTTAGACGACACCCAACAAAATCTGTCTGGACAGATGAACAGCAATGTGCTTACAAGGAATATCACCACCTCCTTCAACTTATCTTCACAGTTGACGAAGCATTCATGCAAAGCTATCAGCGTCACTTCATGGTCGAATGAAATGAAAAATCAAGATTGAATTCTAGTATGCCATCCTCAGGGTAGCACCTCAAATGATCCGAAGTTACCAACCCGACTGACGATTTTATGTTGGGGTTCATGAATATCAAGTTTAGTATCAAGTAATTTTATTGGCCAAGACATACAGAAAAAACGTACATAGCACAACGTCAGAGCTATTACAACTGTGAAATAATAAATGTGAACAAGCGAAATGACAAATGGATGGTAGAATAAAAGTCGTAAATAGTCAACTCGCAGAGAACTGGCTGCTGGAGACTACATCGAAGCTACTATATAAGGCGCCATTCGGAGTAGCCACTCTTTGACAGACCTTTTGAAAGCCATCTCTTTCAGGTTTCGGACCTCTAGAAAAATATTGTTGAAGACGGTGATGCCAGGATAACGGTGTCAGGGTTTAATTTTTGTGAGACCGTCAGGCGATGTCTGGGCTTCCAGATCGTCCCGATGACGCGCATTATAGCCATGGTGGTCCCCTAGGCGAGGGCGATCAGCGCAGGTTCGCTTGATTCTGCACAGCAGCAACAAAGCATTGATGGTCGTCCACTGCAAGCGCCTTCGCGTCTCGGGCTTCAGTTTGTTTTCAATTGTATTCAGGGAGAGCGGGGACTGTTCCTTTTTATTGGTCATGCACCCAGAGGAATTTTATTTCCTTGAAAGCAGCAACCATTTGCGAAGACGGATGTTGAATCAAAGATCATGTTGGGTGGACCCATTCCTCTCTAAAAGGGAATCTTTCTTTCTTTTCTTTTCGTTGCTCCGGAGTTGTTGTTTTTTTTTTCAAGGAAGGTAGCAGGCTCCCCAGAAACTGATCGTCGCAATCATCTTTCAAAGCGGTACTCTTAGAGAACTATTTTAGTTTAGCTTCCTCAATTTCCAAGAACTTTGCGTCACGGGCATCAGCTTTAGGATTTCCCTTCTTCGAAAAATGTTTCTTCCCATCAGTTCCATAGGTATTTTTCTTAGAAATATTCATCCTTTTTCGCCCAGTGGTAGGTGTAGCTGGTGGGGGAGCCATTACCTGTTCATCTTGAACGTTTGAATCACCACTGCAGTCTTGATCGTCTGTGTCAGAAGAATACTCGCGTTGCTCTCGTTGTTTTCCGCATTCTGGAGTCATGCAGTCTTTCAGCGGTATCTTTGGGTGGAGATGAGAGGTTTCCCTTCAGTTTTCTAGGCTCCATTATATCAGACAAAAACTGCATCTGTTCGAAGAAAGGCCACGAGGAAACGAATTAATTTGGAGCTTCCTGTCCAGATTTAAGGAATGGCTTTGCTGCTTCGACTGAAACGAAAAACATTCACTACTAACACTTACTTACATTACGTTCAAAGTAGCTGTAGAATCGATTACCGAAGTTAGTCCCAAATCAACTGTACGTATAGGTATAGGTATCTAGTTTCACACGTTTCCCCCTTTTCTTTGGTACACACTGTTACGTGGTTTGCAATAAATACTTTTCATTTATACGCTGTTGCAGATAACTTGCTACAAGAGAGTCGTTCAAAACATTGGGGTACTTATTTAGAATCTCTGATGCCACAGAGGGGAAGAATCGTTAAAGAATCATGCAAGGCAATCTGGGACATCCTGCGCCTGACACACATGCCTCTTCCTACAACTTTCGAGGAAATCGAGTCTTATCAATCTGGACTAGATGAGTTTCCTGAACTGCGTTGGCAGCATCGACGGAAAACACGTGCGCAGCAACCCGTGTCACTCCAGGACTATTGCTTTACAAGGCGTTGCTGGCCGAACTACAAGTTACTGCCCTATGGGATGGTAGGAGGCTACAATGGAGGAGTTTTCTCAAACTCGACAATTTCAGACAAGCTAGAGAAAGGTGCTCTAGGGAGTAAAAGACTTGCTGCTTTGCCAGGGACCAACATAAAAGTTTCACGTGTTATCCTTGGAGACGTAGCATATCCGCTAAAAACATACTTAATGAGACCTTTTCCAGGGGCCAATTTAAGCCCTGAACAAAGGTTGTTCAACTTAAGGCTTTCTAAAGCTCGTCACGTCATTGAAAGTACATTTGGCATCATGACAGCAAGTGGATGTTGATTCAGAAGGCTATTGAGGTTGAGCCAAATTTCGCGGATATAATAGTGCAATGCATATGCTTGCTGGGTAACACTGCCATTGACCGAAGGTGAACAACGAGCCATACAGCAGTCTCTGGGACAATAAATCCTGGCCTCTCAGACCAGAGAGGCCATAACCAGATTCGCTTCACATGGCGAAAACAGGGGCACTAACTCAGCATACATGGTACAAGAAAATTGTCTATCATACTTTTGCGATGATGCCGCTGCTTACATAGAACTATCTTCGTTAATTACCTAACTAAATTATTAGATGTGCTTACTATGTTCAAATAAAATGAAAAATTATTTCTAACTGAAATTATAAGTAGATAGGTGTACCTTATTAAAAATAAATAAATACCTAAACTTACTTTATCGCATTATTAATTTTACTTACCATCAGATCCCACTTCTTCTGCAACTTTGGCCCAAAGTTGCCTCCGGATATCCCTTGAATGGTACCTCTTGTTTCTCATATCCCAGAGAGGCGTATGAGAATGAATGACACTAATTAATTTGTCAGTGTTTTGATCCATTTTCTGTGCAGAGGGACCTCGGGGCCTGCACGTGAACTGACTTGAAATGACAAGGGATTCCCCAATACGGTGAAATGGTACAAAGGACGGAGTAGGTAGGTGTTTCCATGAACCGTCTATTGGAGATACCTATGTTCATTTCAGCCAGTTCAGCCAGGAATTTCTACCCAAACTGGTAGGGTGATACTGCCAACTGATACTGAACGAGCTGCAGGAGGGGCCACTTGTAGTGCGCTGTCGCTCGTGTACGCCTGTAGCTGTCCACTCGAACACACTTCCAGTGGACAATACCACATATAACTCAATGAAGTTGGATCTGTAGCACGTGTCGCTCATTGCCACTTGTGTAATGCGAAGCTCCACGCCACTCAAGTAGGCTTCTAGTGAATGACCCCACTAAGGCTGGGAGCGTGAGGATCTTCAATCGCTCAAACAGTGGTCGACAATCTTTGCACAAAGACCTAACTGCCGCTTATTGTTGCTGGAAAACCTTTATCACAAGAGAGTCGTGACTCAAAGAGGGCATAATACGCCGTATCAATGACTTTGAGACTGATCACGACAAATGCCTGAGAAGACTGACCACCCAGGCCAGCACAACTGACAGGGTTCCGGTGTGGTGGTTCCAAGTAAAGGCAGAGTCCAGTTGAGACCCAGAATGGAGGCTGAACATTCGTCGTGGCCACGAGTCCAATAGAATAAGATCTGGGTCAGTGTTGAGCTTTAAGCGGTTTGCCCTGCACCAGGAGGCTATAGACTCCTGCGAGGCTACTGGCTCTCTCAAAGGCTGCAGGAGAGGATGTCCTGACAACCACCGTGACCTCATCCGCTGGCCGATATGGTTTCCTCCAAAGGGTTCTACTAACTGTTCATAATGGAGTATTTCCATAACTTTCAGTAGATAAGGAATAATGGTAATGGGTCTAAAGTTTTTGTGGCCGTCCTTCTTACCCTTTTTATGCACCGGTATTATGATACTGCATTTTAGGTATGGGGGGAGAAAACCCTTGCTGATGCACAGGTTGAATAGGTAGGGAAGAGCTTCCGCAATGTAAGGTGCGATAACCTTAGTGAGTGACGAGTCAAAGCCATATACGTCTTTTGAATTTGACGTCTTGAGCTTCATAACAGCAGCAAAAACCTGTTCCACACCAACCTCACGAAAACTGAAGGATACATTTGGTAGTAACATAACTTACTACAGGAAGTCCATAGCAATGTTTTTTTCTTTTGGGCAGTTGGGGAGGGCCTGTGCCGCTCGAGGGGGTGGTAGGGTCCAACTCTCCAACTGGGGTGGTAGGCGTTAAGCCATCTGTGGACAATAGGCTGAGATCTTGGTTGGGCGGGAGAAGGGTCGACTGCATGAAGCTTTGGCTTCATTTGGGGTGGAAACGATGCGCTTGTCATTAGTGGAGATTCTCAGGAACTCCACAAGATGTCGATGTTCTCTGCGCTTGGTTTGAAGTTCAAAATGGTGGATAGATTTCTCCTCCGGTGGCTAGAGATGTCTGCAGCGTGGACGTGTTGAGCCAAGGTTCTTTTCGATCTTAAGTTGTTCCAGCATTTGGTTGGGTGGGAAGTCCGCTCGCCTGACAGTGCGCATCCTTTGTTTATTTTTTACCCCATGGACAAAAAAGGTATTTCTGCATCTACTAGTGACAGAAAGACGGTGGTAAGCGCAGGCTCTGGAGAACAGTAGACCGGCAACCAGGAGGAGTTGGAGAGATGCTAACACAGGGAATCGTTCTGCGGCGACGTAGGACGTGAGGGTGGGCATAGAGGCACCGAAACTTTGCTCGCGGATAAGGATAGATTTACGTTAGTGGACATCTATGGCAGCGTCATCAGAGACCATTATCTCACTAATATTACTGTCACACCTGGAGGGGTGGACATCAGTGAACATGGCGTCAATGTGGTATAAAAAAACGGAAACTATTACAAGGCTAAAAAATAAGTATTAAATCAATTTAAAGGCGTGTTCTCAGGAGTCGGCAAATTTCCAGGAAAACTTTATTCAATCAGGTTGAAGGAAAACTCCGTTCTGGCAACACGTTCTCCCCGAAGTGCCCAGACATGTTCAGAGGAGATTAAGGGTATATGACTTGGATTTTAGTAAGAAATGTTTTCAACAGATGGCTGCACCGTCGGAGGTAATCCAACATTAGATATTGAATTGCCTAATCTGTTCTGCAATAATGTTTTGTAATCATTATAAGCAATTTACCATTAATGTTCTGTAATCATTATAAGATATCTCAAGTGGCGACATTGAGTTTTGAATTTAAATTTTTTTTCCATGGATTTCCCCAAATTATTTTACTAAATTTCAGTTTTCTTTTTTGGAAAAAGCAAGTAGGTAATACTTTTGTAGCAAAAAAATCGAAGAACCCAAATCCATTTTCAGATTGAAAATCGGATCATCAGATGAACGGCATTTGGGAAAATTACTATAACAATAGGGACCCTGGGGGTCCTGGGGAAGTTTTCTAGAACCAGGGTTGTGGGGGGGTTGGGGGATATTCAGGTTCAATATATCTAATATTTGGACTTCAAGGTAAACCGACATCAATGATCTCATGCCGTCGAATTATTATCAACAGTACTAGTAATACGCTGGCCGGCACTTAATCACCTTGTTCAAAGGGAAGGCGAACTTACATGGGCAAAAGGGAATATCCCTTAATTTTTTATAAAATTGCTTTCAATTCATATTTTTCCCACCTCTAAAAAGATGTCGCCTACACGCGGCATTCCTACGTTTTCGTCTGTCTGCGATTTTCTTCGTTATACCTGCTAGGCTTTTTCCCGTTATATATCTAACAGTTTTAGCGTGCCATTCGGGACCAATTTAGTAATCTAGAGCAGCACTCTTAACTCTAACTCGTGAATGACCCTCTGTTCCCCCTATTGATTTCTTTACCCCCAGTAAACTTGGCCACAATTGCCATATAACTTTCTGCCAAGTTACCACTGTCATCTGACAATAAATAATGACGTTTAACTAGTACAGAGGCAAGTGCCACTCGTATTTTAGAAAGTAAAATAACAGTTAGCTCATCAGACGCCTTCCCGTTTCAGGGGTTTGAACAGTAATATTCTTTACATTGTCTATGATCCCCCAAAATTTGATTTGGCCCATTAGTTAAATCTATCTCTACATCTTCGACTAGACTGGTGGATTTCAAATTATGCGCGACTGCACCTCTCGCGCACGCTTTCAGTCGCTTTATAACAGTTTGCAAACCAAAAATCTGTTTTGTATAATTTTTGATCACGAGATTGGTGTATTCAATTTTTGCCATATTCCATCCATAAGAAACATTTTGAGAAATTATTACAAATGCACTGGAGCATGTATCTCCTTTCATATACTTATGTATATAATTCTGCACCAGACTTCCAAGGTGATGAAATGCTTCCATCAGCATTTTTGATTTCATAGACGTGGACGGTAGAGATGGGTCCCAATTGCGATAACAATGCGGATGCTCGCATAATTTAGAAGTATATCAGACAATCAGGGAAAATTATGAATTATGCTTCCGCACTACCGAATGTAGGAAATTGTTTGAGTCGAAAAACCAAGCGTCTTTCTTGATACGCCGATAGAATTTAATCAAAATTTGGCTGTATCCCGATTTGACCCAGCAGCCGACTTATTTTTGCCAAGCAAATCTTGCAGTTGAAGAAATACATTTAGAAGGAAAAAGAAGTGCAAGCCGCGTACGCACTTGCAACATTCGCCCGCTCCGCTCCTCCGTTCCGAACAATTCAACGAATTTTTCATCGAACATCACAGCGCTCCGAACCTCGCTCCGTACCACGGGAGGGCGATCCGGAGAATCGAGCGCTCCTGTCATGGCATCTCAACAGCAAGTGGCCACAGCTGCGTACATTGTAATAGATGGTATTGTGAAAAAAAAAGAAGAGAAAACCGCGTTGGTGAATAACGAAGTTGTATTCAAACCGAGAACAATCTGGTGGGAGCAGCCTGTTGGCTGAGCTGAAGTTTCAGGAGGTCCCCTTTCCGTATTTTATTAAAATATTGGGGGTGTTTCGGGGCCCAAAACGCACCTCTTGCCTTAAAATGTTCGATAAACTCGCGAGTTTCCTCCTTGGACCACTCCATCATGACAGCAAACGCAAAATGATAAAGTAATGAAAATCTACAGAATGAACATCGAGAAGGGGAACGACGGGCGGGGAAGGGTAATTCAAAGAACTGCAGACGATTCAAGGAAGTGGAGCGGAGCGGCGGATCTAGACCCTAGGTTCACCCCGCTCCCAACATTTCTTTGAAGCGCGGGGAAAAACCGCCAACGGAGCGATCGCCGATCCCCTTTCCTTTGAAGTTTTGCCGTCCAGAACCTGGCAGAGGAGCGGAGCGGCCGAATGTTGCAAGTGGGTACGTGAACTCAGTCCACCTGCTGGCTCACATCAAGGGGAAAGGGACAGTGACTTTGCAAGGAACGCCCAGGTAGAGGATTAGGGACTAACAATAGGCCTCTATTGTTATAGTAATTTTCCCAAATGCTGTTTGATCTAAAGATCCGAGCTTCAATCTGAAAACGGATTTGGATACCTCGATTTTTTTTCTACGAAAGTACTAGTTTAAAATTCAAAACCGAATGTCGCCACTTGAAGTTCCTTATAACGATTACAGAACACATTAGAGACTGAAATCGGTTGACCCGTTCAAGACATAAATGTAATATTCGATTGGCTCATTTTGAAGATCAAAATACTAGACAGTATTATTTCTGAAAAAGGCATGGTCATACACCCCAATAGCATAAAAGCGATACAGGAAATGCCCGAGCTGAATAATAAAAACTCATTATCAAGACTCCTCTGTATCATGAAGTACGTAGTAGTTTATCCCAAACTTATCTTCAGGAACAGCACCATTAAGGAATTTAACACGAGATGATGCGCCAAGGGGACACGACATCAACTCAATCAAAATGTGAAGAAAAAGTGAAGAAATTGCTCACTAACAGTTGGACGATAGGACATTATAAAAGACTGACGTGCGAGGAAACACAAGAAAGCCCGAACACCCATTTATTACATAGAAATACGCAAATTCCGAGCATAGTATTCACTCCAAGTCAATTAATGCTAGGCCGCTGGTTGAAAGATGAAATGACCTTCAAGGAATCCGATTTAATGATCAACGGGACTGATCCTGGTAATATAATAACAGGCAGAATTTCTAAGGTTAAAAAAGACCAAAAAGGATACTGGGACCGTAGTAACGCTACCTGATATTGACGAATCTGAACTGGTCATTTGCCGGCATAAAAATTCATGGAAGCGTGGAACTATTATGAATGGATAAAATTCGAAAACAATATAGTATATCGTAAGAATAGGCGACATTTTATTGCTGTTAAAACGCACAATGTTGATGAAAATCATTATTGTCGTGATATCCTCCCAGAACATCACTCCTTATTATTAAGATCTCACAAATAAACCAGGGAATGAAGTCGAAGATGCAGGAGGCCCCAGAGACCTGGAGGGGATCCCCTCCATCCTCCACCAGTATGGGGGATGGAGGGAGCATGGTCCCAGGACTATAAAAACTGGACTCCTTCACCTTCCAACTCATTCTAAGCTCTCATCAAGTCGCTGACTTATCTCTTACCTCACTCCTCCTCATGAAAGATCCCAGAGTGGTGGCTGCCTTCCAGGCCGTAACCAACTGGGCATACTCCTCCTAAAGCCTCAGTGGTGGATACCCTTCGGTTATTAACCAGTGGTGGATATCCATCGGATATTAACCGGGGCGCTAGTTCCTTCTACGCCTCAATGGTGGCCACCTTCGGGCGGTAACCGAGGGTGTTAGGTCCTCCTGACGCTTCAGTGGTGGACACCTTCTAGGTGTTAACCGGGGGCACCGGGTACCTCTTCCTACCTCGCCCCCTCACCTATGCATCCACCACAATTATGTAGGTATCGAACCATCACGAACCTATAAATTACTGGACCGCGACCAACTGAGCTCATCAAAAAGATATGGAATGGTGGAATATAAAGATTCGGACTTTGGCTTAAATTAGTTGAAAATCAGTTTTATAATACTTATTAGGCAGTTCTGTGAACGGTAAAGAAGCATTATTTTAATTTTATTACTTTGAATTACATTCTTACTAGCTATAGCACCATGAATTCGTGTAACCGAGCAACACAACTAACAACCGCAATGACGAAGGTTAGGTGGATGCTCCAAAGCATGGAGGAGTAGGAAGTTTGTACCAGCTGTTAGAACAGGTATGTTGTTCTTTTTATTGCCATAATTTTGATTGTCAGTATTTTATTTATTACTTACGTACGTAAGAATTCAGTTTTTTAATTTGTATTTTAATGGATAATCGGAAGAAGAATAGTTTTTGTTTCATGGAAGGAAAAATTAAAACGTGTGGTAAGTTTAGTGCCTAATTAGTTGGTGATGTCACACGCCAGCTTTCCCGCCTCCACCATCACCACTCCCACTCCCACTCTTTCCTTGCCACCAACCTGCTACCTAATCTTCACGATAAAACCGGCTGAATAAACGGAAATCATCTAATTATTACCTCTACGGCTAAGCTGTTACAGAGCGGACAGAATTCGGTTGTGTAATATTTATGTGCCCTCTGCGGAGTGAAAGGGCCTCAATGAATGAATGCATTTTGGTAGGTTCATATATGAGAAATTTCACTCTGATCATGAATATACTACATAAGATTCTGGGGGGTCAAAAATCGAATAACTTTTCAAAATACCTAAACTTGACAATTTTGAAAGTTCGCTCAAATGGTCATGCTGCATGACAGGAATTTCATTTCAAATACCTTAGGAGACAAGAACGCTATAATGACTTACTGCTTCACGAGTGTTCCTCAGCTGGACGCTTCCCTTCCACCAAGTAATGATCGGAGGTGGTCTCGTGCCCCACACCTCGCACGAGATGTCGTATTGTTTGTCTGCGCTCAGAGGTTTATTTTCCTCCACCATCCTTACGGAAAGCGGTCGCACTGGGAACGTAGAGGACAAAAAAAATTAGCCATTGATTGATAAACGACAAAACAAATAACATTTTTTTGTTTTCAAAGGATTCCTCGGAAATACCACACATACAACTTCAAACTCGAACCCTAGAATGTCACGAGTGTATTCAATGAGTTAGCCAATGGGGAATTCCGGTATTGTAGGTAATTGTTAATAATGGCCCATGAAACTTTTGTTGTTAACTACCACAAAATCTGCAAGTTAAAACAGTTATAATCCGCAGAGAGAGAAAAAAAAATTCCGTGAGCTCACTCTCCGCTGTGTAGGTACCAAATCGGTATCGCGCCTTTGAAATGTACGGAGAACTTGAAAGAAATTTTGCGCGTAGGCTCCACTTGGATTGGAGTTGATCCCAGAAACTTTTGACTACACATTCAAAATGTTCATACTCGTGACAAAAAAAAGAAAGAAAAACGGGGGTATTTTCAAAAATTTCAAGCTTCGAAAGTTCAATAATGCTGTTTCTGAGAAACTTCAATAATGTTCGGTCCATTGTTATGAAAAAAAAAAAAAAAAAACGGTGCAAAGTCCTTGACACATGGGTTTAGTATTCTACAGAAATTTTGGCTGTTCACTGATTGTTTCATTCATGTGCAATAACTGAAGTAGGTAGCTATTTTTGATGGTTTCTACCAATTTCGGCCCCCAAAACAGGAACTACGCTCCTACTTTTGCTTCCTCACTACCGGAAGGTAGGGAAGCCTTGAATTCGCGATTGAGTTTAAAAAAATTGATGCCCTCCAAAATGACAATTTTCACTACCAGTTTGCTTTTCAGACATCGAGGAACATTTTTGGTTCCGTGTCTGTCTGTGGTCAATTCCTTGTAACGGCCGTAACTACCCAAAATAATGGTCGAAATGAGCTGAAATTTGTAGATATGTGCGGGTTGTGTCACAGATGGTTCCATACCAAAATCATCGAAAAAGTAGAGCAACTTTCGTCTGCGCATGCGCGAACATGAAACGTTGACCATTTCCTTTTAACGCTTCTAACTATGCGAAAAATAGTCGTAGAGAGCTGAAATGTTGAGAGACCATGAAATTTCGGATCGCAGATGTCCCACATCAAAATTATTGAAATCGTACGGTAACTTTCATCTGCGCATGCGCAAACGTGAAATATGTACTTGAAACCCCCACAACTATCTTAAATATCGTTGAAATGAGTTCAAACTTGGAGGGTCGATCAGGAACAATACTTCGATAGCTCCACATCAATTTCATTGGAATCGCATAGTAACTTTCGTCTGCGCATGCGCGAACGGGAAGTGTTGACCACTTCCTTGTAACGTTCGCGAAAAATAGTCGTAGAGAGCTGAAATTTTGAGGGTACACGCGGGTTGGATCGCAGATGGTATCACATCAAAATCTTGCATGGATGCTCCACCTGTCCACTGAATGAACCTACCCAACTATTCTATACGTTCATGTGATTCAAGTGAGCTTGAAGCTATACTGCCTACTCAAATTAGCACTTTTTTAAATTTTTACAAATTATCTTTGATCAATGATAGTGCCGCTTAATTGTCGTTATTCACCTGTCGATACTACTTCTAGTGTTATTATACAAATTTATGATGATTTCAGACAATTTCCCAGGTTTTTGACCCATAAAAAATGAATTTTGGGAGCTGAACCTTCGTCACAACGTCAACTCTTCAGTCTTTGGTCAAAATCAACTTCATATTCGGTCTTCTCGCGCTAAAAGACTTGGAAAACGATATCTCACAAGCTCATGTTAACTATAACTTCAAAACCCTTGAAAACCCCTATCTGTACACCCACTTTCCCTCCATAATACCCCTGGGTGTATTCCGATTAGGCTGCCAAGCTTCGGAGCACAACTAGGACCCAAATTTTTTCCTAAATGGGTACCCGAACTGTGTGCGGAAGAAAGAAGATTTTAGACCACACTTTAACGTAAACTTAAGGCTGAAACCTCAATTCTTCGCTCGTTGGTCAAAATCAACTTCTCATTAGTTCTCTTCGTCCTAAAAAACATGGAAAACGATACCTCACAACTTAATGTTACTAAAACACAAAAGAACCCTACTTTTACTCCCATTTTGGTTTATTATTCTGTGAATAATACACCTATGTATTCGCTCAGCAAAAAATTTTTATAACACCCCCTCAAACTTTTTTCTTTTCTGTTTCAAGGTGCGTAGATTCCAAAAATGCAATTTCCGTCCGCCGTCCGCCGTACGCCGTACGCCGTACGCCGTATCACGTGTACAGGCTTCATTTTAGATCTAAAAAAGTCGTTCTTTCGCACACATGCTCCATTTGGGCCCTAGTTGTGTCCCGAAACTTTTCAGCCCGATCGGAATATACCCAGGGGTGTTATGAGTGAAAATGTGTGTAAAAATAGGTACTTTTTGCGTTTTAGCAACATGTTAGTAAAATGAGCTTTTGAGGTATCGTTTTCCATGTTTTTGGGGACGAGAATACCGAATATGAAGTCGATTTTGGCCAAAGACGCGGAAATTGAGGTTTAACCATTGGTTCAGCTCCCAAAATTGTTTTTTTTTTTAGTCAAAAACCTGGAAAACTGTCGAAAATCACCATCAATGTGTATACTAACATTAGAAAAAGTGTAAACAGCTGAATCAAGACCATTAAATCGCACTAACAATGATCAAAGATGATCTGGGGAAAAAAAAGTGTACCTATTTCATGTTTTGGGGGCCAAAATTGGTGGAAATCATCAGGAATAGCTATTTCAATCATTCCACATGAAAGAAACTATAAATTTAACTGCCAACAAGAATCTCTAGAACTCCAATAGAATAATAAACCCATGTGACAAGGACTTTGCAGCGTTTTTCATCCATAAAACCCTTGGGTAAACTCCCATCGGGTTTCAAAGTTTCGAGACACAACTAGTGCCTAAATGAAGCCTGTGCGCGAAAGGACGAATTTTTTAGACAAAAAAAAGAAGTAGACGTGTATGGTACGCACTTTGAAACGTAAACGAAATTTTGAGTGGGTGTTTTATAATTTTTTTGCTGAGCGAGTACATAGGTGCATTATTCGCAGAATAATAAACCAAAACTAAAAAACATAAAACATATTACGTTTTCTTATTTTTTTTCGTGAGTAGTGGATTTACTTTCCTCTAAAACGAATCTCGTCTGACATTCGTGTAAAATGCAGGCCTTTTGATTTTCGGATGTTTACAGTGGGCACTACAATAAGTGTTTACAAAACAGCAATTGCACTGAGGGTGATTTTTTGTGATCGTGCAGCTTGTTGGATGGGATGGTATCTCATCGGGTATCTCTCTGGTCTCATCGGGAATTTGAACAGATCTTATTTCCCCGGATCGGATCGTTATTTCCGGAACGGTGTACGAGTAGCTGTTTGTTCGCAATCATCGCAAGTAAAAATGTGAGTGAATCAAATACCGAACTTCAGTCATACCCAATTTCCATACCTGATTTTCTTACGTAAAGTTGAAAGAGCTTCGTGGCAACAGGCAAAGTGGTATCGAACCAAAGAAGAAAACTGAGTTGAGTTTGATCAGCTACGTAATAGAACTGTTGCTTAGAAACTATTAGTAAGTTTTTATATTCTTTTATTTTGTCATAACTACTTCTGCAATTCCTGGATACATTTTTGTTTTTCCTTGAATCGAACAATGGAGGGACTGGGTACAAACGCAACCTTCAAACGTAAAATAAGAAACGATATGTGAGCACAGCCGTGATTACAGAATACATAGAGGAGACCGGTACATATTTATGAAGTACCGGTTGGTTTTATTGCCAAAATATAATGAATTTGAAATTTGAATTTTGAATTTGAAGTGAAAACTTTATGGGAAATCAGAGAAAGGTAAAGAGAGAATAATAAAGGAAAGAGAGGATAAAAGAGAGATAATGATAAAAGAGAGGAGAAAAGACGCGATAGGCAAAGGAAATATATTATGTATAACCTTAGCAGTCCGACTGGAGACTTTCAACAAATTTCAATATTTTTTTTAAATCATTACTTCTTCTCCAAGTGACCTTCGTAAACAAGGCCGATGAAAACGACAAAACTCTTTTGAATAGATAATATTATGTAGACGGACCCTCCCATGTTTATGTATTGATGGAACGTCATACATCATACATGTAACTTTTGTTGGAGCTTGCGCAAATTGTTGTTCATAACCTGACGAAGAAACGGACAATATCGGACCGTCGGTAACTTTAACTTCTGCATGGGCAAATGCGAAATGTTTGCAACTCTCATAGATATACGAAAGAAAGTTGTAGAGAGTAGAAATTCGGAAGGTAGGTGCATGTTAGACCATAGTTCCACCTACGGTCTCATAATGGTTTTCATCAAAATTGGACTCTGAATGTCGTCTGATCATGCGCTAAGTCTGTAGGTACTTCCCAAGCTGAGAATATATAGGTACTATGCGAGTTCAGCAAACGTTTCCTTTCTCAAGTTCTTTTGGTTTATGTATTCGTTCGTTCAGCAAACATTTTTTATAACACTCCCTCATAAATTTTTCTTTTACGTTTCAAGGAGGTAGATTCCAAAAAAGCAATGTTCGTCCGCCTTATCACCCACATCTACTTCATTTTCGGTCTAAAAATTCGTTCTTTCGCACACAGGCTCCATTTGGGCCCTAGTTGTGTCCCGAAACTTTGCAGCCCGATCGGAACATACCCAAAGGTGTTATGGGTAAAAAAAATGGGTGTGAAATTTTTTTTAAAATATGTTTTAGTGAACAAGAGCTTTTGAGGTATCGTTTTCCATGTTTTTAGGGCGAGAAGACCGAATATGAAGTTGAGTTTGATCAAGGAGCGAAGAACTGAAGTCGTAACTAAGGTTCAGCTCCCAAAATTCATTTTTTATGAGTCAAAACCATATTTCGTGTAGCTTGTAGGGAAATTGTCCCGATACATCTCCCGAATCCCGATACATCTGTATAATAACACTAGAAGTAGCATCAACAGGTGAATCAAGATAATTAAATGGCACACCAATGATCAAAGATAATTTGTCGAAAAAAGGAGCCTAATTCGTGTTTTCGGGGTGCAAAATTGGTGGAAACCATCAAAAATAGCTATTTCAATTATGGCAGATGATAGAAACAATAAGTGAACAGCGTCCATTTCTGTAGTTATGTCCAACAGAATAATGAACCCATGTGACAAGGGCTTTGCAGCATTTTTAGGATTCATTAGCTCCAAACATAGTAGGGACACACATTGTTAGAAAAAAATAACTATTTTTAAATTTACGCTATGTTGATCCACTTTACCATACCATGTTATCATATGTCATTTTTCAATTAAATATTTGATTCGTGGGAATAATTTCAAAAAATCCATTTTTTCCCTCTTGGTGGCGACATGTAAGCATGTAAGCATATGGGGAGGCTGTAGTGGGGAGCTCACCGATACGTTATTTACAGCACAGAAACTGCTGATCAAAGTGCTGCTGCACAGAAGGATCAGACATCCCACCGCTCGCATCTTCGCCGAGCTTAACGTGCCAACCATTCACCAGCTCATTGAGAGAGCCACAATTGTAAAGACATATCGAGATCTTTTAGCGGGGAACCTTGAAATTGTTATTGGCAAAGCAGCTACAAGAGCGAGCACCCAGAAGCTTATCAGATTTCCTTTCCGACTCACCACGACTGGGCAGAGGTGCTACGACTACAGGGGTCCCTTGCTATTCAATGGGCTTCCTGAGGAATTGAGGGGATTGAATACTCTTCAATCTTTCAAGGCTAAACTCAAGAAGCACATCATGACCACTTAGCTACGTACTTTATTTTTACTTTACTCCGTTTTTTTTAACTGTATTTTACTCCTTTATTTTTCATTTGATTAAAATAGAAGAAAGACAATATTTCACAGCTTCTCCAGCAATCCTGATTGTATCAATGTGTTAATTGTGTGTGTTATATACTTATTATGGCTAATGGACGAATGTACGGGTCTTAGCGACTCTCCTCCCCCCAGCACAAGCACAGCTTAAAGGGGGGAGTAGCAAGGAACTGAAAATAGTATTTTTTGTAATATATATTCTCAATAAAGCGTTATTTAAATTTAAAAAAAAAATGTGTAAGTAACACATGATGTCTTACATCACCAAACGTCAGACGAACCCGACCTACAACAGAAGCCGAATTGGAACGGGGATTGCGAAATAACAACAAGACCTTTAAATCAATGTTGATTATTTCGCAATCCACGCGCCGGCCACCGTATTGCCAAATACCATCGAAAGTTGTACAAAATTCACTTCCGAAATCATCCGCCTGAGCAGCACATCCTAGACCCAACTGCCGAAACAATGAAGGAAGGGGGGCAATCTTTCCCCACTGACGCAAGGACTATAAAACCCCATGCAGGGCCGTTAACGATGTCTTCCGTCTCCCGTACATCACTGAAGTTCAAAATTCGTGAAGTGGTCCAGAACACATCGCCCCACGAGCGGACAGCACCCTCGGAGGTCTCTGGTCAAGTCTCCGAGTACCGAAAGAACAACCCGACGCAGAGCCACTCCGGTGAAGCAGCCAACACCCGGACGTCGGAAGCCAGCATATTCCTCAGGGAAACCGAGGTCAGTACTTGTTGATAGGCAACCCAAAAGTCTTCAACCGCGTCGCGAATCCGAACGCAAAAATATTATCCGCGCGCGGCTCGACTGCAGTCTTTGGCGGAATAGGTAGAGAGTAGGGCATCGAATAAGTAGTTCATTTGTAAATGGAGATAATAATTTTATAGGGGAATAAAGCAATAATAATAACTTGACATCCGCTAAACTACTGTTCTCATCCCTAACCTAACCAAGATCCTCAGGGGCAAGTTACTATAAAATATATCTGTGGCACAAAGAGGGCAATACCTGGGCAGTAACTCTGGGCAGAGAGTTGGGTCCACTATATGCTACCTCACACGACATTTGGCGCCTTTACGTTAATTTCGAGCTCAGTATCGTTCGAGCATTTGAACAGAGAACATCGGATCTGTCCAGCCACCCTGCGCAAGCCACTTTGTGTCATCGCCAATCTATGATTTATATTAATCCGCCTTCACCTGAGGTCGATAACCAAACTTATTTGTTGTTACAGGCCGAGATGCAGAAACCTAATCCGGACCCACGGTACAAGGAACCATCTGATAAGATTCCGGATGAACGACCTCTCCCTACGGTCAAAAGACAAGACCACAAACATGACAATAAAATATTTATGCTATTCAAAGCTCGTTATCACGTACACCTTGAAAACAGCCTTCCCGATTCTAGAGAACAGTTACACGATATCGAAGTAGGCAAACAGTTGAGGATATGACGTGAAGGATGATTCTTTAAAATTGGCAATTACAATAAATTGCCAATTGAAAAGCAGAACTGGGTACGAAAATCTGCAGTTTAACCGATTTAAAAACGGCATGTCTAATGCTCAAGAATAAACAAAAAGGGAATCGACTAATTACATATCTAGTGTATGTGATGGAAAAACCCCTTGACGTCAGCAAATGCTGAGGACCTCAACGACGTATCAGTCCAATGGGTGCCATCGCAGATCAACGTGAACGGGAATGATCACGCGGATGGCAGCAAGGATAGGTAGCTTCAACGGAATTGGTGGTCTCGCAAAGTTTTACGGTATCTCTGCCAGATGACACGGAATCAAAGCACAAATATAAACGCTAACTGAATGGCAAACTTGGTATAACGAAGTATCGCTAACCTACGAGGCATATCAATATACCAAATGATGGTTAAGTTGTTAGAAAGCCCAAGTTTCTGGAACTCCAGCTACCCATTATGGTCCAACTTATGAGAGTGAGAACCGGACATGGTTCGATTCACATGGTCTGGTAAATCGATGGTTTGGTACCTATGATCGGTCTGGCGGTATCTGAGATGTGTAATTTTAACGAAGACGTGACCTAGAATGAGGAGCATCACGAGCTGCCTTGCGCCCTTCTTACGCCGATGAAAGAAGAGAGTACCCCTTCACACAGAACCACAGGGGTTTCTAGATCTTGCGAAATGGGGACGATCCCCAGCGCGGTTCGACAAGAAAAACCCCAAGATATCAGCAAACATGTTTTGGCAAGCCAAAACACAATAGCACGCCCGAAACAGCGTGTACGTCCGTCCACCTCTGAAAACATTGATCTTTGATCGCGGTTTCCCAAAAATCTATCTTCGCCGCTTACCTGGTACTTGCATAACGCCATCCAATCAGCTAGAAGGCAAGAGATCACAGGGGAGGTAACAGACTGTGTTTACGTTTACTTGTGATAAATACTACGATAAGCAGAGCAAACTCTCTCCGTGACCTGAAGAGTGCGCTAGTGTTCGTCCCCATTTCGCAAGATCCAGAAACTCCTCAGAATCACCAGGACCTTCAGTGAACAATGAAGACGGTGAAATGAAGTGAATACAAAAAAAACCACAGTCATGCAGCATGGCTATAAGAGCGAATTTTCGAAGTTTTCGGCATCTTCCTCCTCCGCCTAAAATTTTCTGAAAATTAATTTTCGGCCGATGTTTTCCCAACTTGATACCATACAAAATTAAAACAGGAGTAGTTTCACGCAAAGTAAAATTTGGGGTGGAAGGAGGTGGAGGGGGAAATCAAAAATGTTTTGAATACCAGAAGAGTAGGTATTGGACACGTAACAAATTTTTTGTTCCATTTTTTGCCGAGTAACACCTCGGTTTGTAGATTTTCCAACGCTGAACACGATGGTGAAGTCAGAATTGCGATATCCCATTCCGTTATCAGATTAGAGCAGACGAACCAGGAAGAACATCTCAAGAAATAACCACGTTCCTTCATCTTCAAAGTGCTCCAGTATGAGAATGGAATGAGATATCGCAATTCTGATTTCACCATCGTGTTCAGCGCACAAAAACCATTAAAATGAGGTGTCACTTGTCAGACTTTTTCATTTTGGGAATTTATGGGTAATTTCCCCTCCCTAAAACTCCCCAAAACTCCCCCTTAGAGTGACCCGATTCTGCCCATCTTCGAACTTAGCCTGTCGATTGCTAAGACAGATTTTTCGTGCAAATTTGAACTTTTTATCTCAATTCTTTCGAGAGTTATCGTCTGGAATGACACATACATATATAAATATATAAATATATATATAAATATATATAAATATATATATATATATACATATAATTTTTGGTGTCTTTCGGCAGTGAATTCAGGATGGCCTGAAACGGATTTTGGTATAAAAATCTTTCGGAAATTCGAGTTTTAAACATTTTGGACCGAGAACAATAGCTTCCTTTTCTTCGAAAATTCGCTAACATCATCAATTCCACCAAAGAATCAGGAATCAAAGTATGAAATTCATATTTTGAGTAAGAAATTTAAAAAAAATCTATATGGCATCAATAAATGTACTAAATTGATGAATTAGGTATGAATATATTTATATATTTAATGTGGAATGGAGGAGTTCTTATCCAAATTATCGACCGTTTCAGTTAAACAGAGCTTGTTGCGGTTCGGTCGTAAATATCAGAGGAGTTTAATTTCCCGACGTTTCGACTGTGTATTCCGCCATGTTCACGGGAGAGTTGTTGATGGAACCCAATAAGTACCTATTTATGCAAAAATTATATGTACATATCAAAGTGGATGATTGCTCTTTCTGGCTCATGTCCAATTCACAACTCAGGTTTATATATTTATATGCTTCAAAATAAAGCGCAACCAAAACAAAACAATAACAAGAAAATAAAAAGGGGGAAAACCCGGAGCTACCTAGCTATTTTTCTTCATCTCAGAAACGAAATTCGAAGAAATTTTATTCATGTAATCGAAATTCGACCAGTTTCTTACCCACCAGGACTAACATTGTCATACAAGTATCTACAAATCCCAGATACACAAACATAACGAATCAAGTAAGCAGCGGTGCGAATGCTATTTATTTGTCCTCAAGCGTAACGAATATAAAATCCACGGTTGAAATGACTTTGAGGCAGGTAGATTGTCAAATAATAGAAGTTGAAATAAAATTTTGGTTGTAATTTGCGGTTGGAATAATTATGATCACCAGACAGGTTGTCACTCCTGCGTATTTCATTTCAACTTCGCCTTCATTAAACCCGTTAAAAAGTTCCTACGTTCAAGTTTAAATTCAGAGAGCTCTAAAACGGATTTTAAATGCAATTGAAAAGTTACGAAACGTTTCGTCACCGAACATTTTCAGACGTCTAAAGGAACATAAAGAGTCCGGTGGACAAATGAGTGATATCTTTAATGATATGATGATGTATTCCCTGGACTTTTCAAATATATTAGTTCAAATATATTTGTTTTTGTTAGTATGGGAATACCTGGTGAATTTAATGCCAAAAATAATTATAATAGAGACGTGGAACTTACTGTTATTATTCAGATATACTGCGTCGTCATTACCAACACCACTAGGAGCGGTGCCACGTTGCGCAACTTCTAGTACTGACATCTGGCGGGAACATTGATTTCTATGGACTATTCTAATATCTAACGTCAAATAACTCGGATTTTTTTCCCCACACAAAAAGTTACTAATAAATTAGAAAGAAAAAAAAACACAAATTTTCAGCAAGCATTGCTTGTGTGCTACGCGAATCATCTGCAACTATCGCTGTACAGCCTAACACTGTCATTATGTTTTAAATAATTAAATCGACGACCGTTACACACCAATAATGGAAAGCGATATTGGAAAACGAGGAAGTTATTTTGTTAGGAAGCCTATTTGGTATATTTGAGATGTATGTTTGGTAAAGTGATGCATTTGGAATCAGAGCTAAATTTCCCATATTAATGGCCAAGGAAGTAGGCACCTACCCGCCAAATTCCGATTCTGTACCTAACTACTCCTTTCCACCGTGGCGCCGCGCCGTGGATCCAAAGAGTAGACCCTAAAATCCCCCCCCCCCCCCCCAAGTCTTATGAATCATTTGGAGGAAATTTTGTTTTATTATTATTCTTTTTAATTTACCTATATATTATTTTTTTCACTCAACAGAAAAGGAAAATATATATGCTTGACTCAATGTTGGAGCCTTACTATAATGGGCAATTAGTCACTAAGTACCTACCTCATGAGAAGTTAATTCATACTAATTTATTCAATTTTCTCAGGGGCTTTTGATGGTTCACACGCTCGTGTGAGCCATTTTACGAGTTTCATTGTATTTAATTGCATTCACACATGTACTGTCCGATGTGTGAAAACACGTGACATTCCCAACGATTCTTAGGGAAATGTGACGTGTGAAAACTTCTCCATAAGAATTCTTGCCCAGTTTCCTTGTACCTAGGTATTTACCAAAGAACATTTCAACTCCTCTCCGATTCACGCAGCACCAAAGACAGAAACCAGGAAAACTCCACGAGTTCCCTCTCTCTTATGCGATCCTGCGGATTATTGTTGTTATGCTGGAGGAAGGAAAAGTGTAAACTACGAGCGGGACAAAAGAGATGTGAATAAATCTGTCTGCAGAAGAGAATCCATTCTTCATCCAAGTGCAAAAGAGCGAGAGGCATATTAATGCGGGTTTGGACCCTCCTTCTGTATTTACATCCAGTATATATCTCGGGCTGTAGAGGCTTAGTTGACCCCCCCCCCCCCCCTTCACGCCTACGCACGGAGAAGAGCAATTTATTGCCATTTTATGGTATGAATAATGTACTCGTTACACTCGCTGACAAATCAAGATCATCAATCTAATAGTTTTATCGAACCGACTCACCAACAATAAATAGAAGGCCAAACAAAAGGGTATAATAAGTTAAATACACGTAAATTAAATAAATGAGTTTTTGTTAAAATTTAGGGATGGATCCGGATGTTCTGAAACGGAATTTGAAAAAACATAAAATTAGGAATTGCCAAAAAATCAGCGGAAGTGTTATAGAATGGTGAACTGGGACAGAAAAGACTATAATTAGTGCTTACTTAGTCGAAAATATCCTTTCCAGAAAATAAGTGGGTTAAATTCAAATTAATAGGAGTCAATAATCGGTAAAAATAGCAAACATCACCCTACACTGATGAATAATCACCAAAAATCGTGACTTATTGTTAGGATTCAGAAATTATTAGGAGTCAATAATCGGTAAAAATAGCAAACATTACCATTAACTCATGAATTATCACCAAAATAATCACCAAAAATGGTGATTGATGAATAATCACCAAGAATTGTGAGTTGAAACGGTAATTAACTATTTCAATATCCACAAAGAAAAATGCCGAAAATAACTGGTCAAAATTGGGTCAAATTATAGTTATAACTTTTCAGCATTTGCCAATATTAGGCAGTCAAATTTTCTGAAAAATTACCCAAAATTGCAATTGAATCGCTACTGTATTGGTCTATGACTGGAATTTGTAATTACCTGTACCACGATTATGAAAATACATGTTCATCCTTATATTTCTGACCTACAACAAGAACATTTGTCGAATGTGTCGGGTATGCTCGGCTAGTAATAATCCACCCTAATAGCTTAACTTGAACTACTTACTGATGCAGCCCACCAATTTCCCCGGTTTTCGCCTAATAAAAAATGAATTTTGGGAGCTGAACCTTCGTTAAAACCTCAATTCTTCGCTCTTTGGTCAAAATCAACTGCATATTCGGTCTCCTCGCCATAAAAAACATGGAAAACTATACATCACAAGCTCATGTTCACTAAAACCTCAAAAAACCCCTCGAAAACACCTAGCTGTACACCCATCGGTGCAGAGCTTCGGAGCACAACTAGAACCCAAAAATGTGTTCCCAAACTGGGTGCGGAAGAACGACGATTTCAGACCAAAATTTAACGTAAATTTAAGGCTGTAACTTCGTTAGAACCTCAATTTTCTAGTCTTCGGTCAAAATCGACTTCATATTCCCGTCTTCTCGTCCTAAAAAACATGGAAAACGATAGCTCACAATCTCATGTGACTAAAACACCAAAAAACCCTATTTTTACACCAATTTTTCACCCATAACACCCTTGGATACATTCCGATCGGGCTGCAAAGTTTCGGCACACAACTAGGGCCTAAATGGAGCTTGTGCGCGGAAGAACGGATTTTTTAGACCGGAAATTAAGTAGATATGCATGATAAGGCGTACGGCGGACGGACATTGCATTTTTGGAATCCACGCACCTTGAAAAGTAAAAGAAAATTTTTTTGAGGGCGTGTTACAAAAAATGTTTGCTGAGAAACATAGGTGTATTATTCACGGAATAATTATAAACCAATAATAATAAAAAATAAAAAATAAAAACGTAAAAATAAATAAACGGACCGGGATTGGGCGAGAGTTAGGCAGTAGTTAACAATATATCCAAGCACTTGAGACAAATTTGTAGTAATTTCAAGTTACATGTGCACAACTGATTTTAGTAGTTGGAAGCGCGCAACTACTATTTGTGAACTACCAGTCATGCAGTAGCTGGAAAGAGTAGTTGCGAGAGCAACTACCAAATAATACTTTGTAATTGCAGTTATAGGGTTATAACTACAATCATTATTGATGATGGGCAGTTGGAGTTGGTGTAAAGGGGGTATCTCGGAACCTACTGAAATAAACAAGCTGATAGTAAGAAAAAAAGGAAATGTATAAAATGTTATTGATGTTATTTTTGTTCCTTTCCCCTGTGTGTCATTGAGTAAATATTGGTCAATATTTTAATTTCTATCATTATACGAAAACTAAATAAATACTAATCTCTATCAGCCAATTTGTTGAACCTTTTGTTTGCAATAAATCCTCATTATTTCTATATAACAATATGCTGAGTTAACTACATTTGAAATAGTAGGTACACATTTTTTTAAATTTGGTAAATGAAAAAGCCAAACAAAAGACTGGAAATTGGACGACGATTTGAAGCTTGCCGCTCAGTGGCCAACGTGACGGTGACCGAAGATAGTAGGAAACTGCCTGACTTTAGTGGAAAGTCCACCCAGAATAGATGTTTTGATTTGGATTCTGTTGCAGTTGGTTCGGTTCCTGTTTTGTTAGCGAATGATCGAAGAAAATAGTTATTGCAATGGGTCCAGAATTTTTAGTAAGTACCTGCATGAATTTTTGACTTTTTTCGATTTTCTTTCCGTTTCAGGGCATCCTGAATCGATCCCTAGATTTTGAATTTATATGCATACCTACATCATGCATATCTTCCGGGTTGCAGACGGTTCAGGCCTTGAATGGGAAATGAAAAATGTCAACTTTCACCAAAATGTACTTAGGGATGGCAAATTAAAGGATGAATTCGAGGATAATCTTTTTAAAATAATAAAAACGCTGCAAATTATTACACAACGGTTTATTATTTACCAGTATAGATGCCCCTTCTGCGTAGATCACTGTTCTCTTTGGCCAATACCTACCCTCGTGCTCATCTCAGGAAAGCCCTAAATCGCGTACTGGAACCGCCCCGGGATTTACAGTTTCATGAAAATGCGAGGCATTCAATAATTCAGTAATTAATTATTTGTTGTTATTCACGAAGCATAAGGTAAAATTATAAACCGTTGTGTAATAATTTACCTGCACAGATGCCTCTTATGCGTAGATCAATTTCCTGTGGTCAATACCTGTCAATACCTACCCTCTAGCCCCCCCCCCCCCCCCAGGAAAGCCCCAAATCGAGTAGTAGAGCCGGCCCGGGAATTAAATTTCATAAAAATGCGCGGGATTCAATAATTCAATCATTAATTATTTTTTGTTATTCACGAATCATAAGGTAAATAATAAACCGCTGTGTAATAAACTGTTGTGTAACATAACGTTCCGTAATAAACCGTTGTGTAATAATGTACCAGTATGGATGCCTCTTCTCCGTAGATCTCACTGTTTTCTTTGATCAATATCTACTCTCGAGCTCCCCCCCCCCCCCCCCCCCCAGGAAGCCCTAAATCGAGAACTGGAGCCAGCCCGGGAATTAAATTTCATAAATATGCGTGGGATTCAATAATCATTATTTATTGTTATTCATGAAGTATAACGTTTGTTCACGTTGCAATAGTACCTACCAACAAAATCCAGAATAGCCATCATTTTTCAAATGAAATAATATCACAGAACACCCAACTCGACTTCATACAGCCATCCGTGATTATAATCAGGTGCTCCCTAGCAATGATATCTGGGCCGGATTTATACCGTTTGATTCACTATCATGTGGACGAAGCTTTTCGGTGCAAAAACGGCTGGTCGTAATTCTTTAGTTCAAGATCAATTTGAAAACGTAAAAAAACCACACCTTCAATTGAAAGTTTTCGAGCTACGGCGTTCTGAAAATTTCAACCCCTATTTTTAACCCCTTAGAGATGACTGACAGTAACGCAGAGCTTTTCGGACCAACTAGACCCCGAACGGAACCTACAAACCGAATTTAAGGGGGGGGGGGGAGGGGTAAATGAATTTATTTATTATTTTTTTCATGCTCGATTCCAAAGGTTCATTACTGAAAATAATAAACCAAAAGTAGGTTAAATCTGAGTTTTTGAGCAGTCAAAAATTGCTTACAATTGATACAAATTGTAAAGAATCTAACACTAACAAAGTTGATATAGGATGGTGTCTGATCAGAAAGTCAAAAATCTGGCTGATGAAGGAAAGGGGAGTGAAAACGTGGAGGGGACTGGGGATTACCTGCCTTCCTAGCTGTAGTGATCTACTCGTACCTAAAGGTTCCGCTTTGCATTTTAAGTGGTAAGCGATAACCAACATGGAGTTGAGGTTGTTAGAATCGTAAAATTAGGCCGACAGCGGGTTACATAGAAGGGAGGGGGTTGAAAGTGCCTAATTGATTAAAATACGTCCCTACCTACTTACTCTTCGAATGGAATGCGTAGAATATGACTCAGTGAGCTGCCTGAGCTCAACATGAAATCTGAGATCTGCGAGAATCGAACTGTTGTTTATTTAGGAGGAGGGAGGGGAGTATTATTTGTCCTAAATTGTTCATAATTATATGATACGATCTGAATAGAATGATAGTGATGAACATACCCAGGGCAGTTTGACGTGAATGAGATATTTAAAGAACGTACGAACCTTCTTACCCGTAATCGATGGTGATGGATCGGTTTGAGTTGAGCTACGAGAATATCCTTAATTACAAAAATGAGGAATGGACGTTCTTCTTTATTTTTTTTATTCTTTCAGTTGTACCTAGGTCTAACGGAAAGCTCTTTCCAAAAAGGTGCTATATGGTGGGCCGAAAATGAAAGGAAATGGGTGAAAAACACTTCAAATTAATACATATTGGATTATTATTTACCTGCATAGGTATGCCCCTTCTGCGTAGATCACTGTTTCCTGTGGTCAGTACCTACCCTCTTGCTTCCCACAAGTGAGCCCTAAATCGAGTACTGGAGCCAGCCGGGCAATCAATTTTCATAAATATGGTGGAACCAAGAATTCTATCATTAGTTATTTATTGATGTTCACAAAGCACAACGTTTGTTCAACAAAATCCAAAATAACCATCATTCTTCAATGAAATAATATCTCGGAACAACCAACTCGATTTCATACAGCCATGCGTGATTATAATCACGTGTTCCCTAGCAATTATATATGGGCTGGATGTATACCACTTCATTCATGATCATGCTGACAAAGCTTTTTGGTGCAAACGAATGGCTGGACTCCAGGTGGTCTCAAAAAGTTCTCAAGTTTGAGATACATTTTAAAACGAAAAAAAAACCACAACCTTTTATTGAAAGCTGACAGTAACGCCGAGCTTCGCGGACGAATTAGACCCCAAATGGAACCTACGAACCAAATTTCATTAATTTCGGTTGAAGGAAACTAAGTGCGAAGTACGGCGCACTGCGGACCGACAGAATTTTATTTTATTCCATTTTCGGATTTTACTTACCTTGAAATGGAAACCATAAAATTTTGCGTAGTGGCGGGGGGGGGGGGGGGGTGGTAATTTTTTTTTCGTGCTCATTCAAAAGGTTCATTCTTGAAAATAATAAACCAAAAGGAGGAGGGAAACCCGTGCGCCGTCTGGTACGTATTGCCCTCGCGATCCAGCACTTGGGAACCGAGTGAGAGGGAGATGCTGTCACGGCCATAGATATATATACATCTATATATCTATGGTCACGGCTGGCTATGGATGGGGCAGCATTCTGCATCATCAGCAGTCCTCAGCCCACCGTCCCCGCTTAACATCGGATCCAGTTAGTCTTACTCCTGCTACCAAATGAACCAGCCGGGCTCCCGTCGCAGCTCCTGTCCCCCTTTTTTCTCATTTCTCTTTTGATATAATCTTCAACTAATTCTAAAAAACCTTTTCATCATCCCTACACCCCATCATCTCGTAACAATACATACCAGATGACGTCATACTTTTTTTTAGCTTATACCCGCCAACTACTTGGATTCCGGAGCTGAAAATTGTGATACAGAGGTTTCCGAGGGTGATGAATCCGGTTGTGAGGTGGACAGCATTTAGAACAAAACCTTCTATCGAAAGTAGAAGCTTTTTGATAGGTACTGGTGGATTGGTGTATGAGGTAGGTACATATCTACAGTTTTGTGTAAAGCCATGATGCAAATCCGAATGTTTACCGCATGTGGTTGATTTTTATTAGAAATCAGGTAAAATAAGCATTCCCGTCCCACTATCAAGATTTTTCGACGCATCCCACTACGACGCATTTTCGGCTGTACAACAGAAATTATTACCAAAGTGTGCAACGGATGGGTCATCCAGATAGATATTAATAAAAATAAGCATTCTTCAATATTTGACACTGTAGCTGACAGACTCCTGGTGAAAAGAAAAGGTGATGGCAGGAAGAAGTTGTCACTCGACATTCCGGCTAACAACCGAATTTATTGCCTTCAACAAATCCGCCATCTCCAAAATAAAATGCAAATGAGCAAGGGCTCAGGAAGCGCATAAACCAATAACAATTTTCATAACTCAAGAACAGCTAAATAGACGGTGTGATGGGAAAGGGGGTACGAGGGCTGGGTAGGGTGTCCTGAACTCCTATAGACAGAATGCTTGAATCCACCTAATCTGTTCTGAACTACTATTTATCATACGTTTAGTTAATCATGTTATCGATACGTGGGAGCCATGTGACATTAAACTTGGCAGACTATAAGCCGAAATGTCTGTATTTGATACAACACATAGTACTTAGGTACCTTTTACTTTAAGACACGAGTTACGCAACGACATCTTTTACATAATTGATTTTTATATTTACTCACACCTGAGGTCCTCGGAGTAATGAAACTCCGTGTTCTTATTTTGATCATATAACCAACTAAATACTACCAGCTTCTTCTCCAACTAACACCTTTTGTTACTTCAGCAGATCAGAGCAATCGATTCATGCAGTATACTGCAGTATGCTCAGTGCCATCGTACTCACCACACAACCGAAACTACACGGTAACCCATTTACAACATTTAATTTCTAGTTTCCACCCTCCCAGCAACGTATCGTTACGTCGAGCAAGAATCAGTAAGACGCCTAAGAACGTGTGTTGATTTAGACTTTAGCGATTTCACTTCATTTGCTCGTGAGTCGAATATTTTTGTACTTTCACCCATCACGTCTTCATGCGAAATTTGGATATCATCTGTTGAAACGTCACCATCCAGGTATCCAGCTGTTCAATGGAACCACTAGTTTAATTAGTAACATTTCAAATATTTAACATGCTTGTAAAAGCTACTGTTACCACAGTAATTTTTTTAATTATTCAACAAAATGGTACCAGTACGTTGACCGAAATGATTCAACTTAAAGTTTAACCCAAACTGAAACAATTGAACCCAAACAGCAAACAACTGAAACTTCAACAACAACAAGTTGAAGCCAATTAAAGTTCACAAAAGTTCTCAAATCGCAAAAGGCTCGCAGCATCGCGCGAGTTTGTTGGTAATAACTCAGTCCTCCGGAGTGGTAGAGGAGTGGGGGGGGGGGGTGTTGAATGAGAATGAATCTGCAAGCTTTTTATCTGCCGGCACGTACATCAAGACCCGATATTTCTCAAGGGTGTGAGTTATCGTCGGAGGGAGTGCGAGGGCCGAGGGTGAAAGATTTTTCAGTGACGTTTTCTTTTATTTCTCCAGAGACACAGAAGGGGCAGCTCTGTTGACCTAGAACCTTTCGCAGCAGCTTGTCAGGCTCGGCAGTACAATAGCATAACAAACTTTGTTGCGGCTCAAGGCTCTGAATCCTAAATAACAAGTAACCTGGGAGGGTGGACATCTAAATTTGCATTCGCAGATGAAAATCAATAAAATTGGTTAGTTTCAATAAGAGCTGACATGGAACGTACCATGAGCTATTTGGTTGGTTTCTCACTTGAACTTTTACTTGAAATTTTTACCCACGAATATCGCCCATTGTTTGCATAGGAAAAAAAACTGTTCATGTATAACTGACAATGTTAGGTGCACAACCGCCTTGTCAAGCGGAATACCGGTTCCCGTGAGATCACCGAAGTTAAGATACCTTGAGCGTGGTTAGTACTTGGATTGGTGACCGCCGTGACTCGTGGTGACATGTCCAAGTATGACCCGTGTAGCTCTTGGGCGAACCACTTTCCACTCAAGGCGGTGAGTCAATGAGTGGCCAAGAGCGAAATGATCAAATCGAATTTTGCTCCTCTCATTGGAGGACAGCTGATCACGTCCGCGAAGCTGGCAGGGCAGTCGGACAAAAAGCCCCAGCCTGAAATGGCTGTTACTTTACTGTACTTCTTCACTGGTAATTTTAGGCTTAATACAATACCTAATTTTTTTCGAAAGTTCGTCAAAAGATTTCCTATATAGTCTGCTGTATTGGGCAGCTAGAGTGCGGGAAGATCTACCAAGGGTGGATGTTCCAAGAGGCATAAATGAATACAATAATGGTTTTCCTCACTGATTAAAAATAGAGATATAATGGGGCTATAACTCATTCATTTTATGTATGTAACTCCTCAATATGAGCCTAGCCTGAAAATAGCGGTTGAAATTTCCACGACGCCGCGCCATAGCTCGAAAACGTTCAGTAGAAGGGTATGTATTTTTTTACGATTTTGAAATGGTCGTGAACTTGAGAATTGTTTGAGACCACCCGGAGCATCATATGCCCAGCCGTTTGTTCATAGTAGGGCCCTGCCGCTAAGAACAAATAATCATCCTCGTTCGCACTCTATCCGTATGAACATCGGCCGACTTATTACACCCGATTTGCGAATGCATAAGAGGACAAAGGAAATTTAATTCTCAGTTAGTTCTTGAGAGGTCAGCGAGCAATTCCGGTATGCAGTGGCAAATTTTTCATAAAATAAGGATGCGGGAAATGTGGGTTCTTTACTCCGGATTACTATTTACGAGTACTATTAGGCTTTCCTTCCGACCTCAACATAAATATAACTGGTTCTTTCCATTCTCTTTCTCTCACCCTTCCCGTCCGGTACAAGACAGAAATATGCTACGTTCGACCGTTCGGAGTCGATATTGTATGAAAGTGGAGCAACCTGTTCAAGGCCCATTTGGATGGCTGCCAATACCCACAAAGGAACACTGTGGTATCAACGTAATTTGGCAGTAAATTGGGGGTTCAGATGTTTATGCTATGAGGTGGAATGTAACTTCTGGAAAACTACTTCGCGAAACGAGGAAGGCGCGAGGATATATTCAGTGTGGTCACTCATCTTTTATTGGATTGTTGAAAACATCCCCACGAATTATACAGAAAATAATATTGTAAAACCCTGTTCTCGACATTCTGTATTATGTATGATGAGTTTTCTTGATGAGACCGCATAACTTTTTTAAATTACTGGATTATATTTTTAACTCATCAGATGTAGTGGTGGCAGGTTGCACCAGGTTCTGGTGTCTACCTGACGCCAACGGACCGCCTTCGCCATCCCGTTAACGCGCTGGCCCGTTAACACCAGCTCGAATAATATTTTACATTTCCCAGTAGCTTTACATATGCCAATACAATAGCATTCACATGCCTTCCTCCGGAAGTTGCTTAATTACATTTCCTGTAATGTGATTTCAGTTAGCGGAGCGTTAGTGGTTGTCTGAAGTGTATACCGTGGAGGAGGATACCATCGGTAAGTCCAGACCGATCTTGTGCCAATTTACAAATTGCTGAGTCCAGAAATACTTATTGTTTCTTTGTCGATATGCAAGGAGCATATGATAGCGTTCAGAGACAGGCTCTGGTATATAAGCTGCACGCATTGGGTGTTTCCTCGAAGTGGGTGGCAGCGGTCGAGCAATTGTATAGGGCTCCAGAGGCGAGAGTATGGAATACTGGGCGGGTCTCAGAGTGTTTCGAGACCCGTTCTGGGGTGAAACAGGGATATCCCCTCAGTCTTGGCCCGTTCTCCATCTTCCTCAACTACCTGACTCCTGCTGCTGCTGGTGGAGCGAACGTTGGGGATGCGCAGATCAACACTTTGTTGTTTACAGATGACATGGTCCTGACTGGTGAAACCCCTGTGGCCTTGCAAAAGATGATTGACCGCCTGAGGGAGTATGTTTATATGTGGGGGGTCGTAATAAATCTTTCAAAATCCCAGATTGTCGTGTCTGGGCTCCATGGTGGCAGACTGGCCCGGAGCGAGCAGTGGTGGCTGCATGGACAAAGAAATGATGTGGTAGGTAGGTTCTATACGTACTTCGGTATCCAACTTACTTATAATCTTCAAATGGAGAAGCACTTCAGCGAAAAAGCCAGGACTGCACGTGCGGGAGTCAACGCCATCTGTTCCAGGCTTTTCTCTGCGCGTGACGTGCCAAACGATGTGAAGATCAGGGTCTTTGAGTCGGTAACGATAGCAACCGTAAGTTATGGGGCCTAATACTGGTTGCATGCACCAATGAACGCTCCTAATTACGCAGTGTACACCGAACTCAAGCAGTAGAAAGTGTACTTGAGAACTCTTAGGCTCAATGCAAAAGTACTTGTAGAAGGTGTTCAAGCTGCCTAAGGGACGTTACACGAGGATGACTGCACTGCAAGTCATACCATGAGTTGGTTGGGCAGGGATTTGGTGAGGCTTGATTGGTCAGATGGCGAATGATTTGGCTCCTGACCCGTTTTACCCATCCCGCTTTGGGGAGCTGACCAACGCAGTTTGGGACGCAGAGAGGTTGAAATTCAAGGTTTCACTCAAAGAAAGAGCAAGCAACTCACAGCATCACCTTTTGTACCGCCAACTCGTTTGGGAAGTGGACTACTTCATGAGGGCGTCTCAATTCGAAGCTACGGTGATAGCGAAATGCAGAGGGGAGTTGCCGAATCTCAACTGGCAGCCTTGGATTCCAGATAGGATCTACCTCTCTTCGATGTACAACCTCGGAACCAATGAGAGTACCTGTAATTTCTTGGCGGAATATCCAGTGCTGGGAAATCCAAGGTTAAGGTGTTTTGGGCGTGTCGCTCTGGATCAGGCGGAACTGTTGGACATCTTGAATGGCCCAGATTGGACCAGACTGTGTCAGTTTTATAAGGTGGCCTGGAGATATAGGGAATTCCTTATTTCTGAGTTTAACTATAACGAATTGTTTTATATGTCAACCAGGCGCCAGTTCCCATTGATATTAATATTAATAATATAAATATAACTAATACAATAATAATACAAATAACTTGCCCCCAGTGACTAGCTATCAAAGAAATGTAAAAGGATCCTTGACCCTTCCATATAAACCATAAGTTTGTGGTCTTTTTTTTCTTATTATTTCTTATTTTTCTTATGCTGAGTAGATTTGAAGGTGTTTTTGAAGAATAAGGAACTCCGCTGATGGTCTTAAGACCAAAACTTTCCATTCGTGCAGACAGCACTTACTTTGTAAATAAACATGTACAAAAAAAATTTTAAAAAAATCGGTAACTCTCCTTCATCACTGTTCCTGAGGAGTGGTACAAATGTGTTCTCGAGATGTTCAGCAAAGATCTCTGCCCTTTCAATAGGACGCTTTGCCCATTTTTTGCCCATGGAAGATACATGTTCCTTCTGCTGCTTGAGTGCTTTGGTAATCTTCCGAAGAGAATGTTCCGTATCTTTTTCCGGATTTAAACTTAGAATTAGTCTAAGTGCGTTTCTTGCTTCATTTCTGCCGATAAATTATCCAGGTGATTCTTCAATCTATTCAATTTCGTTTTATCGCATGGTGCTCTGGTATGTTGCCATATTACTCTAGCTTTCCTCTTTCCCTGATCACTTCACGGATTTCCCAGGGATAAGATACATTATTAACTGTATACGTAGTTTCTGGTGGACTACTAACCCAAGCTGCTCGTTGAATTCATTTAAAGAAGTTCTCAGCTTCATTTTCTAATTGCTCTGTAGCTTTGAGGGGTACTGACAAATTAATATTAGCAGATATGTGCTCCATGAATATATCCCAGTTAGTAAGGTTTTTTTTTTGCAACAAATGATACCAACTCTAGCTCTCAAGCTATGTAACCACTATTTTTGGCAGCTATGAACACCGTATCATTACAACATGCCGAATCAAGATATTTTCCCCGTATGGTTCTGTGATGAATTTAAAATTCTCATCACGGTGGCGTGGAAGGAAGGTGAGTGAGTGAATCTAGGTAAAGGATAGAAAAGGAGGAAAAGTCGCAGGCGGCTGTAGTCAACCGAACATCTACGACTTTTGGAGGAGAGAGAGGTGGTGTGGAAGGAAGGTGAGGAAAAGTCGCAGGCGGCTGTAATCAACCGAACATCTACGACTTTGGAGGAGAGAGAGGTGGATGAGGGAATTTCACCTAGGCGGCTGTAGTCAACCGTTCATCTAGGTGAAGGAGAGGAAAGGAGAGGTCCCTTGTCTAGGCGGCTGTATTCAACCGATCATCTAGACAAGGGGGGAAGGAGGAGAGAGGAGAGAGGAGGTGAAATTCCCAGGCGGCTGTATTCAACCGATCATCTGGGAGGTAAGGTAAGAGAGAGAAGAGAGAGCTGGTTAGAGGAAGTGTCGAATGAAGCTTGAGCGCCAGGATCCGGGGTTATATAGTACTTGGGGGCCTCTCCCTCCAGCTCCTTGCTGGGAGCTGGTAGTGGGGCCCCAGGTTGAGTAACCCTGGGTTCTGTCGCCTATCCCCACTCATATCTTTATTCACGGAGCTTTAGTTTGGCGTTTGGATATTGGTGAGAACTTAATATGATAGGAGTGTTCCCGGGAGGGACTCACGACAGAGGTCCCCCCAGTTTGAACCAATATTTGTGGAGCTGAAGGCGCAAGTTGACAGGAGCTGAGGGCTACGGCAAACAAAGGTGGTGCTGAAGGCGCAAGGTGACAGGAGCTGAGGGCTACGGCAAACAAATGGTGGTGCTGAAGGCGAAGAAAAGGTGACAGGGGCTGAGGGCCGATGCAAACAGAGGTTGAGCTGAAGGCGGTCCTTAAAACTAGTAGTAACATAAGGTAGAGCATAAGATAGATAATAAGGAAGTAGAACATAAGGTAGAACATAAGGCAGAACATAAGGTAGATGATAAGTAAGTAGAACATGGATATAAGTAAGTAGACAATATAAGGTAGTATAAGTAGGATGAGATGGCGAGGTATGTACAGTGCGGTGGTCAGGATCCCTAAACATTTAGCGTTTAGGGAAGTGATCGGCAAGGGCGAGATGAGGAGGATGAATAATATTTACAATGAGATGGAGTATGTACAGAGGATGCATGAATATTTACAGCTGGCAGATGATTATTTACAGATGGCGGGTGAGTATGTACAAAAGGTGAAGTAGTATATACAGAAAATATAGAAGTATGTACAGACATTTGGTTACATGGTGGTAGGCGGTTGCGAGGGTCCGCCGTTTCCTGGGTGTGGCGTGGCGAGTGTTTGTGTGTGTGTGTGTGTGTGTGTGTGTGTGTGAGTTGTGTGAGTGAGGGAGGCGACCCCCTCTAACAGTCTTCACGTTAGTGAAGTCTGATAGAGGGGTCCCTTCACTGCCAGGGTGGCGGTGAAGGGGAAGAGCCGGTGGGAGCCGGTACCCGGGGCGTCGCGGAGAGAGGCGGCGACGCTGGGGTCCGGCGGGTGAAATGGAGGCGATGTGCGGTGTAGGTGGTGTAGGGCTGGGTGTGGGATTGGTGTGGTGAGAGTGGTCGGGGAGGACTGGGGCTGGTTTGCACCGTGCCAATGGCACGGTGTGGGGCTTCCCGTCAATTAACAGGGTAGCGGTGGAGTGTGTTGTGCGGATGACCTGAAAGGGCCCGGCATACAGGGGTTGGAAAGTTTTATGGATGCCGGGCTCTTTCAGGTACATGTGTGTGGTGGTGAAAAAACGTTTGGGATATGTGGTGTCGTTTGTGGGTGTTGTGGAGTGTAGAGGCTCCCTGTTAATTGACGGGGTGTGGTTTGGGGTGAAAATGTCGGCCGGTAAGCGTAGCGGGTCTTTGAAGGCGTTTTGGGCGGGGCTAGTTTGGTCTGAAGGACGGGCGGATGTTCGAAGGCTGAGCAATATGTAGGGAAGGGATTTAGTCCAGGAAGGGGAATTTGTTGAAGTAGAAATGGCCTGTTTCAGGACCGAGTGCCACCGCTCTATTTTCCCGTTGGATTGGGGATGGTACGGGGTGGTGTGGATCTTTTGGATCCCGAGGGAGCGTAGTAAATCGGAGAAGTGGGCCGATTCAAACTGCCTCCCTTGATCGACCGTGACTGTTCGCGGACAACCGTAACGGCTGACCCATTGAGAGAGGAAAGCCGTTGCGACGGTGTCCGCGGTGATGGAGGAGAGGGGGATGCACTCCACCCAGTTGGTGGCACGATCGATCATCGTGAGGCAGTATTTCTTCCCCTCGGATGGGGGAAGGGGGCCCACTAAGTCCAAATGTACATGCTCCCACGGGAGGGAGTCGGGGATTGGTTGAGGAGGTACATGCGGGTGGGCCGAGACTTTGAAACGCTGGCACTTCTGGCACCCGAGAACCCAGTTACGAATATCTGTATTCATATGGGGCCAGAAGTACCGCGTCTTGATGAGGTCCCGGCTCGCCCGAATGCCGGGATGATGGAGGGAATGATAGTGGAGGAACAACTGCCTCCTCAACTCCGGTGGGACGTAAGGGCGCGGTGAGTCGGCCGTTACGTCACACCAGAGGTCGAGGGGAGGCAGCTGTTCCAACTTGGATGCGGAAATGAGGTTGGAAAGGGCAGGGTCGGAGGTGGGGTTTTGTTTGGATTTGATGGATTGAGGAGAGGGGAATGGCAGCAACTCCGCCACCGGCGCCGGGGTAGGGGTGGGTCGGGATAGTGCGTCCGCCACGCAGTTGTCGGCCCCCGGCAGATATCGAATATCGGACGTGAATTGCCCGATAAACTCGAGCTGCCGGAGGCGACGCGGGGAGGCGGACTTACGATTTTGAAGGAGGGCGTGGGTCAGGGGCTTGTGGTCTGTAATGACAGAGAACTGCCTGCCCTCCACGAAGTCACGAAAGTGTTTTATGGCTTCGTGGATGGCGAGGAGTTCCCTGTCGAAAGTTGAATAGTTTTTCTGGGTGGGGGATAAGGTTTTAGAAAAGAAGCCAATGGGTTGGGGGGTGGCGCCGGTGTGCTGTTGGAGCACTGCCCCGATGGCCCAATCGGACGCATCGGTAGTGATGGAGAGGGGAGCGTGAGGGTCGGGGTGGGCCAATAGAGCGGCGTCTACTAGGTCCTGTTTACAAATTTTGAACGCGGCGGAAAGTTGGGGGGTCCAGGTGATGGGGCGGTTATCATTTTTTTTGGAGGGTTGGGGAATGGCGTGTATGAGTGGTTGTTGATGTTGGGCGGCGTGTTTTATGTGTCTACGGTAAAAATTTAACATACCCAGGAAGCGGCGGAGCTCGGTGACCGTGCGGGGTTCTGGGAAGTCAAGAATTGCGTGGACCTTGTCGGGGAGGGGTGTGATGCCGTCCGAGGATACTTGGTGGCCGAGGCAGCGGACGGAGGGTTGGCCGAGGACACATTTGTCTGTGTTGACCAGGAGACCTTCGGTGGAGAAGATGTTGAGGACTTGCTGTAGGTGGTCGAGGTGTTCTTCGGGGGTCTTGGAGGCGATCAGTATATCGTCGAGAAAACAAAATACGAAAGGCAGGCCTCGCAAGATACTATCCATATAGCGCTGCCAAGTTTGCGCGGCGTTCCGTAATCCGAAGCCCATCTTCACATATTCGAACAACCCGAACGGGGTAATTATAGCGGTTTTCGGGACGTCGGGGGGGTGGATGTTGATGTGGTGGAACGCTCGCGAAATATCAAGGGTGGAAAAGATAGTGGCGCCATGGAGATGTGACGAAAAGTCACGCAGGTGGGGGACATTATAGAGGTCTGGTGTAGTTTTCGAGTTGAGCCGACGGTAGTCCCCGCAGGGGCGGATATCCCCATTGGGCTTCTGTACGATGTGGAGTGGAGAAGCCCAAGGGGATTTTGAGGGGCGTATGATACCGTCGGCGATGAGTTTGTCGAAGTGTTGGCGGGTCTTCGACAACTGCAGGGGGTGTAGGCGGCGGGCTTTGGCGGTGATGGGTGGTCCTGTGGTCTCGATGTGGTGCTGGACAGTGGAGATGTGTGCAGAGGGGCGGCGCTGGGGACGGTAGTTGAGGAGGAGGCGTTCGAACTGTGTGGGGGGGTGGTTGATTGCGTGGATGAAGCCGGGTATGGGTTTTTTGGTGGCGGGGTCGATCAGGCGCGCGTTTCGGACGTCGACCTGGAGACCGAAATAGGCTAGAAAATCGGCCCCCAGGATCGCCTTCTCCACGTCCGCCACGGTAAACTCCCACTCGTACGCGAGCCCGCTCATGTGAACTGAGGAGCGGTACGTCCCGTACGAGGGGATGGTGGTACCGTTGGCGGCGTAGAGAAGCTGCCGGTAGCAGCGCGCCTGACGACGGAGGATGTTGTTAGGGAAGATGGACAGCGCCGCCCCCGTGTCCACCAGGAAAGGGACATTAGTTTTCCCGCAGCGCAGGAAAAGTCGCTGGTGGGTCGGTAGGGCGTTCTGTTTGATGGTGGAGGTAGGGATGTGTGATGGTGGTGGCAGGTCCTCCGCGAAGGAGACGCGGGGTGGGTTGTTGGGAGGTTTGGCCGGTTTGGGAGGGGTAGGTTTCGGTTTCTCCCCGGGTTGGGTGGTGGCTGGAGGGGGTTGTGCCCTGGAGGCGGGCGGGGAGGTTACGTTCCGTGGTGGGGGAACGGGTGCGGCGGCGTGAGTGGCGGCCGGGAGGGTGTCTGCCCTGTTGGCGGGCGGGGAGGTGACGTTTCGTGGTGGGGAAGCGGATGCGGCGGCGTGAGTGGCGGCCGGAGTGTTGGTTGCCCTGGTGGCGGGCGTGGAGGGGTTGTTTCGTTTGTGGTGGGGTGGATTTTTCGGCGGCGCTGCAGGCGCGGCCGGAAGGTTGGCAGCCGTGGCGGCGGCGTAGGAGGGGTAGCGAGGCTTGGTGGTGGTGGTTGTGTGAATGCGGGCGGGGGGGGTATGTGCATGGTCCCCCCCGTGTTGGCGAGGAGGGGGGCCCGCCGGATTTACCGGCGGGCGGCTGCGTTTCCCTGCTTAGGGGCGAAGGAGCAGGGGGGTTGGCACTTGCGGGCCTCCCCACCGAAGTTTACATGATAGAAACAACGGTGGGGGGGGTCCGCAGGGAGGTAGTTGGTTGTGGTGGGGCGGGCCGGTTTGGATGCTGCTGGGGACCGTCCTCTGCGTTGGCGGGGAGGGGATGCGTTGCGGCGCTCGGGTGAGCGCCGGCTGCGGTAGTCGGCGGACGAGTCGCGTCGGCGATCCGCCGACGGGGCTCGACGTTCGTTGAGGGAGGGTGCGCGGCCGCGGTCCCGGGATTGTGTGCGGTCCCGGAACGGCGGGGGGTGGCGCGGTGTGCGCACCTCACCGACGGTGGCCGCAGCGGCCAAGTCGTGTAGAGTGTCTGCGAGCCGTAGGAGGGGTTCGTCGGGGCCGTCGAGATGGCTGGCTAGGGCCATCTGGACGGGGTGGGGAAGGGCACGTAACCAGAACGTGCGGGCGATGTCGGCGGTCATAATACCCTGCAGCTGGTGTCGCAGCCGTCGGTAGAGGTGGGAGGGCTTCTGGTCGCCGAGGTGTTGAGGTTGGGAGAGGGCGGCGACTCGGGCGATCTTCGACGGCTGGTAGGTGCTGATGAGGCGGCTGCGGAGGTCGTTGTACGCAGCGGCGGCGTCGGGGGAGATGTCAGAGGTCTGCAGCAGGATCTCGTAGGGCAGTAACGAGATTATTCGGGAATACCGAGTTTTCTGGCTGCGGATGTTGGCGGCCGAAAACGCTGCGTCAACTTGAAAAAACCAGAGCGCCGGGTCGTGCGTGTAGAAGGGGGGCAGCGACAGAGGGAACGCAGCGGACGCCGTCATGACGTTGGCGGCGGCTGCGGCTGTAGCGGCGGCGGCGGCGGCGGCGTCTGGTGACGCAGAGGTGGCCGGGGAGAGCGTGGAGAAAGGGTTGTCGGCCGATGCGTCGGATGTCGCAGCGGCGGGCGGCTGCAGTGTGGCTGGTCGCAGGAGCGGCGGCGTCGGGGAGTTCGGGTCCATTTCTGTAATTAAAATTCAAAAATTTGGCGTGGTTTTGAATTTTGAAATTTGCAATATCGGCGGGAGCGGTGGTTGAGTTGAGCGTTGGAGTTGAATGTTGAGAGTTGATCTCCGTGCGGTTGAGGGTGGGCCAAAATTGCAAAAATTACTGAACTTTGTGAATTTTAAATTGATTTAAAATGCGGGACACCGAACTGTTTGACTGGGGCGACACATGGGGTGGGAAGGTGGGAAGGAAGAAGGTTGAGTGAACGTCGGGTTCACCACTGTGATGAATTTAAAATTCTCATCACGGTGGCGTGGAAGGAAGGTGAGTGAGTGAATCTAGGTAAAGGATAGAAAAGGAGGAAAAGTCGCAGGCGGCTGTAGTCAACCGAACATCTACGACTTTTGGAGGAGAGAGAGGTGGTGTGGAAGGAAGGTGAGGAAAAGTCGCAGGCGGCTGTAATCAACCGAACATCTACGACTTTGGAGGAGAGAGAGGTGGATGAGGGAATTTCACCTAGGCGGCTGTAGTCAACCGTTCATCTAGGTGAAGGAGAGGAAAGGAGAGGTCCCTTGTCTAGGCGGCTGTATTCAACCGATCATCTAGACAAGGGGGGAAGGAGGAGAGAGGAGAGAGGAGGTGAAATTCCCAGGCGGCTGTATTCAACCGATCATCTGGGAGGTAAGGTAAGAGAGAGAAGAGAGAGCTGGTTAGAGGAAGTGTCGAATGAAGCTTGAGCGCCAGGATCCGGGGTTATATAGTACTTGGGGGCCTCTCCCTCCAGCTCCTTGCTGGGAGCTGGTAGTGGGGCCCCAGGTTGAGTAACCCTGGGTTCTGTCGCCTATCCCCACTCATATCTTTATTCACGGAGCTTTAGTTTGGCGTTTGGATATTGGTGAGAACTTAATATGATAGGAGTGTTCCCGGGAGGGACTCACGACAGGTTCGTATCAAGATACATTGATTTTCGGATTAACGTAGAAATAATACTCGCAGTTTCTAAATGTTTACTTTAAAAAGATTTGTATAGGTACCAAGAACTCCATTGTATTCGGAGCCCAGGTGAATCTAGGTCACTCAATCGATTTTATATCCTCCCTGCCATTGAAAAGTAATGGTTGTGGCAGTCAGCAATGATACCAAAAATAAGAGTTAAAAAAAAACACGTAATGGAATGGACGTAGAGCAAACCACACGTTCAGAGCTTTTTTCTCTGTCCCTTTTCCCCTCGTTGGAGATATTCAATTTTGGCAACAATAAGAGGACATAAAAGCAACGACGGGCATCATGTAAGTTGAGGGAAATCACCGCGCTAAGTGTTATAGTCATGGGATCCCATGCCCTTCATGTCCCCCACGCCTACAGTAACGGCCAGTAGTATTTTTTCACAGCGATCCTTAGTACACATATAAAGATTAGGTGGAGGGAGAAGGAAAGGCGTAGGATGGAGTGCAAGATAAAGACAGTGGGAGGTTGTAAAGAGCGGGGAATAAGACGGACGGGCTCCGCAGCCGAAGATGAGAACCAACCCCTTCTCTCAACGGATTACACGTGGGGGATTACGTCTCACTTTGATATTGTGAGGGTTGGAAGTTTATCTGTGATCGTCCACTGGTGAAAGAAAGTGGTGAGGAGTGGGAGAAGACATAATATCTGTACTCAATGAGACTACCTAGAAGCGGCGGCCGCCGGAGCAATAATAGCAGGCTGTAAAAGAGGACAAAAATGTACAAAACCGAAATCATACTAGTGTTGGGGATGTTTATACCATCGTTTTTTTTGTCACTGTCTGTTGAGTCCACATATTTTTCTATATGTGAGTTTTTGAAAAAATTGTCGTTTCTTTCCCGTTTCAGAGCGTTCCGAATCCATCCAATCCAACCACCGGGAATAGTGGATAAACACTTTTGTGTTATTTAAAACAAAACCACTGCTGTGGCAAGCCTGGTAACTCCTCTATCTCACTCAACCAGCCAAGAAGCAGCCTTTTCTTTTACATTTTTTGTTACCCTTGTTCATGATAACAAATCTCCCGCCCTCAACTCTTTTGGTTTTTTCAATAACGAACCTTCGGAATCGACCATGAAACAATTTTTTTTAAACCCCACTCACAATTTCATGGTTTGCGTTTCAAGGGACGTAGAATACGAATATGGAATACAAATATTTCCGCCCGTCCACCGTACGCCGTCCGGGGCTTTTTCCTTAGTTCCCATGAAGTCCTCGAAGCTCGGCATTACTGTCACCCAACTCTAAGGGGTGAAAAATAGGGGTTGAAATATCCAGAGTATCCCTATTTCGGAAAATTTTATTTTGATGTCTGGGTTTTCTCGCATTTTTAAATAGTTCGATTTTTTGAATTTTTGAGACCATCCGGAGCATTCTACGATGTTGCCATAAAATTTGCTGTACAATTTGCCGTAAAAGGAGCAGGGTGTATGCAGAGGGTGTAGTACGCTGAGTTGAGAGCGCTGATTACCTACTGGTCTCTCCGCCAGGTTAGCAGTATAGCTCAGTGGTATACGTGATAGACTGCATCCCCAAGTAACGCCAGAGTGTTCCCGAGATCGAAACCATACCGGGACCGAATGTTTTTTTTTTTCACTCCACATAAACAATTTCTCTTCACAACTTCATTTTTGTTTCTTTTTGCCATTTTAGCAACTGTTTGCCATTGACAGAATTATTTTAGTAACACTTAACACGTGATCTAGGTAGGTACCTACGAGTACTAACGAGTGAGGGGTTAGGTACTATAAGCTACGGAGGGTCTGTGACCTATATAGAAGGGCTATCTATTCAGAGAGCTGTGATCTGTTACAGGTGTTCTATACAAAATAATAAACCGCTGGATAGGGATTTGCAGCGTCTTCACCCATAACACCCCTGGGTGTATTCCGACCGGGCTGCCGAGCATCGGAGCACAACTAGGACCCAAATGGAGGCAGCGTGCGAACGACGATTTTAGACACAAAGTTAAGGTAAATTTAAGGCTGAAACTTGGTTAGAACCTCAATTCTTCGGTAGTTGGACAAGGTCGACTTCATATTCGGTCTCCATGCCCTAAATAACATGAAAAATGATACCTCACAAGACCATGTTACTAAATCACCAAAAAACCCTATTTTACACACCCATTTTTAACCCATAACACCACTGGGTAGGTATATTCCGATCGGGCTGCAAAGTTTCGGGGCACAACTAGGGCCCAAATAGAGCCTGTGTGCCATTGAACGAATTTTTTAGACCGAAAATAAAGCAGATATGGACGATAAGGCGTACGGCGAACGGCGCACAGTGGGACTGAGTGGGGAAAAAACCCCAAAGCTGATTTTCTCCGACTGGTCCGAAACTTGTCTCTCTCCATTCTTAAGTACCTATACAATCATGATCTGAACCCCTTTCAATTTGCGATAAAAATATAGTACGTTTAATACGTACTGAAACTTGGTTTTTCTTAATTTTTTCCTGAAATTTCGAGATGCTTAATGGAACACTTGCTGATTTTTAGCGAATTTTCCAAGAAACTTGAGCTATTCGAATTGGTCCAACATTTTCAGAATATGAATTTTTAAATGTTTTTTTAATAGGCAAATCCGTTTCAGAGAATCCTCAATTCATCCCTAAATTTTAATGACAATTTATATATATCTCGGGGAAGAGGAATCGGAACGTCGGTGCACCCCCAGAACACTGAACGCCACTAGCGCTACCTACCTACACGGAGGAGGACTAACCTCCAAAGGGTTTCGAAAGGGGATGACTGGATATTGTCAAGCAAGTCGGACGTTGGTTTTTAGCGAATTTTCAAAGAAAATGAAGCTATTGCAATGGCTTCGAAATTTAAATAATATAAATTTTTGGAAATTTTCTTCATAGAAATCCGTTTCAGACCATTCTAAAACGATTCCTGAAATTTAACACTTTTTTATATGTGTATATATATATTTATATATATATGTGTCACTCCAGACGATAACTCTCGATAGAATTGAGATAAACAGCTCAAATTTGCACAAAAAATCTATCTTGGCAATCGAAAGGCTAAGTTCGAAGATGGGCGAAATTGGCCTACTCTAAGGAGGGTTTTGGCGCATTTAAAGTGCGCAAAAATTACCCAAAAATCCCCAAAATGTTATTTTCCAACAAGTGACCCCTCATTTTAAGGGTTTTTGCACGCTGAACACGATGGTGGAATCGGATTTTAGATATCTTGATCCGTTCTTAAATTAGAGCATTTAAAGTGCGCAAAAATTACCCAAAACTAGGATAATCTTTAAACTCTTACCCCCCCACCCCCTTAGAGTGGTCAGATTGAAAAATGTGAGAAGTATTAATTGAAGACGAGAGTTCGAAGCAAAAAAGGGGGAGGCAAACGATTAGTACAACTCCTTGAATTTCCCATTTGACATATAATTGTTATGATACCTTCATAGATAGACAAGTACCGGCCCACGTATTACTAGAAGGAAGACGAAAGAAAAAATCTATTTCAAATTATTCAATTTAGGTACTAACAGTAGGAGGAAGAAGTTTTCCTTTATTCAAAACCATAGCCATTAATTCGAATATTTCTTTGAAAATTCGCTCATTAAGTCATGCTGCATGACTGGTTTTTTTTTTAGTGTGTGTTTGGCGAATGTTTTACCGCGGGAGTATCCGAATATTGTTCATTCTCTTTTGTTAAATCACCCTCATAAATTATAAAATAACTAAAATAAATATAAATTATAAATAAAATAATAAATAAATTATAATATAAATAATAATAAAAATAATAATGATAACATACATTATAATATATTTATAATTATTATAAATTCTTGACCATCCTGAACACCCCATTCAATCCCTATCATATTTTGTTCTGCTTCCCATATTAAATTCATTGAGTCCAATCTTAGTATTTCATCAGTTAGTGTAATAGTAGTACCTATCCATCTAATTCATTATGGACCATCCTGATATGGAAGAGGGAGAGATATCCGACGACAGCATTTCACGGCCATCCTTGTGTTATACTCCGAGATCAGAAGTGGGATCGCATCTTTTCGTCGCCACTTCGCCCATACCAACCTGCAGATGAATGTAGCAGCCATTTTGGAAACTTTCGGGTTTCCCCCCACCAACGTCACCGTCGTATCCAAACATTACTTGGGATGCATTTAAAACTTTGTTCACCACCGAATTTGATTTATTGGATACACCTGCATCTGTCATTGCCACCCAAATGAACAACGCACCAAAGGAAAATGAAAATTATATTGCTTATGCTACTCACATGATAGGAGTCGAATGTCCGATTCGAGCGTAATACGTTTCGACAAATTGGAGTGGCATTTCAATCGTTTCGACAAATAAAAACAATTCGTTTCGGCACAGAGCGCGATGGCAGGAAGAATACGTTTCGACAAACAACGTTTTTGGCACTCACCTTAAAAATCTTCGCCTTGAAGTTAGGCTGCGTCGGGGTTGCGCGGTAAATTTTTTAATCTTCTTCTTCAGTGGATGGATTGTACCGATTGGCGACTTGGGAGAGGTATTGCAGTACATCTTTATTGGTTTTTGAGAAGGCTTCCCAGCAATTAGTATTCAAGTGGTCGAGTAGCTCCACAGTCTCCCTTCGAAGCGGATTGACAGCACCTTTTTTTTATGCCCCTTATTTTCAAATCACTTTCTTGTTGGATTTCAGTTAGGCAACTTACAACTTGGGGGATATGAGGGCGTGACGAGTAAAATTGGTTACTATAGTCCGCGTGATAAGATTCGGCACCGTTCGTTGTTCGGATATTTTGCTCAGGAGGAGGGAAGCCCACATGAGAGGCGGAAAAGAGTAGCCATCCTCTATGTACGTCGACAACACGTAATAACTGAATGAATTGCATTCAATTGGAACCTCATACATCAGGGATGTGAATGCATCGTAGATCATATCGTGCGGCAAAAAACTGATGCCAAAAAATAACTTCAGCCACTTACCAACTACCGTCCGTTTTTTGTAATGCTTGAGGAGAAATTTGTTTTGTTGAATGCGCCTAAACCAGGCTTGGGATAGGTGAAAATGGCATCCAACGAGACGGGAAGAAGGGAACAAGTTACAAACAGCTGTATGCGCAGATTTTTGGAAATCGACATGCAGAAATTTTTCGTTCAAGTCGAAGTTTCTGTTTGTCAACCGGCGGCACAATTCCTTTACCAGCATCCACGTCGCAATGTACGTATCCTTCGATTTTGATGGTAAAAAGGCAAACAAGACTGGCACATTGAACCAATTTTTTGCTACGTGGACTGTGTACAGTTGCTGGAAAAAATTTGGGGCTTACGTAAACGTTCCATCCACGATTATATGTTCACTTTCCACAAGAATACTTAAGTTACTTGAAGTTGTGAATATCGGAATATCGCTATCATTTTTTACAAAACAAAACTGTTCATTATTTACTAGAATTGAGGCCTGCCTTTTAAACAGTTGAATCACACACTCGTCCGCGGAAGTGGGGATTACTGGGATCACTTTTATGCGACACATGTAGATACTTTGCCTGATCAATTTCAAATCGAAATGTTCCAATTCACTGGTATTCTGAACGCTCAACTCCTGCCTGATTAATTTATTAGGCTTGACGGACAACTGCTCGACGGCCTTCCTTTTTATACTCGAGACCATTTTCTCCCTTTCAATCGTCCTATCGGTAAGTGGCTCATGTTCGGTGTGATTATTGGCGGTAGAGATAATTCGTTCCACTCGAGAGTCAGTTATAACCCGAGCTTTGCATTTCCGATTGTTACATCGAAACGTCATGTCCCCATCCCGAGAAATACTGAACTCATTGAATTTGTAATTACTCACAACAATACAGCGATTCCCCCCAGCGACTGGTAAAAACACTATCAATTTTCACATTCATTTTAAACACTCGGACAGAACACACGCACGGGAAAATATAGAAAAACGGACGGGGCAGTGAAAAATGGACGGTTTATAGGAACAACACGTTGATACTGATTTCTGAAAAGGGAAGATCGACCTAGTGATGCTACATGGTCAGTTTGGTTCATCGGAGACCGATTTAGCCCGCTGGGGCTCTTACCAGGCCCCCCTCGCAAGAGGGGGAACTCCACCAGGCGGGGCGACGAACCCGCGCCTGGCTCCACCTCCCAGCGACCACGACCCAGGGAACAGAAGACCCCGTCTCATTCCCTGATGGGAGCCACCTGCTCTCCGTCACTCGGGGATTCGGGCTAGTGGGCGGGGACTATTGGGAGCTATCGCTCGACCACCTGTCGCCGCCTGGGGCGCCAGCTGTCCGCTGCGGCTGGGTTGCAGGTCTTCGCAACGCTGCGGCCACGAAGCGGGCCATTGCGCCGTAATGGGCAGGGCTGGACAAATACCGTGTCCAGTCCTCCTGCACGCCACCGGGGTAAACCATGGCCACGAGTGCCGCCCTGTCCTCCCGGAACTAAGGGCAGTGTCGCAGCACGTGCTCAGGCGAGCCCTCCGGATCCCCGCACCACACACAGTCCGGCCTCTCGGCCAGTGAGTGGCGGTGCAGGCGCGCTGGGAAGTCCCCGTGCCCTGTAAGGAACTGGGTCTTCCTGTGCTCAGGAACAACCCATGGGGACCCTAGCCGCTGGCGGATCGACGGGAAGAACCTATACGTAAGTCTCCCTGTCAACCCAGCGGTCCAGTCCGCCTGCCACTGGCCAACGACCAACTCCTCGACCTCTCGGTGGGACTGCGCGCGCGGGCGGCACAAAGCTGCGCCCCAAAATCCAGAAGGGGTGGCCCTTCTTGACCCTATAGGCCGCATAACGACGGGCAGCCTCGAGCTCGATGGGCAGTATACCCGCGAGGACGTGCACCGCCGTATGCGAGACCGTCCTATAGGCTCGGGCCACCTTTAACAGGGCGGCTCTCTGGGCGGTACGGAACCGTCCCCAGTTGGTCGTCCTGAGGAGGCGATAGTAACCCCCAATGGCATGAAGGAGGATCCCCAGGAACACGCCCCTGTATATAACCCAGAGGTCCTGCGCACAGAGACCCCACTCCTGGCCTGCCAGCCGCGCCACCCTGCCGAATGCGGCGGCCGCCCTCGCCGTCACAACCTCGGTGTGAAGCGCAAGTCCCAGGCGCTCCTCGAACACAACGCCGAGATATTTCACCTCACGGCGGTAGGCGACCGACACGCCCCCCAGCTTCACTATGGGTGGCCGCGCGAGACTCCCCTTGAGGAGGATGAGCTCACTCTTGGAGCTTGAGAAGGCGAGCTTCCATACTGAGAAGCCATACTGCTCCAATGAGGTGGACTGCTCTAACTGAGGGAAATGTCTCCCAGCCAGGAGCCGCTCCAACTCCTTGCCGAGCACAGAGAGGAGACAGATAGGGCGGTACGACTTGGGATCCGTGGGATCCCTGTCACCACCCTTGAGCAGAGTGCGGACAACGCCAGTCTTCCAAGCATTAGGAAAATATCCTGTGCGGAGACAGGCGCTGTAAGTGTCCGTAAGGACCCCGGAGAGGACCGGCCACCCTTCCCTAAGGAATTCGGCCAGCACCCCATCCTCACCAGGGGCCCTCTTCCGCCTCGAGGCAAACACGGCTGCCTTTACTTCCCCCTCGGTAAATGGGGCAGGACTCGCACCCATGTCCGAGGGGCCAGCCTCGGCGCGTGCTCTGGTCTCCCGGTGAACATTGTCCTCTGAATCCGCATTGTCATCACGGACAAGTGAATTCAGGAGGTCACCGGCAGCCTCCTCCCACGTGAGGGTGCCCGCCCTAACCGTGCTGAGGACATCGCGGGGGAAAAATTTTCCATGGCAGCACGGTACGGGTGACCTCACGGGTCCCCAGCCCCCTCTCTGGTGACCCACTCCTGGCGGTGGAGCCTCCGTGCCCTCCTCGCCTCCGCCTGATAGGCCATGCGCCTCCTGAGGAAGACCTCGGCAGCCACCCGCTGGGACTCCTGAGGTCCACGCCTCGCCCTCCTCTCCGCCCTGCAGACACCACAGGCACCTAAGGGCTGCCGTCCACCATGGGGCCAAGGGGGTCTGTCGGGTACCAGCGGGGACCGCCGCCCTGGCCGAGCTCATAATTGCTTCAACCAGGAAACCCACCCTGGCATCAACCTCGCTCTTGGCAGCGCCCAGTGGTGGCAGGGACGTAATCAGGGGGGGTGAGCGCCTTCCTGAACCCCGGCCAATCTGCCTTGGAAAGGCACAGGCGCTCCGGCGTCGAAGGGGAACCTGCCCCCACGGGTCCCGGGCCGTGGCCAGACTCTTGGTCAGACGGCCCCAACCGGAGGAGAAGTGAGCGGTGCTGACTAGTCGACATGTCGGCTGCACCGCCCAATCCCCCCGGAACATCCCGCTGGCCCGCGGCGACAGGAGGGTGACATCGATGTTCGACACCCCCCCCCCCCCCCCTCGAGCCACGTTCCAGAGAGGCGAACGGCCGTACGGCAGTACGGCACCTGGACGGCCAGAGCCTGCACCCGGCTTCTTTGGCAGTGGGGGATAATCTCGGCTGACGCCGTCGCCGCCCGGTCAACATTGGCCTGAGCAATAACCCAGGTGGCTTCAGCTCTGCCTGAAGGGACAACCTAGGAGAGTGCTGCTCCCTGGGAGGAGGCGCCTGCACCAGGGGCGAGGCCTCATCCAGCCCAGCCGGCCCACCACCAGTGGTGGCGGAGGGGGAGACCTCCGGAGCACACCCCGAGCTGCCAGGTCAGGGTTCCAGCAGTGGTGCAGAGAGCGAGACGGCCGGCGGCAGGGGGACCTCATACACGGTCCTAGACGCCACCCTGATCTTCGCTCTCTGACGCTGAGGGCAAGAGGGATCTCGAGACCCGTGCCCGGCGGACAGCCCTGCCCTACTGCAAGGAATGCAACAGGGCTGTGTGGGACTCAGCGTCCTCCTCCGTAGCAGCCTCCACGACCACGCCCCTCCCCAGCCTCCTGAGGCTATTGACTCTCACCGTCCCGTGGAGTGGGTCCAGGATTTCCCCAATCCTCCCGATTGGGTCGTCCATCCCCTCTGGGACGGTGAGGACCACGTCCATACCCAGCTTCGGGGCACGCCGCCTCACCCTACGGGCCTTGGCCAGCACCTGGGCGGCAGACAGAGGTTGAGCTGGCCTCACCCGAGGGTCCTGCCCTGGGGTTGCTGGTGACCGGGCGGCGATGGGGGTGGAGGCAGCACCAGCCTGTGTCCCCCCGCCCCTCCTACACCTCCTCTGCCTTCTCCATCCCCCCTCGGATTCCTGCGAGGATAGGGTCGAGCCCTCCCCGATATGAGCGGCGGTCTCCTCCCTCACCCGCACAACCGCAGGATTTTGGGGCTTGGTTTTGCCCTTGCTGGCTCCACTTAAGGGGAGCAAGGCAGGCCTCCTGGCTGGGGGCAGTGGCTCTGGCAATGGCGGGAAGTCCGTCAGGGTGAGACCGGGCGGGGTCGGCTCGCGAGGGACCGGCAGGGCAGAGGAGATCATCTCTTCCAACTTGCCCATGTGGGCCTCCACCGCCGCCCAGCGCCTCTCCTGGTCCTCCACCACCGCCCCGGTCCAGTCGGAGGACAGGCGGTCGATCCTCCAGCCCAACTCCCCACCAATCCCTTCCACCTCTCTGCGGATAGGGCTAAGGGAGTGGGCCTTGAGGCGCTCCTCCACGGTGGCCTGGTATTTCTTAATTGCCTGGAGGATTTCCGTGAAATCCTCCTCCTTAGCCTCCAGGGCGGAGTCGAGGCCTGACAAGGCCCACCAGCTCCCGCCTCACCACCGCCTGGACCTCCTCACCGATCTCCCGTGCACCGGGATCGGGAGGTGCCGCCACTTCCACCTCCCTGCCGGCGACCATTGATTCCAGGGCTGCGATTTTCGACTGCGTCGACACCATCTCCTGGCGGACGCCCTCAATTGAGCCCTGGAGCCTAGCCAAAACGTCGGCCTTGGGCTTGTGGCTCTCCAGCATCCCTCGGAAGGCAACATCCGACAGTTCCACCATCCTCGTTGCCCTTCCGAGGATCTCCGCCCCATACTTTTTTGAGGATAGAAATGCCATAAAGGCTGACACCTCCTTAGCCTCGGCATCTATCTGGCGGGTCACCGCATCCTCTTCTCCTATCTGGGCGGACACCGCATCCAGTCCACACTTTGCCACCTTGCGCTTTGTGCCAGGGCGGGGGGCTACAGCAATACGCCCTTGGGGGGGGGGGGGGGTTCCTAAAGCACCACTCTTACTTGGGGAATTCATTGTTATTTTTAATTGGGTTTCTCCCATACCTGTGTGAGCACCATCGCTGAGGGGCGTGCCCCCGCGGCAGGGAAGGTGTTCCTGCCGGCCCCGGTGAACTCACCTGAGGTCAGCCCAGCCACCTCAGCCGGAAGAGGTAGCATATTGCTAACCCTCAACCGCCTGAGGTCTACCCCGCTACTGGCTAGATGTCAGCGGCACCAGGACGAATGGGCGCGATACGTAACTCCCACCGCCTCGCCAGTCCAGACATCAGCTTTCACAGGCCCAGGTCTCCGACTCCTGGGTACCACACACGGGTGCTTGCCATCGCCGGGGCCCCTGGGACAGTGAGGGATGGAGGGTGCCAAACCCCCACCCCAACCCCATAAACATGGGGCTGTCCCGCCCAGGCAGCAGCGTCCCTTTGTTTAGGGTGAGGTCCCCTAGGTGGATCCACCTCAGCAGAGGGTATCGAGGTCCATCTCCTCGTTGGCCCCACCTCCGTAGAGGGTGAAGACAGGACGGTTGGAGGGAAACACAGTGGCGTGGCTGGCCAGTGCTCGCCTCCAACCTGTGGCATGCCACCTCGCCCCTGAGAGTCCAGGGGCGAGTCCAGCTCCAGGCAGAGATGACAAGGAGCTTGTACTCGTCTTAGTAGGAAGCCCTCTCACCACGACAAGGTGCGAGTACATGGTACCTGGGCACAGGCTAGAGATAAACACGAAATGTCCGGACTGACCGCCCGGAGTGGGTTTGTCGAAACGAATTGCAAAGCTGCTCCGCCACTGTGCCGAAACGAATTCTCAAATATGTTTCGTTTCGACAACATGTTTGTCAAAACGATGTGCCCCCCCTGATTCAAAAAATTTCAAGAAATTTCAATTTTTCTTACGTTGGCACATCTCTCACGGTTTGACAAACGCATTCACACCACTGACATTAGAACTCGCGAGACCCTGATGAAGGAGTTGACATTTTTGTCCGTCGAAAAAAGAACTTATGAATCACAACTCAACTCCACATGACTCCAAGAGATTCAAATTTTCTGACTACAAACCTGGAGCTTCAAACCCACCCTACTGCAAATACTGTAAGAAGCTAGGACATCACACTCAGGAATGTCGCAAAGGGCGTCAGGCTTGTCAGCCTTCATCGTCAAACACTAATAGTCTACCTGGAAATTTCTGCCCAAAGACACCCTCAGTCAAATTCGGGCAAGGAACAACCCGACGTGGAGCCTGCTTCGTTTGTCAGTCAAAGGAACACTATGCTGACAGGTGCCCCAACAAAAGGAAGGACCTGAACTCTCAGGCGGAAGCGGACAACACTAGGGCCAAGGGCAAGGTCAACGAACGGAGGGTCAACAGCTGTTCAGTCAACCCACCTGGAACTATGACTCATAACGGTGAGACATTACGTTTTACTTTTGATTCTGGATCTGAGTGTTCTCTAATCAAACGAAAAATTCAAATGAAATTTTCGGGACCAATTTTTGAAACACCAATAGTTATGAGTGGAATTGGTATGTCTCGTGTTATAAGTACAGAGCAAATTGTATCTGAAGTCATTATTGATGGAAATTATCTCCATATTTGCTTTTATATTGTTTCAATTCAATTCAATTCAATTCTTTATTCAAAAACATATTAAGTACATAATGAAGAATATAAGTTGTACAGAATCATGCGAAAACCAAGTTCATGAATGGGCCCCTAAGGTCTTGACGACCCGTCCAGGGGCTGGTTGTCACTGAACTAGCTTATTAGTTTGGATCGATACTTTTAGCTGGAAACAATATATTTACAGACAATATTCAACTTGAGTGGAAAGAAAAAAAAGTATATATGAATGGGTATGTAGCACCTATGCCATCCATATTCCAAGATAGTAATTACCTAACACATAACACAGTTACAATTACAAATCAAACCTATTCAAGAAGTCAGTGTGCAGTTCAGATTTGTGCATTTGAAGCAGGTATGCGCCTATTCTTTTTTTGAAGGAATTAGTCGACTGATCTGATTGTAAGGTAGTCGGAAGTGAGGCGTATATTGTGGGAGGCAGCCATGGAAATTGTCTTGTGAAAAAATCAGTGGTAGGGCGGGGAACTAGAATTTGACTACCCTCGCATGTTGCTCGGGTGACTCGCAAGACAATGCGGTGGGGTAGACATTTTTCAATCTTGTGGACACGAAGCAGGGAGCGATAGACAAATATCAGTCTTGGTGGAAGAATATCAAATTTTTTTGAAAGATCATTGATTCGCGTTCGGGAATGCGACCGAGTGATGATCCGAATGAGGGAGTTGCACACAATATTGAGCGAGCGGAAGGTTTGGGCATATGCTCCGCCCCAGAATTCTATACCATATATTAGGATACTGTATACATATGCGTAGTAAACCATCTTTAAATTACTTTTGGAGAGCCATTTTCGTAGTATACAGAAAAAGAAAAACGATTTCCTTATTCTCATTACTAGGGTCTCTATGTGCATCCTCCATTTTAGGTGCTGGTCTAGTTGGAGTCCTAGATATTTAATGCTATTGACTTGCTCAAGCTTAGTACAATTACATGTTCCATAATTTAAGCATGATGCTTTGTGGATTTTTAAATTGGTGGAATCAGGTTGACCTGCGGAGGTTATAGAGAAAGTAACGTAGTTGGTCTTAGAAATGTTCATTGTTAGGCTATTAATACAGAACCATTGGTGCATTTGGGTAAGAGTTTTACTTGCATCCTTGTGGACGTCCTCCCATGATTTATTTGTCAGTATTACTGCTACGTCATCAGCAAAGGCGACGAACTTGCCACATGTTTCTAAATTGAAGAGGTCATTTATGAACAGTAAAAACAGTATAGGACCTAGAACAGATCCTTGGGGTACTCCAAATCTAATAGGCAAGGAATTACTGCGTACTTCATTAAATTCCACACACTGACTTCTTTTGGAAAGATATGACGAGAACCACTGAACTGCTACTCCATCTAATCCAAGCCTATCTAGTTTATTTATCAACCTGCTTGTCTCAATGGAGTCGAATGCTTTCGTTAGATCAATGAAAACACTAAGCACCTTATCCCCATCATTTAGTGCATTTGAAATTTCGTTAACTACTTCAGCAAGATCGTCTTGAGTACTCCGATTCGGTCGAAAACCATACTGTGCAGGTGATAGTAAATTGTTAGTTTCCAGGTAATTCACAAGTTGCGATTTGATTATCTTCTCAAAGATTTTGGCAAAGTTTGAGAGCAATGAGATTGGTCGGTAATTTGACGGCGAAGACCTACATCCTTTTTTGTAAAGAGGTCGAACTACTGCGATTTTTAGTGAATCTGGAAAACAACCATTAAGTATGCTGAGGTTAATTATATGGGTCAATGGAGCACTAATATGTACTCCTAATGTTTTGATCAAGTTAGATGATATACCATCCCAGCCAGGGCTGGAGCCACCTCTGATTGACTGAATAGTTCTGAAAACTTCTTCAGTGCTGGTTAATCGTAGGCTCATCTTGCCAGTAGTTCTAGGGGGGAGGTTATGCATAGGATTGTAATTGGGAAATCTTTCATTCAGTTGCTGGCCAACTGATATGAAAAATTCATTGAGTCCATCAGCTATTTGACTGGGATTTGTGGTTTCGGATCCTTTGATACAAAGTTTTTCTATTTTGATAGATTCTACTTCCTTTCCTAGTGCCGTGTTAATAGTTTTCTGACGACAGTATTGATTCGGAAATAATAATTGGCCGAGAAATATTAGCAATGGGTATCAAAGTTACTCTTACAGCAGATTCTTGCATTTTCACTCCCACTAATTCAAATTTAATCCAATAAATTTCAAAGAAATTTGAAAAGCAAATTCAAATACCTTCAGAAACTTCACATCCATCTAATGAAATTAAAATACCTACTTCCTCATCTTCTAATTTAAGAGAATATAAAAATGCACTGCTGTAATGCTCTGTTCTAATAATCTTGATGAACCAACATTTAGTGACTGTATGCCATGAGAACCAGTAAACATGATAATAAGGTGATTGAATCTATTTCTGGTGTCGATAATAAATTTACTGGCCATATTAATGATACTGATATTGAGCAAATTCAAACTGACATTGAACATGATGAGAAACCGAGACTTATCAGCATTGTGAAAAAGTACAAATAATCATATTTCACGACTGATCTTCCCACGACTCGTGTTACTACTGGGGAACTACACATAAGATTGATTGATCCTAGTAAGGTAGTTACTCGTCACCCTTATCCATTGTCCCCTACTGATAAAAAGTTTGTTCGGGAGCATATAGCTAAACTCGAAGAGGCTGGTATAGTTAGAAGTAGTAGATCTCCATTTGCAAGTCCGATATTGCTTGTTCCAAAAAAAAGGCAAACTGAGAATGTGTGTGGACTATCGTCAATTAAATTCCAACACTGTAGCCGAACATCACCCATTACCTTTGATCAAAGACCAGATTGCTCGTTTATCCGGTGCTTGTTTATTTACCACGTTAGATATGGCTAGTGGTTATCATGCCATTCCAGTTCACGCTGATTCGATTGAAAGAACAGCTTTTGTAACGCCAGAAGGTAAATATGAATTTTTGACTATGGCATTTGGCCTACGAAATGCCCCTTCCGTTTATCAAAAATCTGTTATGGCCGCTCTAGGACCTCTGGCTAATGAATTTGGTACAGCATTTATTGATGACATGATTTTTGCTAAAACTATTGATAACTCACTTGAACGTTTGGACAAAGTACTTGAACCTTTAACCACATCTGGCTTCTCTTTGAATCTTTCCAAATGTGCTTTTGTTAAGAAAAAGGTACTTTATCTAGGATTTGAAGTTAGTTCAGGAGAAATTCGACCTAACAAGCAAAAAGTTGAAAGTTTGCTTTGTATTCCACCCCCATAAAATATTTCATCTTTACGTCAATTTATAGGCCTAGCATCCTACTTCAGACAATTTATTCCAAGTTTTTCGGCCGTTGCAGCACCTCTCTATCGTTTGATGACAAGTAAATCTGAATTAATTTGGTTACCAGAGCATGAAGAAGCTCGACATAAGTTAATTTCTCATCTTACAAATGAACCTGTGCTCATGATTTTTGACGCTACCTACCCAATTGAGCTTCATTGTGACGCATGTTCCATCGGTTATGCTGGAATCCTGATTCACACTGTAGATAAGAAACCTCGCGTCGTTGCTTACTACAGCAAACGAACAACCCCCGCAGAATCTCGATACCACAGTTACGAGATTACTTGCAGTAATTCAGTCTATTCGTCATTTTCAAACCTACCTTCAGTATTGCTTTTTCACTGTTGTTACTGATTGTAAATCTTTGAAAGAATCATACCTCAAACAGGATTTAAATACGAGAGTTCACAGATGGTGGAGCTATTAGCAATCTTTTAATTTCAAAATTGTTTATATACCTTCAGCTCGCATGCAGCATGCAGATTTCCTGTCAAGACACCCCCCTCAAAATGATATTTCCGTCCAAATAACTGGCATAAGTAATACTACTGAATCCTCCTTTAATTCCATCTACTTCAAAATCTTCAAGTTCGATTGTTCATTCCAATCCATCCAGTCTTGATTCAAGAGATAAATATCCAGTTCTTAGAGTTGATATTGCAATCCTTCCTGATGATTGGTTGATTATAGCCCGTCAAGATCCGGAAATTGCTAGTCTACAGCCTAAAATTGAAAAGGGGGAACTGCCTGAAGATGCTAGAGATTCTTATGAAATTCGATCCGGTGTTTTGTGCAGAATTGTACAACGCAATAATCGCCATCGCTGTTTGCCCATTGTTCCTCACCCATACAAATGGTATGTGGTTAACAACGTGCATCAGGCGATAATGCACCTAGGTTGGGAGAAAACCCTCGAAAAAGTTGCCGAACTTTATTGGTTCAGGAACATGTCGAAATTTGTCTGGAAATTTAAAGAAAATTGTTTGACTTCTAAAGTTTCCAAAATCCCTTCAGAAAAACCCCAGATTCAACTAAACCCCATACCAAAATCAGTCACACCATGGCATACTGTGCACATAGATGTTTGAGGAAAACTGTCAGGCAAAAATAATTACAAAGAATATCTACTTAGTTATCATAGATGCTTTCACTAAGTACGTGCTACTCTACCATAGTCGAAAGCTTGATTCTACTAATGCTGTTAAAGCACTGAAACAGTCAATATCCCTATTTGGATCACCGTCTTGTGTTGTTGTAGATCAAGGTCGAACCTTTGCCAGTAATGAGTCCAAACAGTTTTGTTCTAGTCACCAAATAAATCTTCATTTCATGGCTACTGGAGCTGCTCGTGCGAATGCTCAAGTAGAAAGAGTTATGTCGGTACTGACAAATTTGCTGACTGCTACAGAGCTTGGGGAGCGCTCGTGGCAAGAAGTACCTAGTTCCTGATATTCAGTTGGCTATTAACTGTACGATAAACCGTGTAACTCGTTCTTCCCCATTGGAATTAATGATTGGAAAAGTCGGTAGACCTTTAAATCTTGTTGTACCTACTGAATCAGTCACTGGTAATGTTGATGTAAACATGATTAAATCAGCCCAATATGACAAATCCCGATTTGATAAAGGAAAAGCTAAAGTTAAATTATTGTCTAAAGGCGATCTTGTATTGATTCAAAATGAACCTCGCAATCAGACTAAGTTGAGTCCAAAATTTAAGGGACCTTTCCGCATTAATGATGTACTTGAACATGACCGTTATTTGCTAAAGTCTCTCACATCAAACCGGACTTACAAGTATCTCAACGACAGGGTTAAACCTGTACCGGATCCATCTCTGTTCAGCCAGAACCTGTTGATATTTCAATTGATTCTGATGATCCTAATGTTGTCATACATGACGATGAAAGCAATGATTCATGATTGTAAATTGATAAAGAGCACTGAGCGATTGATTTTCAAGGAATGTGAATTAACTAAGCATTTTATGACGTCAATAATTTCAACGTGGGTTGTGCAAGCTTATTCATTCATTCATTTTGTGTTGCTTTAATTTTGCTCGTGGGTCAGATGACATGATCACTAGCTCCTGGACAGCCATTATGTGATCTTTTGTTTGCCTACTATGAAACAGATATTGGTTTTACACTGGTATATGCCATGTGGTGTGGTTGCTAGCCCTTGATGGCCATTATGTGACGTGACTATTCACTTTGCTAGTGTGGTGCCACTGTTTGTATAACTTCTCGAACCCTATCAGTGGGTTTGCATATTTATGACTACTAACATCCACTGTGACCTTACTGGTGAGACTGTCAACTCTCCCCTTTTCCTATCCTTTTTTCTATCAAATGGGGAGACTGTCAACTCTCTTCCATGCTGCTGATATTGCCCCGAGAGGCTGTCAGCCCTCCACGTGTATCCATTCCATTGCTCACAGTTGTTGAGGCTGTCAACCCTCACTTATGTTTCTCCTTTTTGAGTTCTGAAAAATTATGTTGCTGCTCATTTGTCGAACGCTCATTCCTCGCCAGTTACAAATGTGTTACGTGTATTCCCATATCACGTGCACCTCCTGCTGTATCCATGCACCTTCTGTCATGTTCAGGTGCTCCTCTGATAAGTTTCGTTGCTGGTGCTTAAGCCATGTCTTGTAAGCCACATCCAAGCCTTTGTCAGTCTGGCCGAGGGTTTTATGTCAGTTACTCCTGACTTACTTGACTTATGTCCTGTCGCTCTGTTCAGAGCATAGGGCCTCAACGAAGCTCCGCCAGCGGACACGGTTCTGAGCTAGCCTCTTCAATTCTCCCCAGGATTTCCCCCATCTTGCTGCCTCCATATCCACGCTCCTTCTCCAAGTGATGGGTGGCCGCCCCCTCCTGCGTCTCCCCTGTGGATTCCACGTCAGGACTTGGCGTTCAACGGCGGTGTCACTCTTTCGAAGAGTGTGGCCCAACCATCTCCACTTCCTGAGCCTAATTTGCACCTCCACGGGATCCTCACAAGCATCTCTCCACAGGTTTTGGTTGGAGATCACGTCGGGCCAGAACACTCGAAGAATCCGACGGAGACACCGATTCACAAAAACCTGCAGCCTGTTTGTGATCGTCTTCGTGACACACCACGTCTCACATCCGTACAAGAGAACCGACTTGACATTAGACCTAAATATGCGCAATTTTGTCCGAGTACTGATTTCTCGGGATTTCCAGACAGGGTACAGCTGTATGAAGGCTGCATTGGCCTTTCTAATTCGCGCTGTCACGTCCTCAGCCGCTCCTCCCGTTTTTGTGACCACGCTGCCGAGGTAGGTAAACTCCTCCACGTTCTCAATGTCACTGCCATTTAGCTGCACAGAGTAGTTTGCTGCCGCATTGATGCGCATTACTTTGGTCTTCTCAGCATTTATCTTCAGTCCAACCCTCCTTGAACATTCTTCGAGATCACTCAACTTTCCCCGGATGTCACTAAGTCTTGGCGATAGCAGGCATATATCATCCGCAAAGTCCAGGTCCTCAAGCCGGTCTGTCAGAGTCCACTGAATCCCCCTCTGCTTCCCCTCCGTCGCCCTTCTCATCACTTCATCTATGGCAACGAGGAACAACGTAGGAGAGAGGACGCACCCCTGCTTGACCCCCGACTGCACTCCAATTGGACCAGAGAGCTTTCCCTGGTGCACCACCTGGCAAGAGAAGTCTCGGTATGCCTCCTTGATGATGCTCACAACCTTCTCTGGCAGGCCGTACCTTCTTAATATTTCCCACATTTTGTTCCTTTCCACCGAATCAAAGGCCTTCTCAAAATCTACAAAAAGTAGGTAGAGACTTGCCTGAAACTCCCGGTGCTGCTCTATGATGAGTCGAAGTGTGTTTATTTGGTCCGTACATGAGCGATTCTTGCGAAAACCTGCCTGCTCCCTCCTTAAACGTGCATCTAGCCTGTCCTTTATCCTATTTAGTACTATCCTTGAGAACAGTTTACTAGGTATTGAGAGCAGCGTTACTCCTCTCCAACTGTTGCAATTTGTGAGATCCCCCTTCTTGGGAAGCTTGACTAGCAGCCCTCGCCTCCAGTCTGCTGGCATCTCCTCCTGTCGCCATATCTTTTCAAACAGGGGGTAGAGCAAATCGATGGTCTCTTCAGGTGCTGCCTTCAGCACCTCTGGTGGTATGTTATCACATCCCGGCGCCTTTCCATTCCTGATTTCCTTCAGCGCTCTTCCAATTTCCTCTCTGGATGGATGTTCTACCATTATGGAGCAATCCGTCACTACCTCTTGAATGCCCTGCGCCAGTTCAGAACCCGAGTCACCCATCGCCCCTTCATTCTGGCTCGGTCTGTTTAGCACTTCTAGAAAATGCTGCTGCCATCGCTCAATCTGGTGCTTCTCATTAGTGAGAACTTCTCCATTCTTACTTTTGACTGGGCGCTGCCGGATGAACTTCTTTTTTGCGAGAGTTCTGGTAGTCTGATACAGCTCTTTCATGTCTCCAGCTGCTGCTGCCTCTTCTGCCTTACTGGCCAGGTCTTCTGTCCATTTCAGACGGTCCCGCCTCGCACTTCTCTTTACCTCACGGTCTTTGGCAGTGAGCTGAGCTTGCACTTCCGACTTCTGGGCTCTAGTCCTGGAGTTGTTCAGTTTACCTTTAATCTCTCTTCTCCCCTCTATTTTAGACCACGTCTCGTTTGACATCCAGTCCTTCTTACGGTGATCTCTGAACCCCAGGATTTCTTCTGATGTTTCCAGAAATACTCCTTTCACGGCAGTCCAACTTCCCTCGACATCAGCATCAGCATCCGCATCCGCATCCCCCTCACCCAGAGCAGCAAAGCGGTTCCTCAGCGCGATACTGAATTCTTTTTTGATGCTCTCATCTTTCAGCTTGTCAGTATTATATCGTCTTTTCTCAGTTACTCCTGGTTATCCGTTTATCTTGCAGATGAGGCATCCGGGGTGGTTGCCATGTCAGGTTGGCCGTCTCGGGGAAGAGGAATCGGAACGTCGATGCACCCCCAGAACACTGAACGCCATTAGCGCTACCTACCTACACGGAAGAGGACTAACCTCCAAAGGGTTTCGAAAGGGGATGACTGGATATTGTCAAGCAAGTCGGACGTTTGTTTTTTTTAGTGTGTGTTTGGCGAATGTTTTACCGCGGGAGTATCCGAATATTGTTCATTCTCTTTTGTTAAATCACCCTCATAGTACTTCACTGACAGTTATTATAAATTCTTGACCATCCTGAACATCCCATTCAATCCCTATAATATTTTGTTCTGCTTCCCATATTAAATTCATTGAGTCAAATCTTAGTATTTCATCAGTTAGTGCAATAGTACCTATCCATCTAATTCATTATGAACCATCCTGATATGGAAGAGGGAGAGATATCCGACGACAGCATTTCACGGCCATCCTTGTGTTATACTCCGATATATATATATATATATATATAAAACTCCAGACGATATCTGTCCTTGGGTACTTGATAAAAATTCCAAATTTCGCCAAAATGTTCGTATTGCCTAACAAGAGGATAAGTTCGAAGATGAGAAAATTTTAATAAATTCTAAGGGGTCTAATTTGAATTTTCAGGGGTCAAAAATCAGTAGAACTGCTGAAATCGCGAACAATTTATATAAAATTAGTGAAAGTGGTATGGAAGCGTGAATAGAGACCGAAAAATTCCATTTAGTTGTTTTTCATACAGAACAGGGGGTCAAATTTGGATTTTTGTGGGTCAAAAATTTGTATGAAGGGCTAAAATCAATATTAATTCACCTGACGTTGTGTGGGATGGTGAATCACGTCGGAGGCGGAGGGACTACGATAATACAAATGTTTTTCTCAAAAAATAGAGGGTCAAACTTGAAATATAAGGGTCAAAAATCGGTGAAAATGAGGTAGACGTACATTATTAGGTACCTACATTATTTCGAGATAATTTTGGCCTTAAATCATACCCACCCATTCCAATCGTCAAACCGACTACACTATTCGATTCTATGCGAAAAATTATATAAAGTGTGATACAAAACCACCCTCAATCTTTCACGATTCGTACAATCAAGGGGTTTTCCCCAAAAACTGTGGGGCCCACTGTGCGGCATGCATTTTCGCACTGGCGGACGGACAATGCATTTTTGGAATCTACTCACCTTGAAACGTAAAAGAAGAAAATTTGAGGGGTGTTGTTAAAAAATTTTTGGTGAGCCAATACGAAACCAATACTCACAGAATAAACCAAAATATAGACAATTCCACTGACATTTCTTCAAATAATGAGTTACGGAAAAATTACTTCCTGATTTAATACCTTTGACTTGAAGCCTCAAATAACTTAATACTTACTCTCATTAATTTCCTCCACAATATCAGCTTCAAAGGGTAGGTACATGAGGGTACATAATTTTTATCAATTTCACTAAATCTACGTCTTTATCTCATCACGTTTTCTTGAGTTCCTATAGTCACAGGAAAAAAATCTGATTTGACACTTCGGTCGGTAGAAAATCACTATTCCAGGAAGTTTCAATTTTTTCTATTTATTATAAAAACGTCTGCCATGGCGTGGCACATTTGCTTCCCTCCTGTCAATTCCAAGTGTTACGAATTTTAATCTCATTTTAATTTTTTGTTTTCTGCATGTTAAGCCACGTGGGCTGACATAAGTATGTGTTTTAACGAATGACGATTGCTGCATCATTGATTGTTGCTTGTAAAAGTTGGCTTAGATTTCGAAAATTTTGGTAATACATTGTGAAGTTTTTTACTAAAATAGCGCTGTACTGACAATAAAAAACTCTGAAAATGGTTGTCTCCAATAAATTAGATGTTGCCGAATCCGGCATTCTTACGCATTTTTTTACGCGGCGAGTTTTCTACTCTCGATAACGTGCACCCACACACTCATGTCATGTCTTGTATATACCTACCCATCTCAATGGAGTCAATTTTCTTATTTGCCCGAAATAGCAACTCCAAACATAATAATCCTGATTTCCTCCAGTTTTTGACCTTGTGTCCAATCCCAATCCCCCCTCCACCATGAGTGCCTTCAAATAATCTTCACACTGCCCACAGCAAGTTGTTAAGCGTTTCGATCTGCCAATTTTATTGAGCTAGTACGCAGTTTGATAGAACATTATACGATAGTTACATAGATGATGGATTTCAATGAGATGCCCCTCTAACCTCTCTGTAAAGGGCTCTGCAAAGGGCCCAGGTTACTTGCGGGTTAAATCACTTTGTACAGAGGCCGCTACGAAACAAGTAGTTGCGTACTCCGGTTACGTAGCTCCGGTTGATGACCCCAGGGATTGAACGGTTACTGATCAGTCTCAGTTAATGGTTAATGGGGTATGCGCATGGGTCACGAAAGCGGTTCATATTATTTTTTAATGAAATTAGATTTCATCCTGAGAACTTTTACACCAACCGTAAGTACTGTACTATGATTTGGAGTTCCTCTGCTATGGTTGTTAGCGAATTTTCGAAGAAAAGGAAACTATTGTTCTCGGTCCAAAATTTTTAAAACTCGAATTTCCGAAAGATTTTTATACCAAAATCCGTTTCAGACCATCCTGAATTCACTACCGAAAGACACCAAAAATTATATATATATATATATATATATATATATATATATATATATATAAGTATGTGTCATTCCAGACGATAACTCTCGAAAGAATTGAGATAAAAAGTTCAAATTTGCACGAAAAATCTGTCTTGGCAATCGACAGGCTAAGTTCGTAGATGGGCAGAATCGGGTCACTCTAAGGGGGAATTTTGGGGAGTTTTAGGGGGGGAAAATTACCCATAAATTCCCAAAATGAAGCAGTCTGACAAGTGACACCTCATTTTAAAGGTTTTTGTACGCTGAACACGATGGTGAAATCAGAATTGCGATATCTCATTCCGTTCTCAAACTGGAGCACTTTGAAGATGAAGGAACGTGGTTATTTCTTGAGATGTTCTTCCTCGTTCGTCTGCTCTAATCTGATAACGGAATGGGATATCGCAATTCCGACTTCACCATCGTGTTCAGCGTTGGAAAATCTACAAACCGAGGTGTTACTCGGCAAAAAATGGAACAAAAAATTTGTTACGTATCCAATACCTACTTTGTATTGGATACGTAACATACGTACTGTACGTATGTTGGATAAGTAACTGTACGTATATTGTAGTACCAATACTACTATATACGTACACACTTGAATACCTATAATTACCCAATAAGTTTAAGATTCCCCATATTTGAATGGGATATCCCAAACATCACATTTTACATAAAATCAGTTATTTCTTCGAAAATTCGCTCTTATAGCCATGCTGCATGACTGTGGTTTTTTTTAAATTTTGTATGGTATCAAGTTGGGAAAACATTGGCCAAAAATTAATTTTCAGAAAATTTTAGGCGGAGGAGGAAGATGCTGAAAACTTCGAAAATTCGCTCTTATAGCCATGCTGCATGACTGTGGTTTTTAAACTTTCCGGAGGTTTGTGACAGAGTGTGACAGTGGTGGTGGACCCTCGAGAATCCCCCTCCTAGACCAGCGAGATTATCACCGATTAAGAAAGGAATATCGATTAGGCTTCCGCCCAGCGACCCCGTCTCCACCGGACAAAAAACTACTCGAGAACAGCCACACTGTTACACTCCTCCCCACATGACATACTTCTAGGTAGCAGAAGTATGAGAGGGAAAAGGGGGAATAAAAAGTATTATGAATTTCTGGTTCAGGAAACGACATCTGAACAACTTCAAGGTGACTCTAACCTCCATCGTAATGGTACTACCTCAATAATTTTCTGGTGGAGAACAAAACTCCTACATACGAATATTGGCGGAGAAAAAAAATGTTGTCAGAGGTGGTTGTTCAGTGAATATTGTGCTCATCTGGGCAGCCTCTAGGTGATCAACCTCCATCGTTAGGGTGGAAAAACTATTGGGACTTGGTAATTGGGACACGGCATCAATTTATGCCTTCAAATGAGCTCAGTATATATTTTAATTACACTGACGCTCTAAAGGAGGGAAAGGAGGTGGGGAAGCCAATAGATGTATTTATTATCAAAGGAAAAGGAGATTTGTAAAGGAATCCTTCTGGAGACCTTTGCGCTTATCCTTCTGGAAAGCCCACAAAAAGTGGATGGAGTATGGTGAGTTACTCAGCACATACTACCAAACCACGCTCTGCAACCATGTGACAGAGTGAGGAGAGTAACGGTGGACCATCCAGAGTCCCCCTCCTAGACCAGCGAGATTATCACCGGTTAAGAAGGGATATCGATTAGGCTTCCGTTCAGCGACCCCGTCTCCATCGGACCAAAAAACTACTCGAGAACAGCCACACTGTTACAGGTTCCTATGTCACGTTTGGCAGGGGAGACCCGCCCAGGCGAGAGGGGTGCATTGACGTAGGAACCTCTGGAATTCTGAACAATCATAGAAAAAGAACTACTTATCGTAGGACAGTGCGGTTGGTATCAAAATTTTCAAAATAATTTTATTTGAATAAAGGAAATGAATACATGCGCAGGCAGGGATTATCTTTCTGACCTCGGCCGTATCACGGATCACTGAAAGTGGACGTCTTTTAATGTGTACGGTAACAATTAATTACCTAGCTCTCTAGATTCACCTCCTCCAAACTAGCTTTGGTTTTCAGTTTCACCCCCCCCCCCCCCCCCCACCCCACCCATCACATTTACAGCTGATTTCATCTTTATCTTTATTTTCTACGCCTTTCTTCCAGTTCTGTTTTTGTTTTGTCTAATTCAGTTGTCACAGGTATTGAGCGCGGCTTTCACCTTGATATCTCAATTGGACTACGTACCATAACAATACGGTTTTCACTGGTTAAAACTTGTCGCGTGTTTTTCACGGCGAGTATAATCTGAACTCTTCATTTCGTTAATTTCATCCATTACTGGTCCTTACAATTTCTCAAAATGCCCTTGCATTGTGACCAGTCTTAGGAACCGGCAGACGAACGAACAGGCCAATTCTATTCTCTGTTCAAAATGTTTCAAACACTATAACGGAGACTGTGCTGGCATTCAACATGTTAACTGGCTCAAGCTGGGCCAAGAGAAACAGCAAAATTAGAAGCGGGTAAATGGTCGTCTAGAGGCTAAGCCATAACAGCAATATTTTAGCTACCCCATACCCACCATACTGAGCCTGTTAGCTCATTTGAGTCAGGCAAAATGGTTTAGGTTGCTTGATATGAATTCTGCATAATCAAATTACCATTTCAGCTGACAGGCGACATATTGTACTGCTCATCCTTTCCCAACGTACACGTTCAAATTTTTAAAATTCGGTCTGGTCACAGGCGGCAATATTCTTTCAGAATTGATCCACCTAACTGAAGGAGATTTGCATGTGATGTGTCATATGGTTTCTTGCTGATATAGGTACCTGTATACTTACCTGGTATTAAAACTCACTATACGCATGTATGTACTGTGCTCGATCCCTTCCGCAAAGCACACATAACCGTCAGCTCAAGAAAACTCAAATTTCCTTACACCATTGTCAAATTTGTGGGTCACACCGTCACCGATGGTGAAATTATGGTTGACGCTGACCGCAGCAAAATCCTACCCCAACTTGAACGGCCCCAAAATGCCAGAGGAATTGTCCCATACCTTGGCGCCGTGGATTTCTCCAAAACTGTATTAATGCATGACACTATACGTGTACCACTCAGCAGATCACGGCGCAAGAATGTTCCTTTTGTTTGGGACAACAAATGTGAACAGTCGTGTGAAAAATTATTACATATTTTTTCTAATCCTCCAACATTAGCCTTACCTTAATTTCATAAACCTTCTTGCAATTTGGTCTGATACTTAAAATTTTTCAATTGCATACCTACTTACGCAAATTGATACTCATACTAATGGACATAATTATATGCCGGGCGGAAATTACCGAAGTCCAAAATTTCGAACGCATCTATGAAAAGGAGTTTCTTGCGGCAATCGAAGGTATTTGCTAATTATGTTTTATGTAGAACATACCATATTTACATTTTACACTAATAATAAGTCGACGCAACTATTACTAAATTGAACAATCCATCCGCTTGTTTTCAACGTTTCATTACTCGTTTAATGTCGCTTAATTTACCTATAAATCAAGTCTCTTTTAACCAAAATTTGTTCGTAAGCTACCTGTTTTGGGGTAGAATGGCAAGTGGAGCTAATGGGTGTCCGGTTCTCCCACCTCCACACGTGAAGGTTGCCAGGAGTCCGTAGCAGTTTACCACTCCACTCCCACCACCGGAGGCACTTGGTAAGCACTATCAGGTGTCCCAAGCTCGATATTTGAGGAACAGTCTTGTCGTGAGTCCCTCCAGGAACCACTCCATCTAGCATTAAGTTCTCGCCAAATGTTAACCCACAAACTTTAGTTGCTACAAATAAACGGTACGAGTGGGGAGACAAGCCACAGGATCCAAGTGCACAACCTGGGACCCCTCCATCAACCCCTAACAGGGGGTTGGAGGGCGACAGCTTCCCTGGCTATAAAAACTCGGATCCTGCGCCTTTTTAACCATTCGACGCTTCCTCTAGCCGCTGGCTACTCTCTCTCTTCCTACCCTGCTCTCTCCTTACACCTAAAAGATCCTAGATGACGGTGGTGGTCAGCCCATAACCGCCTAGGCAAATTCTCCCAAAAAGATTCCAGATGACGGTGGTGATTCGCTCATAACCGCCTGGACACAAACCAAAAAGACCCTAGATGTCGGTGGTGATTCGCTCATAACCGCCTAGGCAAAACCTCTCCAAAAAGATCTCAGATGTCGGTGGTGATTCGCTCATAACCGCCTGGGCAATTCCTCACACCACCGTGATGAATATACGCCAATTTTAATTCATCACAGTGGTGAACCCGACGTTCACCCAACCTTCCTCCTTCTCCCTTCTCATCTGGACGACGCCGCTTCGGACCCTCACGTTCAAGTCAAGTCACATTTTAAATTCGCAACCCCACAATTTAAATTCACATTTTAACTTCGAATCCTCAATCACTACCCACTCTTACGCTCGGCGATTGCATCTCCCCCACATCTCCGCTCACCTCACGCCATTTTCTCTATTTTTGTGAATTTCGAATTTAAAATTTCAAATTTCAATTTTAAACCAAATTTCCCAAAATTGAAATTTTGAAACCATGGACTCCGACTCTCTGACATCTCGTTGAGGCGTGCTGCCCATCTCCTGCACTCGGCTCCGTAAATCGGGCAATGAAGATAGACATGCTCAGATGTCTCGGCTCAGTGCCGCACCTGCAGTTGGAAGAGGGTGTCAGGTTGAAGCCTTGGAGTTTGGCCGCGAAGTCCCCATGTCCAGTCAACAACTGTGCCGTGTAATGCTCGACCCTCACGCACCTTGATGCCAGCCACCCTTTGGTGAACGTCTGGCCAGCACAGGTATGTATGCCTACCTTTTGTTTCACCCTGCCATCGCCTCTGCCACTCGTCATAGCACCATCTCTTTATGTCATCTGCGTCCGTTAGCCCGCTTATTGGGCAGGGTCTGTCCTTTTTAATATGCCACAAGACGGCGTGTGCTCTTGCTCGGAGATCGGCTGGTAGCTGGCCTGCCAGGACCTGCAATGCTGGGGTGGACACAGTGCGGTACGCCTGGGTCACCATTATCAGGGCTGTGGGCTGAGCACTTTGCAAGTGGTTCCAGTGCTTTCCTGTGGCTTTCAAGGTCCATGCAGGGCATGCATACAGAATAATTGTCTCCCACAGGGCTTTGTACATGGTCATCTTGGTACAAAAGGAGATGCCCCACGTCAAAAGGAGATGCTCCACGTAACACTAGCCAGCGACTTTGTTTGTCCAAAGCTGGCTGAGGCCTTGCTGCCCGCCACCTCCAGGTGCCTGGTTGGGTCCATTCTTTTACTTTACAGCACACCCAGGTACCTAGGGCAGGCGTCATGATGAATGGTCCTTCCCTCCAACCTAATTACAGGTGGGCTCCTCTCGTTCAACTTGCCCTTCAGCTGACATAGCACCGTCTTCTCCACAGCCATCTCCAGCTTCACTCTTGTGCACCATTCTGTCATGAGCCTCACTACTTGGGCTCCTTCCCTCTCAATTTCTGCCTTCATCCTACCTGCGACCACCATAGCAAGGTCATTGACGTAAGCCAAAGGCTTGTGTCCCTCGCCCGCAAGGAGTGTGAGGAGTCCTTAGAACAGGGTTGTCCCTAGAAAAGGCCCCAATACCGAGCCCTGGGGGCAGCCCATGGTTATTGCCCTCATGCATCTTGTCCTGAACTCGGGGATGCTAAGGAAGCTGGAGAGGAGGGGTCTCCTGCCAGGGGGGAGTGCTGTGCTGGCGATAGCAAGAGCAACAGCGGGCCACCACATCCTGTCGAATGCCTTCTTCATGTCAATGAGCAGAACGAAAATGTACTTATTCGAGTCCCCCTTGACGAAGTCGCTGAGCTCTACCAAGGCTTCTGTTGTGGAGCGTCCTGGGATTGAACCATACTGTGCGGGATGTGGCTGGTAGGTTGGGACAAGCTGGATACGGTTTAGGATCATCTTTTCCAGCACTTTACCAATGATGTCAAGTAGCGAGATAAGTCTGTATGAGTTACGGTCGTTTGATTGTCTTCCGGGCTTGAGGAAGGCAGATATTATGGCTTTTTTCCAGGCTCCGGGGAAGTAGCCTACATACAGACAGTCGTTCATGAGCTGGAGTAGGTACTCCTCGCTCCTTGGTTGTCTGTCTGCTGTATCAGAGTGGATTGAGATTGCATCTAAGGCCATTCAGGCCCATCGTAATCTTGCTGGTCTTCTGTGCCGCTGTCCCTTCAATGCCACTCTCTCTTGCTGATACAGCAGGCCCCCCCATCCCCTCTAGCGTTAGCCACACTCCTTGGGAGTGTGCCCGGGATGGACCACGCGGAGGTGCCAGTTTTACAGGGGTCGTCCTGGGACGGGGGTTGTCTGTCTGCTGTGCTCTGATCATGTTGACATTGTATCTAGGCCGGTGGCCCATGACAATGCGTTTTCCAGGCTCTGTGTGTGGCAGACACTTTTATTGATCGGCAGACTTTTGGCATATTCTATGCCATGCACAGCAGGTCCCCCTTCGTTCTGCCCCCTCCGGCGTTGGTCATGCTCTGGCATGTCCGGGATGGACCACGTGGAGGTGCCGGGTTTTGCAGGGATGTTAGGGGCAGAGGGGTAGATTGCGTTTCGCAATCTTTTATGAAGCTCGGCCTCAGTACTCCCCGCCTCTTCTTATGGTATGCGGTTCTTCCATCATTGGCAGGCATTCATGTTGCAGTTTCGCTCGGCCTCCTTACTCACCGCCTCTTCTTGTATCTTGCGGATCTTCATTCATTGGCAGGCACTGCATTAATCTCCGGACCGGGCATTTGCTCCTATATTTCTCCCGGCCCTACGTTTAAAAACCTATATGTATACTATCACAAAACAACAATATCACAGTGGGTTCCCATACAGATATATCACAGAAGAAAACAGATATATCACAGTCTAAACTCATTCACGCATAAATAAATTACATGCTCACCATAACAAACCCATTCGCTCGATGTCTTTCATACAAGACCAGCGAGGACGGGAGAATCCTGCCGGTCCCGAGCCCACCCTTCCTAAGTGGCCTCCTGGCACTCGTTGTGACAGAGCTTTCTTATTGGCCAGGAGGCCGACAGCCCTAGAAAATTAATAAAAGGAAATCAACAAAATAGAAACTAAATAAATCATATCAAAATGTAAAATAACTGTCGGTTTGCAGCCTCCCCGTGGACCGACAGGTCCCCCAACACTCACCGGTCCCAATCATTCCCTTAAACCTATTTTACATGAATTTACATTTACTTATCACAGCTATAATTTTCCATATCACAGACTAGTATCACGGGCTAAGAGTGGCGAGTACTTTTACAAATTTTCCTCCCAGGCTCTATTATCTAATCTAAGCTAACCTAACCTAATCTACAGTAGTAACCCGGATGCTCGTATCGCCATGCAGCATGAGAGTACTGGTATAAATATTCCTCTCAGCTCATGGGGGGCAGATCCGTCCCTTCGCCTCTCAAGCGCGACCACGTCTTGCAGAATGCGTGGAAACGCTGGAAGCTTTCCTTGGTCGCCAGGAGGCTGCTTAGGGCACCGTCGTACGTTGCAGCCCCGCACAAACCTCTTCTCTGCTCCTCGTACAATGGGCAGTCACGAACCACGTGCTCCACCAGCTCAAGCGCTGCGCCACACGGACAGGATGGGAGTTCCCAGCCTCTGAATTCATGCAACTTCCCGCTGAAGTTGCCGTGGCCCGTGAGCAGCTGTGTGGTCTCGTAGCTGGGTTGCAGCCAATCTGCCTCCACCCTCTGTCTGAGATTCGGCAGGTACCCATGGGTGAGCCTCGCCACAGTCCCCTCATCCCAGCGGCGCTGCCATCTGCAGTATGCCCACTCGTTGATAGCTGCTCTTTTCTCTGTCACCGTGGATGCCCGGCTGCAGCGCTCAGCTAATTCGGGGAGGACGCGGGCACACGTACGCAGGGGCCACCTTACAGCCACTTCCGCTACTCGCGCATCTAAGGCCAGGTCCAGCGGCATGCAACCTGCGATTGCTTGGAGTCCGAGCGTTGGTGCTGTTCTATATCCTCTGGTCATTGCTAGCAGAGCGGCTCACTGGATCTTTGAGATGCTCCTGTGGATCCCCTCAGCAGGCAAGTCGGGGTTGTCTGTCTGTCCTCAAATCCGTAACCTCCTCAGTTCGAGGAAGAGTTTGCTGACATTTTCATGGATTGTGCGGATCGGGCGTAATATGGTCCCCTAGAAATTTTAGAATATTCGGATCATTGGTATCGCCACTGCGTATGCACAAACGTGTTGTTGGTATAGCATACAGCTATAGCCTGTCTGCAATGACATTGGGCTCCGGACCCGCTCGCAGCGGCCGACGAGACAACTAAAAAACGGGGAATTTTCCCGATTTGTACCATTTTTCTGGTGTTTGTTTCCCTCGAAGCGGCACGTTTCCCCCCGCAATCCAGGGGCCCTTTTTCTGCTGGTTAACCTATCGATTTCACTGTTTTTTCTGTTTACTAACTTATTTCGAAAATGAAATGTTAATGTCTCACTGAAGTCGGAAAAAAAATGACCAAATTTTCTTACAACTACACTTACCTTGATTTCGGACCATCATAATAAGAGAGGATGACAAAGGAAACCACACTGTGGCACAGAACCAGTGCCCGCTCTACCATATAGGCAAACTAGGCAAAGTGAAGGGCGCCGAAATTTGAGGGGCGCCAAAATGGCAAGTGGACAGAAAAAAAATTGGGAAAAAAAGAAAAAAAATTGAAAAAAAAAATGCACGATAAAGCTTATCAGCAATGTATTAAGTATTAACAAGATATTAATGATAGAAAGTAAATTATATAAAATGAAATATATAAAATTATGTCATTATAACATAATTAAAGTAATATTTATCCTCTAATAAAAAATGCTTTGTTGTTTATTTGTACCTGTTATGATATCAAAGATAGCAATAACAAAAATTCGCGCGGTCGGCGCCGCGAATTTTTTTAGGGGCGCTTTTTTTATCATTTGCCTAGGGCGCCTGTATTACTAGAGCGGTCCCTGCACAGAACCTTGACTTCAAATTGAATTTTTTAATAAAAAAAAGTTTAATATGTTTGAAGAAGTTTAATAAAAAAACAAAAGTTTTACAAATCTATATAATTCGTCATCACTGCTTTCGAAGTCATACGAGCTGTCTTCTGAGCTTATGTGCTTCGTTCACATACGTCTCGTCCAGGTAGACGATGTTTCTACCTTGATTCCGAAACTCCCGCATCGTTTCAAGGTAGGAGAAACGCCAGGAACTTATTTCGGGCCGTTCTGTGAGAAGTACTCTGTTTGATTGGCACCGTTTCCATTGGTAGCCCAACTTTCTGATCCGATCGCGCAAAAAATCCTTTCCGCAGTTGATGCCGTCTTCTCTCAGGGCAGCGGTCAGTGATCGGAGAGTCGGCACTTGTTCCCTCACCAAGTAAAATTCGGTAATCTTACTCCGAAGGGCCGCTTCGTCAAATTCATCGAAATCGAGGGTGGGTGGACGTCCTTTTTGCTTCTTCGGTGTTATGAATGACGTTTCAACAGTTTCATCTATCGATTTTCTCCCTTCTTTAACGATCGACGAAACCGTCGACGACGAAACACCCGTGATTTTCGCAGTTTCGTCTCGTAAATTGCCCATCGGTTTAGGGGTAAATGTCACGGATTTTAGTAAGAAATATTTTCAATAGATGGCTGCACCGTTGGGGGCAATCCAATATTCGGTTTTTCTCTTGAACGGATCAACCGATTTTCAATCTGTAAAATGTTCTGTAATCGTTATAAACAACCACAAGTGCGGATATTCAGTTTTGAATTTTAAAATTTTTTTTCATGGTGTTCCCGAGATTGTTTTACTCAATTTCAATTTGTTTGAAAAAAGCAACTAGTACTTTTGTAGCAAAAAAATCGAAGAATCCAAATCCGTTTTCAGATTGAAAATCGGATCATTAGATCGAACGGCATCTGGGAAAATCACTATAACAATAGGGGCCTATTGTTAGCCCTCTAATCCTCTGGGGGGGCTCCACCCCTAGGTGGTGCGTCGTTGACTTTCTACTTCCACCTGGTGAGAGTCTACCAGGGTCCTGGAGAAGTTTTCCAGAACCAGGGGTCTGGGGAGTTGGTGGATATCCAGGTTCATTATATTGTAGTGATCAGGTGTTCAACTTGGTAACTGTGGACGCGAGTGTCATTAAAAAGTTGTTGTCTAGTTCTGTGTGTCAAGTAGAAAAGTTGCTGGAAAAAGTTCGTGTCAAAGTTGCTTGTTCGTTTGACTTAATAAAGCGTTCGTTCGTTCTGGTAGCTTCGTGTTTTTCATAACAATATCTAATAGTTGAACTTTTTTCAACAAGGTAAACCGACATTTCTGATCTAATGCCGTCAAATTATTCTCAGCAGTATTGGTAATACGCTGGCCGACAGACAGAAAGTATAGGAAGCTTTCAGGGGAGAAAGATGAGATTGATTGACCCCAAACGGGACCTACAAAGCAAATTTCATTAATTTCGGATCATGGTAACTAAGAACATTGATTTGTTGATTACCATGCCCTATTGATTTGTTTACCTCCAGTAAACTTGGCCACTAATGCCATATAACTTTCTGCCAAGTTAATTTTGCCATTTGACAATAAATACCTAGTGACTTTTCACTAGTACAGGGGCAAGTGCCACATGTATTTTAGAAAGTAAAATAATAGTTACCTCATCAAACGCCTTCCCGTTTCGGGGGTTTGAACAGTAATACTCTTTGCATTCTCTATGATCCCCAAAAATGTGATTTGGCCCATTAGTTAAATCTATCCTTGAATCTTCTACTATACCGGTGGATTTCGAATTGTGCGCGATTGCACCTCTCGCGCACGCTTTCAGCCGCTTTAAGTATAACAGAGTTAGTTAACATTTTAGAGTAAGTCCGGGAATCTTTTTGCAAACCACAAAGCCGTTTTGTATAATTTTTGATCACGTGATTGGCGCATTCAATTTTTGTCATATTGCTTCCATACGAAACATTTTGAGAAATTTTGACAAATGCACTGGAGTCCCCATACCCTATCATATACATATGTATATTCTGCTCCACGGTGCTTTTCACATATCAAGGAACATTTTTAAGTGTCTGTCTGTGTACAATGCCTGATGAAGGCCATGAGTGCCAGAAAAAAATGGTTGTCACGAGCTGAAATTTAGAGGGCAGGTGCAGGTCGGGTCACTGATAGTCCCAAATCAAAATCATTTAAAAAATACTGTAAGCTTTGTTAGCGCTTGCGCGAACGTGCAATCCTTGTACAGCCCACAACTACCTTATAATCGTAGCAGAGAATTCAAATTTGGAGGGTGGATCTAGAATGAAACACTGAAGGTTCCATATGAGTTTCACCAAAAATTATAACGGTAGTATTCTGTTGAACACATGGAAATATAATTATGTAGCCAATTCCTTATAACGCCCATAAGTACCCGAAAAATGGTGGCAGATTTTTCGGATAGGCACGGGTTGGACCAATATAATATAAATGGGTTGGATAAAATTCATTGAAATCGTGCCGTTCGTCAGCTCAAATGAAAAATCCTTGGCACTCTCGTTATTTTACATTGTTATTCCAATAGCAAGTTATTTTTTATGTACTTGTATTCTTGTTATTATTATTCTATTGATATTTTTATTGCATTAGAATTATTGTGATTGCTATTATATTGATCATTCTCAACATATTTGTTATCTTCGGTCATTGTCAGTGACATTTCCATAGGCGTCACTTGTGAACCTCGAAACTGATAATATATAGTTGTGGCAGTATATATTTATCAAGTGCAATTTTGCCTGAACCTTTTATTGAGCTTCCTTCATTTTACGGCGATTTTTTTTTATGGCTTCATAGGGTTTGGTGGACTATGAGAACCCTGCAAATCATTAGTTAATGAATGGCTTATTATGGAAATTCCAGTCATATAGGTACCTACTTAGAAAGTAATAATTTAGAGAATGAAATCATACTAAGAAAACTAGATACCAGTCATATGCTAAAAACCAAACGCCCTTCTTGATACCCTGGCAGGATTCAGCCAAAATTTGGCTGTATCCTTATTTGATCCAGCAGCCAACTATTTCTGCCAAGCAAATCTTGTAGTTGAAGAAATAGATGTAGAAGGAAAAATACACTCTTAGATGTGAACTCAGTCCGCCTGCTAGCTCAAATCAACAGGAAAGGGAAGGCATCGTTGCAAGGTGGGCCCAGGTAGAGGATTAGAGGGCTAACAATAGGCCCCTATTGTTATAGTGATTTTCCCAGATGCCGTTCGATCTAATGATCCGATTTTCAATCTGAAAGCGGATTTGAATTCTTCGATTTTTTTCCTACAAAAGTACTAGTTGCTTTTTTTTAAAAAGTTGAAATTAAGTAAAATAATTTCGGGAACTCCACGAAAAAAATTTTAAAATTCAAAACTGAATGTCTGCACTTGTGGTTGTTTATACCGATTACAGAACATTTTACAGATTGAAAATCGGTTGACCCGTTCAAGAGATAAACCGAATATTGGATTGGCTCATTTTGAAGCACAATGTGGTGGCGGTTCTTGGAACTAACCCCAGGACATTTACCCTTAAGAAGCTGCCCGGTTTCTTTTAGGTCTTTCGAATACTTGTGAGGGGGGTTCTTTAGTGCTGCCCCCCATTTTCAAAGCCAGATTTGAAACCCTAATCTCAACCGTTTTGAACAAATGTGTAGTGCTTTTGAATCGTCAAAATCTCCTCTTTCCGTCTATTTAAATCCGAAACAAAGAAAATTCGAATTTCACTGTTTTAAAAGCATTCGAAAAAAGTGCGTGGGCAGCACTAAAGTTTTTGACTGGTGTAAAACTTTAGTCCTGCCCCCCACGCTCTTAGCAGGTGGGATTGTGATAAATTCATTAGACAACTCAATTGAAGAAGTTATTTTTATTACAAATGCACATTAAATGTCATCAACAGCAAGAGGATTGAAAAGTTTTTTAATGTTTTCAACAAACTTTAGAAACGGGTCCCCGTTGTTAATGCGGACATTTGGTCTCCATAAAAATTCACACAGATGTGAGTGAAGATGTTGAATTCCTCCTCCATGTAGCTTCCGTTTCATGGCACGCCATGTTGATTCGATGGTCTGGGTGTGAGCGAGGGTTTGCGGGTCGACGAAATTTAATCAATGGTTGACTGTTAAATGGGAATAATTCAGTGTTGAAATCCTAGCGCACGCTTTCCACTGGTCCGAAATAACAGTTGTCCCTGGTTTAACGTGTTTCAATATCATTGGCAAAAGTGTTTCCGCGTCTCGCTTGTTGTTAGGGCAAAGTTCGAAGCGAAATCTGCTGGAACACCGTTCAATCAGGCCGAAAACCCACTGCCCTTCAACTACCCTGCCTCGGTGGCACTTCCTTTTTCCCACCTTAGATTCATCAATTTCTACGACTGTCCCTATCCCACCAAGTGGCTCTGACGTTTGGTTTTCGGCCCAGGCCTCGCAAACTTCCCTACAGTAGGAAAGCCAGTCAGCAATAGTGGCTGTTGAAGTAGTAGCTGAAGGATCGGACGTCTCATGGACGAGGAAATCATAATTCGTGATGTTGTGACTGAAATAATACGTCAAAACCAGGATCTTTTTATAATGCCACATATGTTTCGAAAAAAATTACCCTTTGAAAACGGCGACGCATTTATCATGAGGGGTACTTCCTCTTTTGCGGCATCTGTACTCGAGTGACTTACGATGTACATCACTGCGAATTCGGAGGGACATGGTCTCCTGACAAACCGGACACGTAGGAGCTGGTGCGATCAGCCCTACTGCTGTAAGCCACTCAACCGCACTTTCGTCACTTTGCAACCGGCCGTAAAGTTCTTCGAGCCTCATGGCAACTGTCAACGTGGCATTTCGGTTCCTACTAACTTTTTCCACGGGTCTTTTGCATTGAAGTGTCTGATAAACGGCGAAGGGGAGACGCGATATGTAGGACACGTTTCATGTTTTTACAAGCGCAACAAAAACCACCGATCGGCTGATTAGTACCATATAGATTAGTTGGACATATAGATCAAGTGGACGGGGTTGCGGAATAAAAACATCCCCCAATCAACTGATTGGTACCATATAGATTAGTTGGACATATAGATCAAGTGGACGGGGTTGCGGAATAAAAACTGATGAATTTATCACAATCCCACCTGCCAAGAGCGTGGGGGGCAGGACTAATGTTTTACACCAGTCAAAAACTTTAGTGCTGCCCACGCACTTTTTTCGAATGCTTTTAAAACAGTGAAATTCGAATTTTCTTTGTTTCGGATTTAAATAGACGGAAAGAGGAGATTTTGACGATTCAAAAGCACTACACATTTGTTCAAAACGGTTGAGATTAGGGTTTCAAATCTGGCTTTGAAAATGGGGGGCAGCACTAAAGAACACCCCTTGTGAGTATTGAACACGATTTCTCGGGCTTGACGACGAAGAGCCTTCTTTTTTAACGTTCCCGATGATTGGGGAGTTTCCATGTTTGCAACACAAACGACCGACACAAACGGAACGATCGTACCGAAATGCAGAAAAAGCGGTGAGGAGAACAACGATTCGGAACGACAAAAACGTAAAAAAATACACTGCCAAGGTGATGGCACAGGAGCTTCCTCGTCGCAATCAGAGTGACCCATTATAAAATAGAACAGACTCGGAAGCAAAATAACATAGCATTACATTACAATACATTACATTACATTACATTACATAACATTACATTACATTACATTAAATAAAATTTCATAACGTGAAATATACATATTACATAACATTACATTACATAACATAACATTACATAACATTACATGAAATATACATGTTACATAACATTACGTCCATAATACATTACGTCCATTATACATTGCGAAAGTTATGCGTGTTTGAAGAATTTCACGTTAGCGCATGCGCAGGGCGAACCGCTGGCTCTATCATGTTGAAATTTATATGGGACCTCAATGGGCCCTACCCGCTTAATCCCTGAGAATTACATTGAAATTGGGTGAAATCATTGGTTACTACGGCTGTAACAAGGAAATTGAATCTAGTTCACGCCAGCGCATGCGCAGAGCGCACCGAGGGTCCGATCATGCTGAAATTCATACTGGAACTCACTAGGCCTTGTCCAAACAACCCTTGAAAATTTGAGCGAAATTGAATCAAAATTGTGAAAGTTATGCGTGTTTGTTGAATATAACGTTAGCGCAAGCGCAGGGCGTACCGCTGGATCACTCATGTTGAAATTTGTATGGGACCTCAAGGGGCCTCATCCGCACCATCCCTCAAAATTTGAGCTGAATAAATTCAAAATCGTGGAAGTTATGGCTGTAACAAGGAAATGCGGACAGACAGACTCACAGACCCACAGACACGGAACCAAATTTGTTCAGTAGGCTTTGAAACGCAAAATGCAAGTGGAAATTTTGATTTCTGAAGACAAAAATTTTTTGGCTCACGAAAGTGAACACAAGGCTTCCGCTGCTTCGCAGACTCGGAAGCAATATACTCGACGGTAAACAAACGGATGGGAGCTTCGACAATCGACAATCTCTGCAGGGTCGGGGACCCAGTGTGACCAACACACCTTAGCGAAATTCCCGAATTCTGGTCGTACTTCATGCTTCGTCCGCTGCGAGCGGGTCCGGAGCCCAATGCCATTGCAGACAGACTATAGCCCTCCATGAATTGATGACCGATTGGATGATTCATGTAGCCACTGCGCACGCGCGAAGGCGAGATCTACTAAATTCCTCACGAACTGATGACCCGATTTTTAAGAGTGCGCTAGTGGTTTGAAACGAGGAAGCTATTTAATAAACTTTGCAGCCATTTTTGTCAGTATAACTTGTTTGATAATGAAGTAGGTCAGGCAGTTCAAGAAGGCAGGTCCGTTACTTCGAAAAGTCACCCATTAGGTCATTTTATAAGACTGGAACTATAATTTCATTTTTCAGAAATCGTCAACGAATCTCCCATTTTGAAAGTCTACCAAAGTGAGTTTACTGAATCAGACACGACTCTTATTTCCTTTTGCTACCAAAAGAAGGTATTTGCCGATAAACTGGAGTGAATGGAAAACAATAAACGCCTTCCAGAGATGTTCACTGGAGAGAACGCTGCTTGAGAACGGCGCAACACTTTCCCCTAGTTGATCGTTCTCGCTCGTTCTCCTCTGCCCAAAGGGCGAAATAAATAGGCACTCGATTTCCTTTAGTATTATCCTCGTCTCTCCTCCCTTTACACGCCGATTCCCAGCATCAGCCTAAACACGCTCTAGCACCACCTTATTGTCTTTTACGGCTTCCGTCCTGTAACCTAAACGCTTGATTGAAGCGTGAATATCAACCTTTGGGACCAGCCTTGATTGAATCTCTTTTTTCACCTTTATACGAACCTACTCCGTTTTAATATCTCTACCTGTACGGTCTTCCACAAAGGCGAGTTCCGCTTTACACCTCAAATTCAGTGGCAGGTAACGCTTGTTCTCAAAGGGAGGGAAACTCTTTGGTAATTATCTGTTCATCACTTCGTTATTATTCCGTCACATTAGGTTACCTTCATAGATTGTTTTTTTTTTTCTTCTTTTTTCAAAAGTCTCGTTCATATAATTTCAGCAAAATGTGTGATAAATTTCAAATCTCCTTTGACACCATTGCATTAAGATTCAATCAAATTACGAGGCGAGGTATCTCAAACAGAGCGAGAAACTCTAATGAAATCTAATTTCCACGCTGAACCCGTCCAAAGTGTCATTCCACTTTTTTATTTTTTTATTTATTTATTTACAAAGCTAACATTACCTACGTGTTTCCAACACCTCAGTCAAAATGTACCCAGTATTAATCAGAGAGGATGCAAAATTTACTGTCAAATGGGCGGGTTTTCTGGTTGTACGACAGAAAAATGTTGGGTCCAGCTAGAGGAAAAAGGATACGTTATTTAATGTCGCAGTAAGTGGTCTGGGAAGTCAATTTAGTAACTGTAGATGCCTGTAGATGCGTCTGCAAAGTGGGTTTATGATGGAGCTTCCTCAAATTATATGAACTTATATAATAATTGGTGCGTCCGAGGTAATAAGCCCCTATAAGTAGGTAGGTATCCTAATAGACGAGTTCAAATAACAGCAAAGTAGGAACTTGTGTTGACGAGAACGGAATTCGTCGTTTGCGTCTTCTTGCTTCGACAGCACCATAAAAAGTGTTCCTCCAATGGGCAATTATATATCCACGAAGAACACTTTCGTTACTGATTTTATAATCATCTTCCTGTACGCATTTGAAAAACGCTGCAAATCCCTGCACAACGGTTTATTATTTTGTACAGAATACCCTCCTGTTACAGATCACAGGCTCCGTATAGATAACCCTTCTATATAACATAATATGTACTATTCTACACACATATTATGTAGATCGCGGACCTCCGTAGGTTAGTACCTAACCCCGTACTCGTTACTAGGTACCTCCCTAAACCGTTGTGTAATAATTTACCTGTATAGGTTCCACTTCTACGGAGATAGAATAATGGACCGTTGTGTAATAATTTGCCCATCAATAATACTTCATCGGTTGTTCAAGTTGCAAAAGTACCTATCAACAAAATCCAGCCGGATCGCACACCCTCCGTAGGTTAATACCTAACCCCGTACTCGTTACTAGGTACCTACCTAAATCACGAGGTAAATGTTGCTAAAATAATTCTGTCGATTGCAAACAGTACCTAACAAAAAGAAACGCACATCATTCTTCAAATGAAATAATATCACAGAACAACCAACTCTACTTCATAGGTACCCCACCAATAAAATCGGTTTCACTACCTATCAACAAACTCCAATAGAGCCATCATTTTTCAAATGAAATAATATCACAGAACAACCAACTCGACCTCTTAGGTACCCCACCAATAAACTCGGCGCGTCCCTGGTGACGAGATTTCGTCTATTGTATACAATTTCATTCACACTGGAGTCGAAAATGCCTGTCGGTGCAAACTTCGGGGCCTTACTGTGAACGAACGGCTGGATGTACGGTGCTCCGGGTGGTCTTAAAAAACTCGCAAGTTCCAGAACTATTTAAAACCGTAAAAAGATTCACGTAAAAAAAAGGTATAGGCGTTTTTAAATTTTCAACCCCTATTTTGAACCCCTTAGAGATGACTGACAGTAACGTCGAGCTTCGAGGACCAACTAGACCCCGAACGGAACCTATAACCCGAATTTCATCAATTTTTTTTCATGGCAACTAAGAAAAGTGGCCCGTACGGCGTACGGCGTACGGAGGACAGACAGAAATATTTTTATTGCTGTTTTGGATTCTGCATACCTTGAAATGTAAACCATCAAATTTTGAGGGGGGGGGGGGGGTAAGAATTTTTTTTTCATGCTCGATTCCAATGGTTCATTATTGAAAATAATAAACCAAAAGTTGATAAGTTAGGGGAAAATTGCTTTATGGATGAAGAAAAACATGTGCAAGAAAAAAGCTATTCGAAGAAGCCGCTCGCTTAAGCGGACCATCTCCCATCTACTGCCACTGGCCTGCCAATAGAACTCATATCCATACAACGTCACAGACAACAGCAGGGCCCCTTTCACTGCCTCTTTTTTGAAATCTCAATGTTTGAAAGTATCAAAATACGAAGGAGCCAGCCCTGTTATCGTCTACATCACATCATAAACTACTGAGAAAATATCGCGAGACGTCGCGCGTTCGTTCAGTTAAGGGGGCGCGGGACGGGAAGGCCAGTAGCACCGCCAACCACGAGAGTGCGCTGAATATCGCTTCCGCGGGAAGTTTCCCAGCGAGATTTGGAGATTTGGCGCCCACCGGTAGGGGCAGTGAGATCGTCCTGCCGAATTTCGATGGTTGTTGCAAGTGCGTAGTTAGTTTTTAGTTATCAATTCCATTGCCCCATGGACACTATAACATTCGTGATCACGTGAGCTCCTACTCACCTCCTCACCCTTTGCAAGTTTTCCGCTCGACAGGTCTCTGTTGATTTTAGTTCATTCCTTTGTTCTCCTTCTTCTCTCACGCGGTTCATTCACGTTAGTATCAGTATACTATTGTTCATTCGTAGTGATATCCGTCAAGTGTATCAAAGTGTATGCCTCCATCGCCGAAGAAGTGGACCAGGAGAAACATCGGTAACAAAGGCGACAAAAAGAGGCGCAGAACAGTAAGTTGATACCACAGATTTACATAATTAGGTACCTAATTAATCCTTATTGTGTTTTCTGTGTAGAGCAACAAATTGAAATAGTTTTCAGATGTAGTAGTGCTAGTAGTAGTAGTACACAGATTTTGTGTTAGTCTAATGATTGTCACGTAATTAGTACGTTCTCCGTAGTTCGGGAGTAAAACTCAGTTACCCAGCATCCCACGAAAATCTTTAACCTTCGTTGGAAAGTTATTGTAAAATCTCCTGCGGCTAAATCTACGTCCACAACCTCATGATTGGCTGAGGGATCCGTGGGTTTATCAGTTTAGTATCGAACCATAAATAATTAGGTTTTATACGTTTTTCCGTGAGGCGGAAATTCATAGAATCAACGGGCCGTTTTGATTATGTGTCAGACGTACTTAGCCTCTCTGTTGTGTTTAATAGTAGGTATGTACGTACTTAATTGAAATTTTTACCTAGTCGGTATTATTTCTTTTAAGTTAATTTTTGCAAATTTTTGAAGAAGAAACTGTTGCTCAGGCTTCAGAAAAGTTGACCTACTTGCATTTCTGCTAACTGTTCATTCGCGGACGTTTCAGAGCATATTGATAGTTGGTTTATTATGTATTGCAGATTGATATGAAATCCTTAATTGCTTGTTCTTCGGTGGCTCATATAGGAAAGGTTATTAGAGGTATTATATCTATAAATTTATTTGGTTTGGCAGGCTCACTATGTATGTAAAAAAAAGTAAAAGAAAAAAATCTTAATTTGGCCTGAATTGCGGAAAAAATAGTATATCGAAGTCATAAGCTTCACAGTTCACTGATATGGACACGCTGCATGGTTGGAATTGCTCTGAACAAATGTTGGGATAGATTGTAACTATCTACCTGTGATGCATATACTGAACTGTGTAATCTGTTCTATAATCATTAGTTGGTGAGTACCTACATAACTTCATACCTACATTTTGTGGTTACAGGTTCAAAGGGAGTTGCTAGTGACTGCAGAAAGGCCATATTCAGCAACATGTAGGTTATTTGATTTAATCCATTCGATGCTTCGAATAATAAGATTACCTAACCGTTAGTCAAAGAAAGACCATTTGGTGGGAGATATCATTGTTTACCAGATTCAGGATCGGGTGGTGTTTGGATATGAAAACAAAAACGCTGCAAAGTCCTTGTCACATGGGTTTATTATTCTACTGGAAATACCAACAGGAATGTTCGGTGTTCATATATTGTTTCTTTCATGTGAAATAATTGAAATAGCCATTTCTGATGGTTTCTACCAATTTTGCTACTCAAAACACGAATTCGGTACGCTCCTTTATTTTATTTATTTATTTTTTCAAATAATCTTTAATCATTGGTAGTGCCATTTAGTCTTCTTGATCCCGTTCCCCACGTTTTTGATTAATAAAAAAGTCAATTTTGGGATTTGAACATTTGGTAGAACCTCAATTTTCCGCTCTTTGGTCAAAATGAACTTCATCTTGGTCTTCTCGTCCTCAGAAACATGGAAAACGATTCCTCAGAAGGTCATGTTACTAAAACACAAAAAGTACCTATTTTTATGCACATTTTTCACTCATAACACCCCCGGGTATATTCTGAGCGGGCCTCAAGTTTCGGGACACAACTAGAGCCCAAATGGAGCATGTGTGCGATAGAGCGAGTTTTTTAGACCGAAAATGAAGCCGGTAGGTACACGTGATACGGCGGACGGCGGACGGACATTGCATTTTTGGAATCTACGCACCTTGAAACGGAAACGAAAAAGTTTTGAGAGGGTGTTATAATAATTTTTTGCTGAGCGAATACATAGGTGTGTCATTCACAGAATAATAAACCAAAACGCTGCAGAATCCTTGTCACATGGTTTATGATTCCGTTGGACATATCTACAGAAATGTTGGCTGTTCATTTACTGTTTCTTTCAATTCAATCAGTCATGTGTTTCCAAGGTTTTTTGGTTTTGTAGATTAGGAAACCTCAATAAAAACCTAAGAAATACTGTAAATTCCCAACTCTTGGCATGTTATGGTGTCAAAATCAGTCAAAACACCAAGCAGATACTCGAGAGATTAAAATGTATTTCTAAGTTTTTCATTGATAATTCTAATTCATAGCAATCAGTATACTGAAATTTACTGATTTTATGTTATTTTCTGTTCTCAGTTCATGTCCAAACAACATCCGATCCAGAGTCTGGCAGACAGTGATGTCTCCAACCAAATGGTCTTTCTTTGAGTAAAAATCAGGTAATACTTCTTATTATTAGAAGCAGATCAAATATTTCGCTGTAATATCGCATTCCCCTGATTCTTCATGCGCTTCTCTGGACTTGCAAAACTTTGACACGCTCTCCTGTAAAATCATCTGTATCGGACTTACCTACCACGTTTTGCCAGATCAGCACAGATTTATAATACGCAGTGGCGTAGCCAGGATTGTTGAAAGGGGGGGGGGGGGTAGTTATCGGAAATAGAAAAAAAAATCCTGAGAAATATTCCTGATATTGCGTAAAAAGATGATATAGCGAGAATCCATACCAGTTTTCTTGAGATTATATAACTTTTCGTGATTTTAGCCATTTTTACCGATGTTTGACCCTAATAACGTCAAATTTGACCCACTTGCTTTTGAGAAAAATAGTTTTATCGTCGAGGTAGTCCCTCCGTCGTCATTAACCACCCCACACAACGTCAGGTGAATTAATATTGATTTTACCATTAATACCAATTTTTTACCCCAAAAAATCAAAATCTGACCCCTATTCTGTGTGAAAAACAACTGAAATGGTATTTTCCTGTCTTCACTCAACCTTCCGTACCACTTCCAATGATTTTATAGCAATTGTTTGCTGTTTTAGCCGTTTTTACCGACATTTGGCCCCTAAAAACTCCAATTTGACCCCCTTGGAATTTGAAAATTGCTCATCTTCGAACTCATCCTTTCGTTTGGCAATACAAACGTTTTGGAGAAATCTGGAATTTTTACCACGTGCCTACCCAAGGACAGGAGTGGCACATAAATCTACATAATATATAAATTTTTGCTAACATCTAGGGATGAACTTAGGATGCTCTGAACCGGATTTGCCTATAAAAATATTTCAAAAATTCATGTTCTGAAAATGTTACCCATTGCAATAGCTTTATTTTCCTTGAAAATTCGGTAATAAGGTTTGAAATTACAAAGAAAGCTGAATTTAAATTAAATTTAACAAAGCACTAAATGTTACAAATAACGTTAGGTAAGATAAACTGAAGAAATACGAAAATACGAAAAATAAATATAAAGAAGTGAAAGACCATTTGGTGGGAGATATCATTGTTGGGGCATACCTGCAGAAATATTGGCTGATCATTTATTGTTTCTTTCATGTGCAATAATTGAAATAGCTATTTTTGATGGTTTCTACTAATTTTGGTCTCCAAAAACACGAATTAGGCTCCTGTTTTTGGCAAATTATCTTTGATCATTGATAGTGCCATTCAATTGTCTTGATTCACCTGTTGATACTACTTCTAGTGTTATTATACAAAGTTATGGTGATGCCAGATAATTTCAGGTTTTTTTTTTTGGTTTTATAAATTAGGAAACTTCAATAAAAACGTAAGAAATAGTGTAAATTCCCAACGCGTGGCATATGGTATCAAATCAGTCAAAACACCAAGCAGATACTCGATTGATATTACTCGAGTATTTCTAAGGTATTGATATTTGTAATTCATTGCTGCAATCAGTATTTATACACAAAATTTATTGATTATGTTATTTTCTGTTCTCAGTTCATATCCAAACAACACTCGATCCTGAATCTGCCTAACAATGACATCTCTCAGCAAATGGTCTTCCTTTGACTGACAAAAAATCAGGTAATACTTAATATTCGAGGCAAATCAAATGTTTCGATGTACTTAATATCACATTTTCCTGGTTCTACATGCGCTTTTCTGGACCTGAAAAACTTTGACATGCTGTTCTGTAAAATCAGCTGTATTGGACGTTTTGCCAGATTAGCACAGATTTATAATAAATTAATATTATAGAAGGTAGCACCCTACCTGAAATCTGTGTATGTAGGAAAACTTTATTAAAATCGAAGTCGATTAAAATCGAAAAATCGATTATTGGATCCCAAAAATCGATTTTCCGTCATTTTGTTTCCAGCCAGTAGTTTCGTAAAATTTCATCAACAATTACCTACCTTACATAGGTGGGCATTTAATATATTGCAGTTTCATCAAGTCCCATCAGTTTTATTTCATCCGTCTCACCAACTCATCCTACGACCCCACCTACAGCATTCGTCTAGACAGAATATTCATGTCCGACATTGAAGAAAATAGCTATTGAGCTCTCAAATAGCTATTGGGTACTTTGCCTCAGTCGCACCTTCTGTTCCAAGTTAGAGGCTTTGTCAAAGGAAGGTCTCATACTCAAGAGAGAAACCGCTTGAAGGGTGACATCTTGACCAAATTATTATTTTTGCAGAGTGTGCCTGATGAGTAGTACGTTTTTAAAATTTTTGAATTTTCTATTATAATAATATTATGTACCTATTTTTGTATTGTAGTATAATATATCTTTCTTGTAATTTGCAGTACTTTTGATACTTTGCTAAAATTTTTTATTAAACGTCTTTATTTTTTGTCTCGTACTTACCTACTTGAGTGACTGAACCCAGCTGCTTATCTTTTTTACTAGTATTATTTATTATCATTTACAAAAAGCTACAATCAATTTTTCCGATTTAAGCACTAAAAATACAAATTCCAATGGATTTTTTATTGTTAAAATTTAAATAATCGATTATTGCTGAAAATCTATGTTTAGGAACCAATTATTCGATTTAATCGATTATGGTTTGCCGATTGTGCAATCGATGTCATAATCGATTATTGGCCTTCGATTTTTCATCCCTACCAACAACGCAGTGCAGTGCAGCCAATACGCACACACAAAAATTCGCAATGCTTGACTTTTACCTATCAAGGAGTAATTGGAAGGGTTGTCTCGAGTAGTAGTTCAAGACTTCTGCCCTAGGGTTCGTCCTTGGTAGGTAAACCTTCTCTGGTATAATACCTACCTATAGTGAGAGACTGTTCTCAGAAGCTGGGGATAATCTCAGTTCCATTCTCTGAGCTCCATGCCTGAAGAAATGTGGGAGTAGGAAGGTACCTAATCTACTTGTTTGTAAATAAGTTTTTCTTCAGATTTTTTACACGATGTCTACTCTTTTTTGGCCCATTTACTCATGCATTTTTCTTCATAAATAAATAAATTCTTTCGCTCAAACCATCATATTATTTCAAAATTAAAATTATCCAAATTTTGTTAAATAAGAACTATGTTTTGAAAGCACAGCGATTAAGTACTCACTGCTCAACCTAAATCACCTTAAGCGAACATCCGAGGCTGTTGCATGAAACACACGAATATATAGACATCGATATATCGATATATTGTCTACTGACAAAAATCATACAATATATAGACAATTCTCTCATTTCCCCGATGTTAGAGAGACGGAAAAATAAGCAGAAATATTATGTAACTACACATTTGATGTCACTGCAGTACCATATTTTCCGGATAGACGGTTTGTAGTTTTAGCAAGAATTAGGCGAAAAGACAATGTTGGGTACCTACCCAAGAAAACAAGGAGTAGGTACACTCGGAATCGAAGCATAATTTTTTCCGATATGAGTTCCTAGCGTCTGGAACCCCAATGGTCGCTGCAACTCATATTGTTCTTACTAAGTAAGTACGCTTTATAAGGGTTTTAATCACTGTCAGCTTGCCTCCTTTATAACTTTGAATTCAACAAGAGAGCTCGTGTTGAACACGAGAACTTTATAACTTTGAATTTCCAATGAATTATCTTTGCTTAGCAGTATTAGGTACGTACCTACGTCACTCATTAGCTTTCCGTTCACATTTGAAACGCCGGCACAGTGAACTCGGTTATTCGACACTGATGAAGAAGGGGAAGTTTTAATTGATTGAAGTAGCTTGCCGTTTTGAGTCCCCCAAGAGTTGTCAGGGACGTTGAGGTCGTTTAGTGACACACGACGCTTATTTGGATCTGGGATCCATCACCTGCAAATTCGAAACCAGGCTGTCATGTTAGCTATGAGTCACCTCTAGATTGCCCATCGTCGTCGTTAGGTTGGTGCCATCATTAGTGCTATTTATTGGATGACTCCAACTATAAACTGCTATGTCTAGCACCAAAAGTTCATTGTTCCTTCCGAGATTATGATTCATTGATGATTTTTTTTTCAACAACCTGCCATCATCCAAATGTTGAAGGAAAGAAAAACCTATAATGTCTGTCATTCGAAAAATAAGTATTACATTTTGTTTAATTGTTTTCAATAGTGGACCTTTGGAATCGAAGACGCTGGTACTTTTTCAGCGAACTATCGGAATAATAAGCTATTTCAATGAATCCAAAGTACCTACTGTTCAGGACTATAAATCACACTAATAATTGGTACGAGTGTAATACAAATGTCATGGGATGATGATTGGAGACAGACAAAGGCTACTTTATTAGTCAAAACTATTTTGCTCAAAAATACATATAGGTACATCAAAATTTAGTTTTTCTTAACTTGGAAATTGTTCAAATTCTAAACCAATTCCTTCCATCACTGGGTAGATAACAATGCAATTATAGTGTATGAGAAATCCAATTTTTACTGTATCCGCATTGTTATTTGTAATCAATTAACACGGTTAAAAAAGAAAAAACATCTCGTAGAGTAATGCATGCATTACAGTGGTGTACAGATCATTCTCACATATTGCAGATCGCCGGGAAGTATATACTCGTATATATAAGTAGCTGATCTATGATGATGAATTCATTGTGCAATTTAATTACCCGATTTCGTGACTAGTGACGCGACATGAAGAGCTTATGTACATGTTTGACTACCTATATTAGAGTAGGTGATGTTATCATCACAACAGTGCCCCAAGAATATTGTGAACAAATTGATTGATTGATCTAAGAACCGCTACCAGGTTCTTGTATACCTGTATCGTACGGCAGCTTCAAAAGTTGAGAATACGGGCAGCAGACACAAGATTTGCAGAAAATCCCACGCTCCCCCCCCCCCCCCCCCCCCGTCACTATAGAAATAAATTTCGAAATTCTAGTGATGCAGTGCACAACTAGAATGAATTCTACGTTGAAAAAAAGAAACACGTAAATCGGTTGAGAATTAAACCCTGGGCAGCGAACAAAAGGTTTGGTCGAAAACCCACGTTTTTTCAGCACTGACCCCCTTCGAAGTAAATTTCGAAATTCCGGCGACGTAGGGCACAACTAGAAAAATTTCTGCATCGAACAAAGAAAGAACCACGCAAATCGGTAGAGAACTGCGGCCTGGGTAGCGCGCACAAGTTCAGACTCAGACACACACATACAGGGTGGTCCTTAATGAACGTACCACCCTTTCAATTTCGTTGGTTGTGGAGAAATCAAAAAAACTTGTCTTAGTAACCTCCCCTTATTTTTTTGTAAAGAATTGAAAAATTGCAGGTTGAAGCGTCGCGCATGCGCGAAAATGTGCGCTGCGCGCACCAACTTTGTTTTTTCAAATGGAACCCCCCAATTTTTATTGCAGATTCGCATTCTACATCAAATTTCATGAACATTTTAATTCGACAACTTTTTTTTTCCACTGCGCGAAACGGGCGCCAAGAGCGTTCAAAGTTGCTAAAGTCATCAAAATTGCGCAAAACATGGATTATGGTAAACCCCAAGTGTGGCACATGACTTTACATTGTTTTTCAGCGCTGATTCACGTGGTGCTGTCAGTTTTTAGATTTAGCTCAGTTTTTTCGATTTTATGCCCTTAATCTACGTTTTTTGGTGAAATATTACAGTTTTTCCGAAGTATTAACTTTGGCAGTAGATTTATTTTCCCTCGCCCTTTCGCAACCCGGGCTTGGGACCGGCTAAGGCGGGCTTAAAAATAAATCACACTCCTCATAATTTTTCTGCTAAAATACGACAAAAACAATTCCTTCTTTTTTAAAAAAGAATAAAAGAAGAAGAACTCCGGCATCTACGTCCGATTTAGTCACCACCGAATGGGATCGAGGAACGATTTATTTTCTTAATTTTTTTCCTTTTATTCTTTTTTAAAAAAGAAGGAATTGTTTTTGTCGTATTTTAGCAGAAAAATTATCGAGGCCTCGAATCATCGAGGGAAAAATTATCCCAAGCCCGGGTTGCGAAAGGGCGAGGGAAAATAAATCTACTGCCAAAGTTGATACTTCGGAAAAACTAATATTTCACCAAAAAACGTAGATTAAGGGCATAAAATCGAAAAAACTGAGCTAAATCTAAAAACTGACAGCACCACGTGAATCAGCGCTGAAAAACAATGTAAAGTCATGTGCCACACTTGGGGTTTACCATAATCCATGTTTTGCGCAATTTTGATGACTTTAGCAACTTTGAACGCTCTTGGCGCCCGTTTCGCGCAGTGGAAAAAAAAAAGTTGTCGAAGTAAAATGTTCATGAAATTTGATGTAGAATGCGAATCTGCAATAAAAATTGGGGGGTTCCATTTGAAAAAACAAAGTTGGTGCGCGCAGCGCACATTTGTGCGCATGCGCGACGCTTCAATCTGCAATTTTTCAATTCTTTACAGAAAAATAAGGGGAGGTTACTAAGACAAGTTTTTTTGATTTCTCCACAACCAACGAAATTGAAAGGGTGGTACGTTCATTAAGGACCACCCTGTACATACACACGACGATTTTAGTCCACGATTTTAGACCAAAATTTTACTCAGGGGTGTTATGAGTGAAAAATGGGTATAAAAATAGGTAGTTTTGTGTTTATTAACATGAGCTTTTGAGGTATCGTTTCCATTTTTATAGGACGAGAAGACGGAATATGAAGTCGATTTTGACCAAGAGTGGGAAATTCAAGTTCTAACGAAGTTTCAGCCTTAAATTTACGTCAAATTTTGGTCTAAAATCCCCGTTTTCCGCACAGTTTGGGCCCCCATTTGGGAACAAATTTGGGTCCTAGTTGTGGTCCGAAGCTCGGCAGCGCGATCGGAATACATGCAGTGGTGTTACGGGGTGGAAACGCAGAGGTGTAAAAATATGGCTTTTCGAGGGATTTTTGAGGTTTTAGGAACATGAGCTTGTGGCGTATCGTTTTCCATATTTTTTAGGGCGAGGATACCGAATATGAAGTGGATTTTGACCAGCGAGTGAAGATTTGAGATTGTAACGAAGGTTCAGCTCCCAAAATTCATTTTTTATGAGTAAAAAACCTGGGAAATTGTCTGAAATCACCATAAATTTGTAGGATAACACTAGATGTAGAATTAGTGGAAACCACCAAAAATAAAGTATTTCAATTATTGAGCATGAAAGAAACAATAAATGAACAGCCAACATTTCTGTAGGTATGTCCAATAGAATAATAAACCCAAGTGACAAAGACTGCAGCATTTTTGGAATCTATGCACCTTGAAATGTAAAAGAAAAAATGTTGAGGGGTTGTTATAAAAATGTTTTGCTGAGCGAATAAAAATGTGTACTATTCACAGAATAATAAACTTTTAAAAAGGAGCGTAGGTAATTCGTGCTTTTGGGGCCCATCAGAATTGGTGGAAACCATCCCATTTCAATTATTGCACATGAAAGAAACAATAAATGAACAGCCAACATTTCTGTAGGTATGTACAGTAGTATAATAAACCCATGTGACAAGTACTTCGCAGCGTTTTCTTTTACGTTTCAAGGTGCGTAGATTCCAAAAATGCAATTTCCGTCCGCCATATCACCTATATCTATTTTATTTTCGGTCTAAAAAAACTCGTTATTTTCGTCGGAAATCAACATAAATTTTTGTATCATAACAGTAGAAGTAGTATTAAGTACCAGGTGAATCAAGAAATTAAACCACTATCATTGACCAAAGATAATTTGTTAAAAATAGGAGCCTAATTCGTGTTTTTGGGGCCAAAATTGGTGGAAACCATCAAAAATATCTATTTCAATTATTGCACATGAAAGAAACAATAAATGAACAGCCAACATTTCTGTAGGTATGTCCAGTAGAATAATAAACCCATGTGACAAGGACTTCGCAGCGTTTTGCATGTCACTTTCCCACCATAGGACGAATTTTAATAATTCAATGCATTTTCTAAAATTACAGACACACTGCTTTTTGCCTCATGACTTCATTATTGTTTATTTTAAGCCATATTACCTTTCAGAAAAAAGAAACCGATGCAAATTCCCCATTTCAAACTCACTTCTTGTAATGTATATTTCACGTTCCAAGGTAAAATTACCATACCTTCCAGAGGAATCCCTCGTCACTAGCTGGTGAAGTATTGGTGACGAGCGCAGGAAGGTATTGTGTAAATTTACTTCTAGTAATAGCGGAAATATCCCTTGAGATTTAATACGCTCCAGGGTAAGTACCTATAGTCCGAAAAATAACGGTCCACCTCTGATCCTGTCCCTTGTGAGGTGGGGAGGCCTCTTGGCAACCCTGTGTACAGTGTGCACTCGATTACCTGCCTTTTTTCGCATAGAATAAGATGGGGGATCCATTCAATGTTGTTGAGTAGCCCCAGCCATACGTGCCACCTTTGTCGCCTTTTGGTGATTTCGAACCCCGAAAAGACGGCGCAAACTTTGAATATGAAATGTAGTGCTTGGGGAAATTCGAAGATTCAGGATGAAACTGAGTTGAATTTGAAAAAAGTCCGTAGAATAAAATCTGTACTTAGTAGTCTGCAGATATACTGACAAATTTGCTGGCTTGGCTGCATTTCACCGGGGGTTCCACATCACCAAAAGGACTTGGCGGCACACGGCTCTGTGGGAAAAGTATGTATGGTCGGAATGATTGGTAAATATGGGAAATTCTACGCTAGATTCGAATATACATATCACAGACCTTGTTAATGTATTTTCATTTAAAATTATAAGGTATCGTATGGTAAGGCATTGTATACCTATAGAATACCTTACCCATACAATACCTATACAACACTTGTAAGAGGAGTTCAAATAGTTGAAAACGATTGGAAAGACCTGGACGTTAAACAACGGAACCGAAAAGGGCAGGCTTTCAATACTACTCCTAAACCAATCTCGCCTCCTCAGTCATTGTCTACTCGGTGTCTCATTGCATTATTATATTGCATATAATTATTATCCTTGCTGTTTATCGCACTGACATCCGATTATCCTCCCTCCTTAAGGTTATAGTTAACGATCATTGATCTAATAACTCAATGGGATTGACAACTATCATATTGTCAACGAGAAAGCTGTGTAGAGAGAAATAACAATACTGTAGCAAACCAGTGAACTTCTTCTCATTTTCCTTTTTAGTGCAAGAAGATTAATCCTCATTTAGTCTCCTTGTCAAGTGTGTCCCAGGTGCTGTAGACGTGGTAGGAACATTTCAAGACGAATGATAAGTAGGTATCAAAATAGATGCTGGCGATGATGCTGAGACACTAAATGGATGAATTTGGAAAAACATGGGTCTCAGCACAACAAAGAGTCTGCAATAGGAATATGCTTCCTGGCAGAGGCTAACAGATCTTTCGATGTTGACATCACGGACACCACACGCTGTTTTCTCCTCACATTCTAACTTCGATGTTTACGGCAACGATAGAAGAGAAGATACATGTATCGAATCCCCCCCCCCCCCCCCCCCCCCCCCGATGGCTTTGCTTGCAAATTATTTTGGTTTCATTTTCACTAGGTCTTTGGGACTCTTATGTTGGGAGGCAGGTACGGTACCTACGATCCTCCATCTTTCTCCATGTTTGCGGCAGCTGTTATTTTACAACGCCTTCACACCTTTACATACATCTAAATGGAGAGAGTTATGGTACTATCACGGTGACACACTGTCTCATTTTAAGCTGTTTTGAAGTGTAAATCCACTCTCCTACCTACCACCTCTTCAAAGAGAGAAAGGGATTGAGGCAGGGGAGAGAGAGAGATCCGCACTACCTCCGAAATTTTCAATTTGTGTCCTGTCTCCCGTCGTACAGTGGTACCTACCAAAAATAAGGATAACATACAAGGATACATAGGATTTTATACAAATACTTCGGTGTTCTCACTCCCAGAATGGCTTGTATTCACAGAACTGTTTTATATGTGCATAGACACCTGCATTTATTTACTAAACAAGCGGTGATTAGACCGACGCGAACAAATGCCAACTATGTCCTCCAGATACCACAGGCGCATAATGATTTCTACACTCGACAATTTCCATGGCTAGCTCCAGCCCTATTTGAACAGTTACCGCTCCTAACCAAGACTTCAACATCAACAGGAAAATTTAAAAAACTAGTTATAGAATATTTTGAGCTTGAAAATAACGAAAGTGTTGTTATAAATAAGTTTAAATTAGGATAAAAATACAAATCAGCCTTCGTAGCATTAAGTGTATTTACTAATTACTCTGTAAATACTGTTGGTTCTTGATCAATGTAACTCATTCTCCAAATACTTACGGTGTGTTTTTTCAAGGAAACTGCTGGTACATACATACGCAGTAATAAAAAAATTGGTGGAAGAGACGAGCCTGGACGGGTCATTGACCTTAGGCTCATAAACCAACATAAGTTTAGATCTTGTATTATGTATATAGACTCTCTAAAAATCATTATATTTGTTGTATAAAGTATTTGCTGAATAAAAAAATTGAATTGAATACCTACTTACCGCCTACCACTATCCTTTATTAGGATGTGTAAATTATTGTGCTCCTGTTTCTAGGAACAGGAGTTTCATATGTTTCTAGGAATAACAAAGGATGGAAAAAAGTCCTGCCCTATCCAGAAAAAAAAAATCTACGCCCCGTAAACTTGGGAAGCAGGGGCGAAATAGAATATTCCTCCTTTATTATTTATAAAGAGGTCCCCACCACTACGAGAAGGAGATGTAAGGGAAAAGCTCATATAAAATTCTAAATTGAAAAAAAAAGAAGAAAACCCCTTTTATTTTGTTATATTAAAAATGTCAATGCCTCCCTAAAAAGGAACGAATGTAAAAAGAAAATGTGACCTCAGTTAGCAAAAACCTCCCAAAGCCCAAGGCCAAAGCAGGCCAGCTAAAGTATTAGCCCCTTGCAGAATACTTTTGAGTTTTGTTGAAGTTATCTTAAATCACTTGCGGCGGAGTAGTGGAAATCCATAGGAAAAACGCTGCAAAGTCCTTGTCACATGGGTTTATTATTCTACTGGACATACCTACAGAAATGTTGGCTGTTCATTTATTGTTACTTTCATGTAAAATAATTGAAATAGCTATTTCTGATGGTTTCCATTAATTGTGGCCCCTAAAACACGAATTAGGTACGCTCCTTTTTTTTAAAACTATCTTTGATCATTGGTAGTGCCATTTAATCGTCTTGATCCACGTGTTGACACTTTTTCCAGTGTTATTATACAAACTGATGGTGATTTCAGACGATTTCCCAGGTTTTTCACTCATAAAAAATCAATTGTGGGAGCTGAACATTTGGTAGAACTCAATTTTTCACTCTCTGGTCAAAATCAAGTTCATATTCGGTCTTCTCGTCCCCAAAAACACGGGAAACGATATCTCAGAAGCTAATGTTACTAATATGTTACTAAAACGGAAAAAGTACCTATTTTTACACACATTTTCACTCATAACACCCCTGGGTATATTCCGATCGGGCTGAAAAGTTTAGGGGCACAACTAGGGCCAAAATGGAGCATGTGTGCGAAAGAACGAACTTTTTAGTCCCAAAATGAAGCCGGTACACGTGATACGGCGCACGGCGGACGGAAATTGCATTTTTTGGTTTATTATTCCGTGAATAATATACACCTATTTATTCGCTCAGCAAAAAATTTTTATAACACCCCCTCAAACTTTTTTCTTTTCCGTTTCAAGGTGCGTAGATTCCAAAAAAGCAATGTCCGTCCGCCGTCCGCCGTACGCCGTATCACGTGTACCGGCTTCATTTTAGGTCTAAAAAAGTCGTTATTTCGCACACATGCTCCATTTGGGCCCTAGTTGTGTCTCGAAACGTTTCAGCCCGATCGGAATATACCCAGGGGTGTTATGAGTGAACATGTGTGTAAAAATAGGTACTTTTTGCGTTTTCGCAACATGTTGGTAACATGAGCTTCTGAGGTATCTTTTTCCATATTTTTGGGGACGAGAAGACCGAATATGAAGTCGATTTTGACCAAAGAGTGGAAAATTGAGTTCTACCAAATGTTCAGCTCCCAAAATTGATTTTTTATGAGTCAAAAACCTGGGAAATCGACTGAAATCACCATCAGTTTGTATAATAGCACTGGAAAAAGTGTCAACACGTGGATCAAGACGATTAAATGGCACTACCAATGATCGAAGATAGTATTAAAAAAAGAAGAAAAAAAGGAGCGTAGGTACCTAATTTGTGTTTTAGGGGCCAAAATTAATGGAAACCATCAGAAATAGCTATTTCAATTATTACGCACGAAAGAAACAATAAATGAACAGCCAACATTTCTGTGGGTATGTCCAGTATAATAATAAACCCATGTGACAAGGACTTTGCAGCGTTCTTGGAATCTACGCACCTTGAAACAGAAAAGAAAATATTTTGAGGGGGTGTTATAAAAATTTTTTGCAGCACGAATACATAGGTGTATTATTCACAGAATAGGTAATAAACCAAAATAGAATAGTCTATTTCCACGTAAACTAACAAACTGTAGAACGGTATCGGTTGCTAAACCTTCATCAGTACACAATAGAAATTCTACTGTGTACTGATGATGGTTTAACAACCGATACCGGTCTTTGGTTTGTTAGTTTACGTGGAAATAGACTATTCTATTTTGGTTTATTACCTATTCTGTGAATAATACACCTATGTATTCGCTCAGCAAAAAATTTTTATAACACCTCCTCAAAATATTTTCTTTTCCGTTTCAAGGTGCGTAGATTCCAAAAATGCAATGTCCGTCCGCCGTCCGCCGTACGCCGTATCACGTGTACCGGCTTCATTTTCGGTCTAAAAAAGCCGTTCTTTCGCACACATGCTCCATTTGGGCCCTAGTTGTGTCCCGAAACTTGTCATCCCGATCGGAATATACCGAGGAATGTTATGAGTGGAAATTTCTATAAAACATGGAAAACGATATCTCAGAAGCTCATGTTACCAACATGTTGCTAAAACGTAGAAAGTACCTATTTTTACACACATTTTCACTCATAACACCCCTGGGTATATTCCGATCGGGCTGAAAAGTTTCGGGACACAACTAGGGCCCAAATGGAGCATGTGTGCGAATGAACGAATTTTTTAGACCGAAAATGAAGCCTGTAGACGTGATACGGCGGATGGACATTGCATTTTTGGAATCTACGCACCTTGAAACGGAAAAGAAAAAGTTTGAGGGGGTGTTATAAAAATTTTTTGCTGAGCGAATACATAGGTTCACAGAATAATAAACCAAAACTCGTCCAAAACTCGTTTCACGGAAATATCACTATAGTCAAGTCCCTAGAGACCTGCGAAGGGGGGGGGGGGGGGGGGGGGGGAGGGTTTCTGTTTCCGATCTTGAATGATGTGTTTGGGTCCAAATAAGTGGAAACTGGGCGAATCCAACAGAGTTTTTCTCGGGAGAACTTTTGGTGGCCTAAAAACCTCGAAATTTTCGGAGTTGGTTTCGGATTTTGCGTATAACTTCGAAACGGTACTTTATAGCGAAATATTACCGATACAAGAATGACAGAGCATTACATTCTGCGTCGAATGAACCCCAAAATGTAAAATTTGACACATACTTAAGGTCAAAATCGACGGTTTAAAAACGGAATCTTTTTCCAACTTCTGAAAAACTGCTAAATAGTGACTTTTGAACGTATGTAAAATGAAAATAGTTAACTCTACGTGAACAACCCATTTGTAGAAAGTTAAATTCTGCGTTCTAAAGGTACCAACTTTGCGAATTTGGTCACACACACACATATATACATAACCACCAATTTCCCATTTTCCCTCCAAATGCTAACCAGTACTCATGAAGCTGTCCGAACCACTGACCTTTAATGTAAGTAATGTAACTTGTGGTGAGTACTTTAAGGGAATTAAAACTCTGTGATGCCACAATAGGTACTCAACGTAATAACCTTGAGCACAGAAAATTAAGAAAATAACAGTAGGAACATTTCTTCTGCATATTAACCTTTGCGTATGATTATAAAGTAGGTATCTACCAATAAATTTGTGCACTATCCTCCATCTGTGCAAAAAAAACCTGCAAATTATTACACAACGGTTTATTATTTATCTGTATAGATGCCCCTCCTCCGTAGATCACTGTTTTCTGTGGTAAATACCTACCCTCGTACTCCCCATAGGAAAGCCCTAAATCGAGTACTGGAGCCCGCCTAGGAATGACATTTTCATAAAAATGCGCGGGATTCAATAAGTCAATCATTAATTATGATATCTGTTGTTATTCATGAAGCATGACGTCTGTTCAAGTACAGAAGTACCTGTCAACAAAATCCAAAACAGCCATCATTCTTCAAATGAAATAATATCACAGAACAACCATCTTGACATCATACAGCCATCCGTGATTGTAATCAGGTGCTCCCTAGCAATGATATCTGAGCCGGATTTATACCGTTTCATTCACGATCATGTTGACGAAGCTTTTCAGTGCAAACGAACGGCTGGACGTACAATGCTCCGGGTGGTTTAAAAAATTATTTAGTTCGAGATAAATTTAAAAACGTAAAACAAACCGTAGGTACCCTTCTTTTGAAAGTTTTCGAGCTACGGCGTTCTGAAAATTTCATCCCCTATTTTTCACCCCTTAGAGATGACTGACAGTAACGCCGAGCTTCGGGGAACAGTTAGACCCAACATGGGACCTACAAACTAAATTTCATTAATTTTGGTTCTTGGCAACTAAGAAAAGTCGAAGTACTGCGTAAAGACAGGCATTTTTTATTCCATTTTCCGATTCTACATACCTTGAAATGGAAACCATCAAATTTTGACGGAGGTTAACAATTTTTTTTTCTTCCAAAGGTTCATTATTGAAAACAATAAACTAAAAAACTGATGTTAACGCAAGCAGGTTTCTTCATTCTTGAATGCTCCAACTAAATGTAGAAGGGACATTTATTGTTTGAGCTTCCGCAAATTTACAACCATACGAAAGAAGAAGAGAAATTTTACCTTTCATTCTTCCTGCTAAGAATGAAGTCCCCACAACTAGAATGTCATCACTGTTTATTCTCAATTTTCAAGGGTTGGCAAGCTCAGCTCACTAATGCTCCCGGAAGTTAACCAAATACCGGTATCTCAACACCTGTTTAATGAATTTTCTTAGTTTTACAATAACCTTAACAACCAAGTAGGACGTCGCCATCTTTACTGCACACGCCTGCGAGATCCCTGTTTCTTACAATCATCTTTCCAATGCCACCAAACTTACAACAATTTAATTAACTGAATCCCATTTAAATGCTTCATTTTGGATGGTCTACATTAAATTCATTTTCTCATAATTATGGAGTTGGAGATTTGTGTAATTAGCGTCTCTAATCAGGTATATTTAATAGGAAAACTTCGCAAGGCTGGATCAGAGGACGTTAAGTCAGCAGTATCCTTATACTGTTGATATCCTATCATACCCGCTACTGAACTCTGGTGGGAGGTTTTTTTACTTCTCCATCTGGGTCGGACGTGTGAGCAGCCATTTTTTGAGCACATTTTTTCAAGTCCAGAGAAATCCGTTTTATACAGTGCCATCCACCCGTATTCTGCAAGTATTTTGGTATATAACGCGAGTACTAGTGCCGTACTTCGCGAATTAACCGTGATACGAGAAGGCATCACCGAAAATCTTCAACAACACCATCAAGTCCCTGGATAGGTACCAGCAGTGGAAGTCCTGGCCAGGCACTTTATCACCACTACAGTATCATCAGGTACTCATTATATTATACTATTAGAGTGTTATTGCACATTGTCTTGCACTCCATATATTTTTCCCCTATAACCTCTTGCCCTTGCAAGTAGGTATCGGATGTAGTAGGTACCTACCAACAAACCTTCTGGTAGCAGTCCCTCCTTGGGCTGATTGCCCCTACTACACTCTAAATATCGTCCTCCTGATAACTGAGTACCAGCCAAGTGGTGTACCAGGTAAATACCTGGGGCATTGGATGAGCTGAGGGTACCTAGCCAATTCAATCTCAGCCTATAGAATCCCCAGCAGACTGCCACTGCCACTCTAATATCTGCCACTACCTTCCTTTGCCATATTGTTACATTTGTGAAACGATTTCAAACATTTATAATTACTTGAATGAATGAAGACGTTAACAGTGAGGGTGACGGGAAGGTGGCCTGACCTCATATCTAAAACACCAGAATTCAAGGCAGCCGTTGGAGTCTTCATGGCTACTTCCAGCACCCAGGAAGAAGTTGCTCATGCTTGCTTGTGAGATGGTGTTGAAGGCGCTCTATGCGGGAGAACTATCCCCTGGCTCTTCATTAGATGATATTATGCGGTATCAAATATTCATTAAGCTGGTCTCCCGCAAAAAAGTAGATCTCCACCTCTTAGGTACCACCAAAAGTTCTCCCGAGAAAAATTTTGTTGGATTCGCTCAGTTTCCAGTTATTTGGACCCAAATACATCATTTAAGATAAAAAATCACAACCCCCCCCCCCCCCCACCCACATTTTTTAGGTTCCGATTCTCTACGGAATGGACTGCTAGTGACCGGACACACTTCTAGAGGAGTCCTGTACACAGTTTTCAATGTATTCGGCAATATGACACAAACTGAATAAAATTGAGCGCTACTGACAACAGGCGTTAACAGTACCGGATGCAGGCGCACAAATTTTCCCAAGTTTCCTCTATATTTATATCGGTGTCGAAGTATGCATCAGAATAGGTATACCTACGTACCAACGGCTATTAATATCAATAATATGATGCAGTAATATTCAGCGAACGGAGACCCATGCAACGCAACGCAACATTATCGGAATTACGGCCTCGAAAGCAGGAATCGAGGGAGCAACAACCACCAAGGGGGAAAGTACTCGAACTCCAACATGAAACTGTAAATTACGAACGGAGGGGTTAAAAATACGTTTGTCTGGCACCAGATACCAACGGAGCATAGTTGTCTTCGAATCCATACAAACCGATCGCACATAAGTATCATGATCATCGGGTTCCAGGATGCTCCGAATCCTCAGGTATCCGACGCGATCCGAGCGGATGGCGATACAGGATGAGACGAGTATGCTAGGAAGTCCGATTATTCACAGAAATCCTGGGAATCTGCCGAACGGAGATAGAGCGGCGGACGATATAAGCAATTAAAATCGACGAATTTCCAAGTCATTGGAAGACAATTCCGAGAATTGCGCTGATGGAGTGGTTTTTCGAAGCAGGCATCGAGAAGGTTCGAAACAGAAGTGAGTGGGAGGGAAAAGATCCAGAATATCCGGGAACATGATGAGTTGGCAAGAGAAGTTATACAAAAAGCAGGTTATGCGGCTGCGCACGAGGTATATCTGGAGACGGCTGACATGATGGAAATTAATCGTGATGAGTGAAGTTCAACCGGCTGTGGATCATCTTACCAAACCGCGCCTACATATAAATTTACGGGAAAATTCACAGCAAACTATTTTTGAAATTGTCAATAGGCTTTTCCACAGGCTGGCTGACATGGGACTCTATAGATCAAGTAGGATTTGATTATTTTGGACCTTTGTCTTTGGTATTTGTGAACGATCTTGTGAGGGTATTGGAATTTCAAAAACTGATGTAGGATGATTTTCTATGTTGTGGAAAACTGAAGTACCTATCTATTCAGTTCTTCTTCACCTGACGATGTAGTAATTTGGTTTGAGTTGGTATCAGATGGTATTAGAGATCAATAAATTATTTGTGTGGATATCCATTATTTAATAAGAGGTCTTGTTAGTTATTTCTCGGTGGTAAGAGAGGGTGAGGGATAGGGAGACCTTATATCAATGAAATAACACGGATGAGTTCTTGCATCACTCTGGGTACCACACTACCCTTAGCCCAGTCATATAATCACACGCAATGGAGAAAGTACGTGCCAATAGACTAGTATGTATCAATTTCTCGGAAGTGGACGGATGTTCCTGTAAAGTAAGTAAGTATCTGATCTGGGAAAGCACAAGGTTGGTCAAGTTGCCTCGTAAATCCCAACGTCGGATAAAATATAATCCTCGTTACTGCCTTTTTACAGACCGCCATTTCGGAAGAGTCCTATTATACAAGTGCGCCTTAGGAAACTAAAGAGTTGTAGAGGAGGAGTGGCGGGAGGGGGTAAGAGGGGCTTAATGGGAGCCGAAAATCCGCAGACATTCGATTCACCGAGCTCCCTACACCGGACTTTATTTATATTTACGTCAGGCCTTTATACTCGTATATCTATATGGTAAAGAAAGAGAGAGAGTATTTTTAACTCTCTATGTATGAGGCGTTTGCAAGAGGGAGTGCTGGGCAAACAAAATCGTACGATGTGTGTTGTGTTGTTTTTTCATATCGTGTTAGTTGTCATGTACCTACTCGAGCTCCGCCAGAAATAACATATTTTGATGTTGTTCATCGGATACAAACATTATGAATATTTTGGTTATCAACGCCGGTTTCAGATTTTGTTCACATGCAAATGGATACAAATCCATGAGAGAGGAGCTGAGGTGACGAGAACGCTGTGTGGAGTATTATTTCCAGATGCTTCAACCTATCTGTTCTGGAACCGAGAAAGGAAGGAATTAATCCGGTGGCGAAACTGTTAGAACCAGTTATGGTTGTTGCAACGTAAATGATATCTTTGAGTGAGTAACTACTGACGCGATAAGGGCTGCGTGGTCCACTTTTCAGGAGGCAAACGTTCGATCAGGTGATCAACGAAGGGCACGTGTTCAATTAAGGGGGTGATATTTGCACCCTGTTCACCTGTGAGTCACCAAAGTTGACAATCTACATCACTCCCAGTTCCTGGTATGCTTTGAATGTCTCCGGAAATATTTATCCGGCCGTTTAATGAGGAACAGACTCGCGTGAGTCGGAATTTGCTGCTTTCGACCTCAGAATCGGACTGAGCACTATCGAAAACCTCCGTGTCCCAATTTTCAGCTCCGAAATCCGTGCAGTTCGCCGGGAATAAGCTAAATACAAAAACGCGTGACGTCACCTGGTATGTATCTCCCTCTCGATCCCGCAAATTTATATGCCAGATAAATCCACGCGTATCAGATAAAATGCGATTTTTCCTTCCCCTTTTCCACCCACTTCCGGTGATTTCCGAGCCATAATATAGTACCTTTTGGCTTACTATTCTGTGAATAATACACCTACGTATTCGCTCAGCAAAACGTTTTTTGGAACAACCCCTCAGAAGTTTTGTTTTTGTTTTTACGTTTCAAGGTGCGCAGATTCCATAAAAACGCTGTCCCTCCGCCGTCGGCTGTATCATTTCTACATTCATTTTAGGTCTAAAAAATTCGTTATCTCGCAGACAGGCTCCATTTGGGCCCTAGTTGTGTCCCGAAACTTTGCAGCCCGATTGCAATATACCCAAGGGTGCTATGGGTCAAAAATGGGTGTAAAAATATGGTTTTTTGTTGTTTAAGTAACATGAGCTAGTGAGGTATCGTTTTCCATGTTTTTTAGGGCGAGGAGACCGAATATGAAGTTGATTTTGACCAGAGGGAAGAATTGAGGTTGTAACGAAGCTTCAGCACCCAAAATTCATTTTTTATGAGTCAAAATCCTGGGAAATTGTCTGAAAGTAGTATTAACAGGTGACAATGAAATGCCACTATCAATTATCAACGACAATTTGTCTAAAATAGGAGCCTAATTCGAGTTTTTGGAAGCCAAAATTGGTGGAAACCAGCAAACATAGCTATTCCAATTATTGCACATGAAAGAAACAATAAATGAACAGCCAACATTTCCGTAGGCATTTGCAATATAATAATAAACCCATGTGACAAGAACTTTGCAGCGTTTTGGAAAACTCTCCTTTAGACCTACAGTTTGAAAGAATAAAATATGGGCGTGTTCCAAAATGTCAAAAAACTTGTGAGATCATTGCACTGGCAAATAAGTACTTCGGGATTCATAAGTTTCAAGCATTGCTATGGAAACTTTCAACTTTCAATCAATATTTATGACAAATTAAAAAATAAATAACGATGAAAACGTATGCTCGTATCTGGAAAAAAGAACGCCACAGGAAAAAAAACTGACCATGATTTCTCGCTATATCATCTTTCTACACAATAGCCCGAATATTTCATTGAAAATTCGCTCTAATAGCCATGGTGCATGACTGGTTTTTTTAACTTCTATAAATGTTTCATTTTTGATTTTATACATCTCGATCCATTTAGACGGATAATCTATGGTAACGAAGTAGTATTTGTTCTGACATTCCAAATATCCACAGCCAAATTGATCAGGTTAAATTTGGTTTTTTAGGTCTGTTTTGCGAACAAACCATGCAACTTTTTTAATAAAGTTTTTAATAGTTGAAGACACATTTGGCCAATGAAACAGTTTTCTAGCCTTTGCTGATGTTTCACTGATCCCCACATCAAAGTCACGTAATGAATTTGGGATTAATTTGCGTAAATTTAAGGAACTATAGTTCTATCGCTAAACAACAGTAACCCATCTTCACAAATTATTTCATCCCTAATTTTACAGAATTTATTTAGTTCAGCAGAGGACTTATGCGGCCATTTAGTATTCAACAATTTGATTATCTGGCTCAAAATTGGGTCGGCTTTTGTTTTCGTTTCAAGCATACGCTTTCCTGACATTATACTCTGACCATAGAATGAATTACATCCTGCGGCATAGGGCCGACAGGGGAATGGCGCTTATTCCCTACTGAGAGTCCCATTTCTCTCACTTCACTGAGAAATTGAGTATTTTCAGTTCAATGAGATTTCAGTGGGGGTTTGGGGGGTCTTATGGTGGTATATTCTTGAGCTTCGCAGACTGGTTCCAGTTCTCTTCAGTTCAACCCCGGTCCGAAGGATTATGACTATCAACTTCTTCAGTCATGAATGCTTCGTTAGTCCACTCTCACCACAAGCCGTGGCTTCTGATGGATCAAGTGGCGCATTCTTTCCAAGTCTAACTTTCTTCGACTTCCCGAGCCTCCTGAGGTGTTATCGCAATAGCTGCTGGTTTAAGAGCGTTTTTCAGTAGGGTGACATTTTAGAACGCGTTTGATGCAGACTTTAGTCCCAGCTTGACGTACTGACCCTTATTTACTGATAAGGATCTCAATTCTTCCATTTCACAGAAGAAATCGAGTAGTCTCAGCTCACTAGAGCTCACTTGAGAACAGGCTCCTTCGGTATTGTCTTCATGAGCTTCGATGACAGGTTCCGGTTCTCTTCTGTTTGACTCTTGTCCAAAAGTTTATGAATAAATTAGTCTATCATTCCTTAGTCTATAAATATTAAACTGCACAACTAAATACTAAATAACTATAAATATTCAACATCTTCTTCAGTCATAAATTCTTCGTTAGTCCACTCCTACCAAAAGCTTCTGAGTGACGTCTGCTACTGAGGAGGTGGCATGTTGTGGCCTATGGATACCGCACCACAGTGTTGTTTTACTTGTGTGATAGGAGTGAAATTTGATTCCAAAAAGAGAGCTACAGTGCTGGAGGGGCTACATTCTTGTAACAGTGGCCCTTGGTGATGTCCAGTAAAGGTATTGCCACTTTAGGTAAACGGCCAAAAATACCAATAAGAATCCGTTACTTCATAGCCTCATTATACGATTATTGCCAACAAGTAAGCAGGGCCTACATCGAACGTGGCTTTAACTTACATAAATATTCATCAAGTGAAAATCACACGGTTCCGACTGAAAATGAAAGGATAGACCTACGAGTAACACACCCCGAGCTTGATTAGAAACCTTGGGGAATACGTCTCCAATTTGAATGCATAAAGCTTGACATTAATTCATTAGGGAGGAGAGCTGCACTGATTGTTGAGGAATCCGTCAGTTCAGCCTTCAACGGGACCTCAAACCATACGAATGAAACGCGGGGAGTATGATAAATATGCAAGGAGGCAGCCGTAACCCATGTTGCTCCACCGCCAATGACACCTAGTAATTTACACACGCCATGCAAATTTCTTGTTTAAACATTACAGGATTCATTCATATTGAATTTCTAGAATTTATTAGACGGTGGATGTACCCCGTTCTAATATTTTCATATATATTCTCATCATTAATTCAACAATATCCGTCCATGGTGATCATAAATTAGGATCATGCAAAGAATGGGCAGTTATCGTGGGTTTGATTGATATTTCAAAATATCAATCAAACCCACGAATTCAGTAAAATTACTGAATTTTCTTGATTTGTGGAGGACGAAAGTAGGGTTGAATTGGTTTAAAAACGCGCTCTTTATTTTTGTGAGGATTCCGAAAATCAAGATTTCAAAAGAGGAGTGGGGAAAAAGAGGGGGCGAGAACAGCGGTGACGACATGCAGGGAAACCTTGCTGGTTGGGTGGTCATATTTATTGGACAGCGGCGATGTTTCGTTAGTTCCCCGGATAACGTTACTTTACTACCCATGTCTTCCAAAATCAGTACTTTCACAATGAGGTTTTAGGTCCTAAAATCAACTGTTCGCTCATTTTTCGGTTTTTTGTTCAATATGTAGAGGAATGTTAACAGGAATTCAGCATCGAAAAGGCTTGATTTGGATAGTCGACGATAACGCAATGACGATAATGCGTAAAAATGTAAGTACATACTTTCAACTACCCAAGGATCGAACAACAGCTACCTTGATCCTTTCATAGCAACTTACAGCCGACTCGCTTACACCTGGGGCTTATAGAGATTGTAGAGATGATGTATCGGTGTTATCACAATCTTATGACTTAGTAAGTCTGCTAATTTAAAGTGAAAATAACTTCTTGGTTTCACTAAATTCCCGACAGCCAACGACGGTAAAGGCCTAAAAAATATATATACATACATATATGCACTTACGTATATATAAATACACGTTATGTAACTGTCAACAAAATATTACTCATGTAACGACTCATGTTGTAGTACTTAAAGGTACTTTTTTTAACTTGGTTATTCAGCGAAATATAATTTAATGTTCAAGATTTGTGATCAATAATTAGAGAAGAGACTCTATTTTTCGGTAACTGTTAGCCTTACTTCTTGTACTTATCGACTGAACAGAGTATTCAGTTGGAATTTTGGCGGAAATTGAAATTTATTGAGTTCGAAAAGATGAGAGAGGGTCATGCATCAGCTGATCCACTATGGAACACTCGAGGGTGGGACTGGTCCTACATTTACAAGGAGACCAAAATTTAAGGCCCACCTTCCTTTTGATTAGTCAGTGGTGACGATAACGGCCTAATTATTTTATTTCATAATCACTTTTTGATTCCGGCAACGGATTTTATTTGAAATGTAGGAAGACAGGAACTTGAAAATGCAACAAAAAATTAAATACATAGAATTACATACATGGAATAATAAACCAAACTGAACTGTATCGGTCTTTAAAAAAAAAGGGGGGGGGGGGGGGTCAGTAAAATTCACTGACCATGTTATGTTGGACCTCGGGTATGAAATTAAAAAAAATTCAAATTTCGCCATAATGCTTGACTACCTACCTACCTAGTTCGAAGATTCAAACAAAGAAAATTCGACCACGGGACCAACTGGTTACGGTCAAAAAGAATAAGAGAAGAAGAAGAAGAAAGTCGGTCAAATTTGAGATTGTGGAAATCCAAAATCGCTAAAACTGCTAAAAATTGATACAAATCCTTCAAAAGTTGTACAAAATGGTAAAACGCGCTTTGATTCATTCACTGCGAAGCAGACACATTAAGTGTAAGCCCTAAAGTTACTTCTAAAATGTTCATATGGTTATGCTGCATGACTGGAATCTTTCAATCAACCTTAAACTTTCATTACACATTTTTATGGATTCCATTCTGGAATGTGTATGAATTTTATTTATTACAGTATACGAAACTGTTTGAAAATATTATGAATTTGGTTTGGAAAAGTATGAACGTGATCTAAAACGTATGAAAGTGATTGAAAAAGTACGTAAATGATTGAGAAAAGTGTGAATTTCACTGGTTGCACGGAACCCGTGATCGGGCCCCATGGTGGTTGTCAAACTACACTCATTTATTGTGAAGAAACTTCTTAGTCTCCTTGCAACTGCTCTCGCATATTTCGTACAATGGTATCAAAATGTAGACGAGTCACGAAAACTCGATGCAAGAATCGATGAGCGATCGAACTAAATGTCTACGTTGTACGTCACATGAGTTAAACTGTACTACATACCGATATAGAATTTCAAAGATACAGTGGTATGAAACAACATACTCCTCCGGTAATGGATTCTGTATTCGAAGTTACCTACGTAATTCCATATTGTATTACTGTATCTGTACCCATTCAAAGTCAGTTCTACATTTTTCCAGTCTCTACCTATTCCTATGAATTTTCTGGATCAGTGAGCTCAGTCAGAGGCAGATTACAACGAAAAATGGCACTGCCATCCTCTGATTTGGAAAAACAATTTTTCTGGAGGAGGAATCCTTTGAGAATCGGAAACTGAGAAAATTTGTGTTGAAAGTTGTACATACGGTTGAGATCGAGGGTGACTGCGCTGGATATGGGAGCGAGGTAGTTGTTGTTGGAAGCCTGGCAAGTGAATACGGCGTGCAGGTGGCGCCTCTCTAGCTGAGTGACTCGCAACACGTTTCTCACCCTTTTCTCCGAGATGATCTCATAAGTGTCATCTAACAGTGCGTTCTCCTGCCACCACGTGACTCGTGGGAGCGGCCGACCTAAAATCACAAGGTTCGAGTTATGGTTAATGGGATTTTCCATAAGCGTTCAACTATCGGGCACAGGCACATGTAGACGAACAGCTAAACAGCTGGTCAAACTTCCTACCATTCTAAATTCACTAACTTGAGATATGGGTGTAGCCTAACTGTTGCCTACAGCTAACAGGTGTAGCCTTGTATCTTTTCTGATAACAATTATTGATTGGGGACGGCTTCATATTTTTGAGATGCGAGCGCCAGCGCACATCCAGATCAAGATTGATGGGAGGTGTTTCTCATATTTGAGGTGCGAGCATCCCGACCACTGATGTGTTCAAAAGGGCGATTCTGTATTCCGATGAGTGAGCAAATAACGACCACGGTTTCAAACCAAAAGTTTTCACTTAGTTTCCACACAGTTTCTACCACATGTTTGTTCTGCTTGGTTCTAATTACATCAAGCGCTTACGTTCAATGTTACACAATACTGTGTTCACAACACTGTTGTTGTGAACACAACATTGTGAATGTTGTGTTGTGTTCACAACATCGTGTTAACAATATTGTTGTGTTCACAACATCGTGTTAACAATATTGTTGTGTTCACAATGTTGTGAACAAAAAAATTGTGGACACAAACATTGTGGGGCCACTCGGAGACGTAACTATTAGGGGAATTATCGGTACTCGTATAATATATTATACTATCGAAAAATCGATATATTCCTTGTCTACTACCGATATATCCCCGCATCATGCTCCCCGTGTTTCCCCTGACGTGATAATCGATTCTCGAAATTGACAGTTTCGATAGTTCGTAAGAAGTTGATCAGACCTAAGGACGTATATAGTACACAAGTACCTACCGAATTATCATTTACACCTAATACTGAACCTTAAAACTTAAGCCACTCGTTCCGATGTGTATTTCTGAAATTGATAATTCTCACCGTTGAAGGGTGGACTGACAGACAAAAGAAGGTGAGAGAAGAGACCTGCAAGTTTCAGAAACAGTAATCAGATACCTAAATTTTTAAACGGGGAAATAACTTACTTTAGCGCGGTCGAACGTGCGGCTTGAGATATACACCCATTTTTAGCGAATTTTTGGTGAAAATACATGCAATGTGTCGAAAATGTTTGGTAGTACATACATTTTAAACATTTTTCGTTTATTCTTCGATTCAGAGCGTTGTGCCTCCATCCCTAGATTTTATTTTTTAAATATATGTATATAATATCGTGGTGATCGGCTGCTCCCCTGATACACTCTTATCTAATAACCGGCCGAGTCTAATCGACCTCCCAGAGCGGGGACCCCCGACCCCCCTCTGGGTCATGTAGCAGGGGTATAAAAGAAGCTGTAATTTCCTTAATAAACCACTCAAGTCACAAACCGACCTACCTAGCGTCTCGTGGACTTCATTCATCCTCAGCTCCCGCTGGATCACTACAAATATATAAGTAGACATCTACGTCTATTATATTATATATGTATAATATAATAACAATATGTGTACTTATATGTACTTAAAAATGGGTCAAATTATAGTTTCTCCCCAATTTCGGTTTTTCCTAATTGCAATGAATAATTTTTAAAAAAACCTCAAACTTCAGCGCCAGTGAAGATCTAATTAATGTGACTTACCTACCTACTGGTTTAAATTGTAATAAAGCAACCACGCTCTTCTATGCTGATGCTGAGTAACTACTTCTGTGGTTACTCAGAACTACTTCCCATTACCGACTTGAAAGTAGCAATTAATTACAATGCATGAGAACTGTAGTGGGTTCTACTAAGAGGTATCTACCAATAACATATTGATTCTACATTTTACAAAAACTATGTAGGTGCCCACGACTTCCATATTCAACCACCCGAAATAACAACGGAGTAGGTGTCTGGAGATCTAGTAATACAACAGTATCATCCATACTGTTCGACCAGGGAAGAAATCAGAAGATACAAAGCATTAAGATTATCGTTGATTTACAACATCAGTCGTCACGGAATTGACAAAAAAATTCACACCAAGTCATCCTGAGGTCGGCCTGTGGTCTCGCCCAATAGCCAAAGGAGAGAGGGTTTACCAGGGTAAACTTTTCATAACCCCGCGGCAGTGGTAAATTTTATCTAGGTAACCATGAAAAAATTGCAAAAACTTTGATAAACTTTTGGTTACCATGGTAAGGAAATCTTAGGGTATGCTCTAACCCTGAGGTTAGGTACATTTTTCCTGAACTGGCTCTTAATCACTGAGAAACGATAAAAAAATCACTAGAAGTATTCTATAACGGTGAAGTGAGCAAAAAAATACTGATAATGGTCAGAATTTTTTTAAATAGAAAAATGGGTCAAATTTGAATATGGGGATTGAAAAATGCTGAAAATTTAAAAAATAGTTTGGTCAACAACTTCAAAAATTCGGTCACATTCGGTCTTGCCGCATGATTTGAACATTTTTTCCCCCATGAAATCAATCACTTTTAGTATGCACTGCACGAAACTCATTATCCACTCTGAAATGGCGCTGCTAACTCGCTGTTTTGACGCCGAGTATAGTACAGTTGCTGAGCTGTCAATTATGACGATTAATCATAAAATTCTTGAAATCGAGTAATTTATTTTTGAAATGACTTGTTTTCAAGGGTGTCTAATTCTGAGTTGTCCATTCTGAATTGTGATGTCTTAATTTGAGTGTACCTAACACCTATACGTGTTTCTTCAGAAACATGACTAAGGGGCTCAACGCAAGGGCAACCTGGACACAAAGTAGGAACTCAGCTAATACAGTGCGATTCCAACTGACAAGGCTTCAAGGCTGTCACGAGCTCGCACAGTGTTGCAAAAGGGTTTTTCTTAAAGGGAAAAAACACTATGATACGCCCCATGTACTTGGGAAATTCCGCGCGATTTTCAAGGTTTCGGTAATGTAGCCACCAACACAATGAAACATTGTAATTGTAGGATCAATCTATCTAGGATCCTATTATGTGCCTGATAGGTGGTATATGGCTAGTCTTACCGCCAGTCGAGATGCACGTGATATCTACGGTGGCTCCCTCGTTGTAAGGGCCAAGGATGTAGTGTGGTATGTGGGCACCTTTCTCATCCAGCACGCTCAGATTGTCGGGCGGCACTAGAAATAAAATAAAAAAGTTATGGATTTTGTGAATGAAAATACGATCTGTTATTTCAACATCCAAAAAATCACGAACCTATTATATCTCCATCGATAACAACCAACATTAAAACTTGAGCACTGTGTGATACAACTATAGTAAAACGGAGAGGCCTCCAGAATTAACATAAATATTATCATGTCACATAATACAAATGTATTACGAATATGCTATTGTGTAGACAAGATTAGGGTACCACAAGCAAAGGATTTGCCTGTATGGGGCTGAGGCTGGAACATGTAGTATGGACTGATTGATGTTCTGATACTGACATAAAAAACCTATCCCCACACCACGGAAAATATATATTTTTTTAAATTTCTCATTTCAGGAGAGTTCCTCCTGTCAGTTACATCTGACTTAAAATATCAGGTTGGGCCAGCGTGTGTACATACGAGTGTGAGTTGGTTGAAAGGTTGTGGACCAATGGTTTTTCCAGGACCGGCATAATGGGAAATGAACGCTGCTGATAGGTGGAAGGAATCTTCCCCACTCACCCATTCCCTCTCTCGTCTCTTGCAAGGTCTCTTGTATTTCTCAAGTTTGTCGCCGGGTGAAGATCAGTGGAATGAGGATGGGTAGGAAGCACCTTATCTGTCCTGTCCGAGTCATTAGGTCACCCTGTTCTTTTCTCTGCCATCATGTGTGTGACCGTAGTTCTGTTCCAGGAGGGATAACTCACACACACAACTGCCACATCTAATACACACGAGGCTCACTCATCAAAACTAGTTGACACACTCTCATGCTTCTCTCTCCTCTCTTTCCGAGACCTCTCCACCACATAACTCATCATTTTATCCGGCCTCCTCTCAAATTCCTGCTAAGATTTTGTTCACCACCTAACAAAAAGCTCACGTCGAACCGAATCAGCTCATTCACATCTTATGAAATGGAATAATCATGATGATGTAATCGTTTATAATTGTTTGTGATAATTATGACGATTGTGATATGATGATTTTAACCTTCTGATAGGCGCGCCTATGTGAGAGATGCGGTCTGGTCCTTTCATAATTTGTATCTGATTACCCTCCATGACTACTATTAAATCTAAAGGGTTATTTCCGCTAATGTAAGAAGTAATATTACCACACCTTCCGGAGGAGTCCGTCGTCCCTAGCTGGTTGAGAGAATACTCTCGACGGCCTGATGATGATGTCCTTATATCGAAAGCGCTCGCCCCCAGGCGATGGACTCTTCCGGAAGGTATGGTAATATTACTCCACTACTAGGTTATTTATCTTCCAATTATGCTACTTCTTCCCTTTCGCTCAATGACTGGTGTATTGTAGTTCGTCGCCCTTAGAGTTGTCTATTTCCACTGATACAGTGGATGTATTAGTGGAAATAGACAACTTTTCAATAACCCCGTTTCACTTTAAAATGGGTTTCCACTATTTCTTCGCGAATGATTCAGTTCGTATGAGTGTAGTCAGTTATTTTGCGTCCTCTGTATGTGACAGATACGCGCGACCACCCGTGAAGTTTCCACAGTGTTCTTTTTACGATAAAACTTTTTTCATTTGGAGATGAACCATCACTGCGCGATTTTAACCACGTACATCATAAAACTGACAAGAAAAGTGATTTTGTATATGAGACGTACGCGCGACCACCACCGTTCTGTTTATGGATGTTCCACTCTGTGATCTCTGGTAAGCACCACCCCATCATTTTTCGCAAGACTGACGTCTGGTATGGTATCTGGAATAATCCAACGTTCAAGAGGAACAAATGAGGTATTTTCTGAATTAAAAATTGAAAATAAAATGTTCGTATTGGCAAAAAACTATTCTTTAATTTCATATGTTTTAGATACGTTCCTACACATAAATACATAGGTAAATAAAGTAGTATGTAAATTAACTACAATTTATTATAAGAAAAGAGTCACCTATAAATTGAAGTGGTTGCACCATCCTATTTTGAATCTTTTTTTTAAATCTTGGAAGGTCTGATTACTTGTATTATGGTTGGGTTTCAGTAACTTGCAAATCAGAAGATAAAAAAGAAATCAAATCAAATGTAATCCCTTGCCAACCAACTTGTAGAAACGCACATTATGGTCAGTCTCGACAATATTTCAACAGGCGAATATACCAGCATAAATACAGTTGCCAGAACCTGGACAAAGATCCCAATAAGCCCGACACAACAGCCCTTATGACTCATTAGAGGAATACTGACACCAAATTAAGTCTGATAAAATCAATTCAATTTCAATTCAATTTGAAATTTTTTGTTCTATACATAAACTAAACTTGAAAGAGATGATACACATTATAGAGAAACAAACGTTACGTTACAAGGTCCGTAGATTCCAAAAACGCAATGTCCGTCCACCGTATCATCTATACCTACTTTGTTTTCGGAATAAAAAATTCTTTCTTTGGCATACAGGCTCCACTTGGGCCCTAGTTGTGTCCCGAAACTTTGTAGCCCGACCGGTATATATTCAAGGGTGTTATGGGTGAAAAATGGGTTAAAAAATAGGGGTTTTTTTGGTGTTTCAGTAACAAAAGCTTGTGAGATACAGTTTTCCGTGTTTTTTAGGGCAAGAAGAGACCATAATATATATGAAGTTGATTTTGAAAAGAGTGAAGAACTGACGTTGTAAAGAAGGTTCAGCTCCCAAAATTCATGTTATATGTGTCAGAAACCTGGGAAATTGTCTGAAATTACCATAATTTGTATAACACTAGAACCAGTATCAACAGGTGAATCAAGACAATTAAATGGTAATTTAAAAATATTGGAGCTTAATTCGTGTTTCTGGGGGGCCAAAATTGGCGGAGACCATAAAAAATAGCTATTTCAATTATTGCACGTATGAAACAATAAATGAACAGCCAACATTTCTGTAGGTATGTCCAATAGAATAATAAACGCATGTGACAAGGGCTTTGCAGCGTTTTTAATATAATTTTGGTGTCCAGTTACTGAAGCGGATATATAACTATGCATTATGGTTATGATATTCATACACAATAAATTTCAAATTGATAGATTAGTAAAACAATATTTAATATTATAATGAACTTATAATTTTATTTTATACCAAAGACTCAAGTACGGTTCAATTCCACCGATTAATTTTGCTTTATATTTTAGGACAGCAAAGCTTTTTATCTGATAAGCCAAACGAAAGCGATGGGTGTGGGAGAGGTTCGTACACTGCATTGTCAGTCCACTGTAAGTATTTTTGTATTGAGCCAAATGCCTGAGGGAAGGTTCAGGTGGAGGGGTGTCTATACTTTTTTTTCTTGCAGCGCTGTATTGCTGGCATTCAGCCGGAAGTCTGACTAGATAGTTTGAAATACAAGGACTGCTCTCGCGATCCTACAATAGTCTTTACTTCGACAAAATCCCCTGATAACGTTGCAACCACTGCTCTGCGACGTGTGTACAAGCACCTCTACTCAAACCATCCATGTATTTGTCAAGAGTGTCGCACCGAGAAGGAAAGTTTGGAACATCTTGTTATAGGCTGCCCAGCATTTGCCTCAACTCAAGGAAACTATCTGATTAATTGACGCTGGTGTTACAGTTATTGTCGCGAGCGCAAGGTAGGGTTTGGTTTGGGTGCAGTAGAGAGGATGACTTGCCCCTTAGGAGTCTTTTATGATTGCTACCACCCCGCGGTTTTCATCACAGCGAGTGTTAGAGGATAGCTACCACCCCGCGGTTTTCACCACAGCAAGTATGCGAGGGAAAGGTTCGAGAGAGGAGGAGTCGGATCGGTAGGACGAAGAGCTGGGCGAGTCGGGCGCCTTATAAAGGTGTCTCCACCTTGTCCCAGGACTACCAACGACCGTTGATGGCCCGTTGGTAGTCGTTGGCAGTTGATGAAGGGGAACCCTTCCCGGGCTTCCACCGAGACCTCGCACAGCTCGTCTTCCTCCTTGCTATTTATTGGTTAAACCTTAAAATATTTACATTGGAGTGAAATAGGGGTACCACGACAGTTAACATCAATTACGAAGAAATAATCAATGAACGAGTCGCCTACAGAAAAATGTTTCTAATATTTAGCGGAAATTGGGAAAACAATTAGAATAGATTACAAATGATCTATTATGGATTTATGTATTATCTCCATTATACCCACATATCTCCGTATACCATGAACTTGTGGATTTATGTATTATCACGGAAAGATTTCAGGTTTGGGCGTAACAGATGCAAGTAACGATTCGATAGGAAGTGATGAAATTCATAATTATGTGAGCATCCTACATGACACCTACATGATTGAGTCTCATTATTTCAAGACTGACATTATTTTCGGTCATTAATCTCTACGGGTCAATCTCGCCATGTGTATGTATGATTTCGCCATATCAACCCAGAATCAATTTTTCTCTAATGTTTCAAGGAATGAATCAAAATTCGACCGGTTTATTGGCCAAAAAAGGATACAGTAGCCCACCTCGCATCCGAATACCATCCTTATTCCTTATACCGAATGATACCTTGCTTTGGCTGCTTGATGTGATCATGCTGCGTTATTGGTTCTACAGCCACCGCACTATGGGAATAAATTAATGGAATCACTAATCCAAATATGTTTTCCACTGCTGTTTCATTGGATTATGTTGTGATCGGCTGCTCCTCCACAACCAATGTAATGTACATACATGTTGTACCTCAGAGTGGGGACCCCCCGACCCCCCTCTGATCATGTCAGGGGCCTATAAAGAGCCGAGGGGCCAACAAATACATAACCATTCTCAAGCTAACTTTCGGCCTCGTCTGTTCCATCCTTATTCACTACACTGGTGACCCCGAGTGGTGACACGCAGCCTCCACCCGCCGTCTGCGACCGCGGTGCGACAACAGCGACGACAGCGCCTAGCAACGACGAACAACGCCGCTCAGCGCCCGCCGACCGTCTTCGACGAGCCCCACCTCTGCAGCACTACGCCCGGCACACGCACCCCACTCCGACGCCCCACAGCGGCGCCCCACTCCGACGCCCGCCTCGACGCCCAACGCAGCGGCCCCCCGCTACTTCGCCCCACCATCCGATTCCTATATAAGGAAACGGACGCCGGCGCCTCGCACACTTCCTGCTGACACTTCGAGACGACACCTCTCCGGGACTGGCGCCTACAACGAGAACACGGACCCGAAACCACCGACACCCGCAGAAACGACTCCACCGACATCAACGCTCCAGCTCCGGCCGTACGACCCCGCATTCCCGCACGTCTGATTCGCCCAACTCGAGATCACATTGACTCACGAAGGCCTCACGACGCCGCATGCTTAATTCGCCCGCGCCTTCGAGCCCCGACAAGCGGACCTCTACGACGACCCCAACCGACTTCCGACAACGAACTACCGTCAGTCCTCGCCCGCCGACTCACTCGAGCACTCCCGGCCGACACACCGACCCCGCTCGTTCGGCAGCTTTTCACACGCGCCCTTCCAGACAGCATTCGCCTTCACATAGCGGCGCGCGACGAACCCGACGTCACGAAACTCGCTGCTCTCGCCGATCGCCTCAAACCCTTCGCTCCCCCTCCTCGAGTGGCTACCGTCACCGAAGAGGTTCGTGTGATTCGAACAGACGGCAACAGCGACCGCCGACGCAGCCACGACCGACCACACGCAGCGCGACGAACGGCTCGTGTTTCTACCACCGCACATGGGATCCCCGAGCACAAAAACGCCGCACCCCATGCACCTGGCGCCCGGAACAACAGCCGCCGCGGCCGTACCCACGCACTCAACCAACACCCCGGCTCTTCATACGTCGCAAACGTACCGCCCCCAACGACACCGACCCGGACAGCCACAGCGGACCACCGCAACCAGCACACGCACCTCCCACGCCCGACAACCGCCACCGCAACAGAACAAAATTTAACTAAATGCGTTACTTAAATTCTGGGGGGGGAGCAGTGTTGTGATCGGCTGCTCCTCCACAACCAATGTAATGTACATACATGTTGTACCTCAGAGTGGGGACCCCCCGACCCCCCTCTGATCATGTCAGGGGCCTATAAAGAGCCGAGGGGCCAACAAATACATAACCATTCTCAAGCTAACTTTCGGCCTCGTCTGTTCCATTCTTATTCACTACAGATTAAAATTTAATTTTAATGCGATGCTGTGAGTACTTCTAACAGTTTTCAATAGGATTTGAACTGCCGCCTTTGGACAATATACACGCAAATGTAGGGACGCGGTGGCGTCCCACCCGCCAAAAAACCGAAAAACTCGAAAGCGACCGAAACACTGTTCACACGACGGAACAAGTAGGGTTTTAACCCCCCCCCCCCCCCCTCCCTCACCATAACTCGGGAAATCGGGCCCTTGCATACACAACACACATTGTCTCAGAGACAAATCGGGTCTCAAATTGACAACAGTCCACAACCGCAAGAAAGACTGATACTCATTTTGCCCGCCAAAATGGCATGCTCGGTGCTTCGCACCTCGCTGTTCTGTACACACATGTGAATAAAGAAACCTCTGCTGGATATGTGCGGGGCAAAAGGCTGCCCGCCAAACAGCGTTGAAAGAAATTTCAAGGTTTGGGGGAACAGTTTTCTATACTCATATCCAACAGAGGGGGAAGGAACAGGTTTCTATATTCACATCCTCCAAGAGCGAGGTGTGAAGCAACGACCATGCTATTTTGGCGGGTAAAATGGATATCAACCCTTTTTGCAGTTGAGGATGTTTTTTGGCGAGTAAATTGTTACAAAAGCGGTTGGGGGGGGGGGGGGACATTGGATTATATATTTTTGTACTGATGAAGTAAACATTCTACGTACTTAGTACCTGCTCAGTACTACATAATTAGTACCTAGACCTTATTACCGCGCCTAGACATTATTACCAATATAATACCTACTCAGTGCTACCTACTTGGTTCGTACCCAGCATAAGTTCTAAAAAAACCACAGTCATGCAGCATGGCTATAAGAGCGAATTTTCGAAGTTTTGGCATCTTCCTCCTCCGCCTAAAATTTTCTGAAAATTAATTTTCGGTCAATGTTTTCCCAACTTGATACCATACAAAATTAAAACAGGAGTAGTTTTACGCAAAGTAAAATTTGGGGTGGAAGGAGGGGGAGGGGGAAATCAAAAATGTTTTGAATACCAGAAGAGTAGGTATTGGGTACCTACGTAGGTAACAAATTTTTTGTTCCATTTTTTGCCGAGTAACATCTCGGTTTGTAGATTTTCCAACGCTGAACACGATGGTGAAGTCAGAATTGCGATATCCCATTCCGTTATCAGATTAGAGCAGACGAACCAGGAAGAACATCTCAAGAAATAACCACGTTCCTTCATCTTCAAAGTGCCCCAGTTTGAGAACGGAATGAGATATCGCAATTCTGATTTCACCATCGTGTTCAGCGTACAAAAACCTTTAAAATGAGGTGTCACTTGTCAGACTTTTTCATTTTGGGAATTTATGGGTAATTTTCCCCCCCTAAAACTCCCCAAAACTCCCCCTTAGGGTGACCCGATTCTGCCCATCTTCGAACTTAGCCTGTCGATTGCCAAGACAGATTTTTCGTGCAAATTTGAACTTTTTATCTCAATTCTTTCGAGAGTTATCGTCTGGAATGACACATACATATATAAATTAATTGCTATGCAATTTTAACGCCGGGGGTCATGTGAAAAAAATGTCCTGTCACAATATCCTGTCACAAAAACGCGTCACGCAAAGAGGAATGTGATGAAGATGAGCACAAAGAGGAATATGATAAAGATGAGCACAAAGAGGAATGTGATAAAGATGAGCACAAAGAGGAACGTGATAAAGATGAGCACAAAGAGGAATGTGATAAAGATGAGCACAAAGAGGAATGTGATAAAGATGAGCACAAAGAGGAATGTGATAAAGAATTGGTGGTGTGGTGGGGGGGGGTAAATTGCATAGCAAATTCTCCTTTGTTATACGAAGTATAAGAACACATCATTCGGGGGTGAGGAACGGCGAAGCCGTTCCGAGGGGGCGGAGCCCCCTTTGGGGGTCCAGGGGGCTTGCCCCCTGGCGAGGCCCGAAGGGCCGAGTATATATATAAATATATAAATATATAAATATATATATAAATATATATATATTAAAATTGCATAGCAATTAATATACATATAATTTTTGGTGTCTTTCGGCAGGGAATTCAGGATGGTCTGAAACGGATTTTGGTATAAAAATCTTTCGGAAATTCGAGTTTTAAAAATTTTGGACCGAGAACAATAGCTTCTTTTTCTTCGAAAATTCGCTAAAACATTTTTATCTCAAATTTCGGGGGGGGGGGGGGGGAGGGCAAACTGCACAAAAGGCTTCCTTGGAGCATAAAGAATGTGTCCTACGTCTGTGAGGTTGTAGCCAAAGAACAAGAGCAACAACAACAGGAAATAGACAAACTTGAAAAATTGCGATTTCAAACTTCTACAACTCCGGCACCTAATGGTCCCGATGGTTGAAATTTGGTACACAACCTCAGGGGCCCCTCGAGAAGAGGTGTACGAAAAACCTACACCGGAGACCCTCAGGGTGGCGAGTTGTGGGGGGGGGGGGGGGGGGGTACAAAAACCCCAATTGTTCTGTCGTGTAAACAGCGTCTTGGTCCCTGTAGACGTACATTTCCGGTTGGTTTTCTTGGCTCTCGTGTCCCAAGATCTGACGACAAAAATGAACAGAGTGAAAGTTGTAGAGCGCGTCGAGATCTAGGTAAGGATAATAAGGTAAGGAATCCGGGTCGCAGAATTTTAAAATTGCAACTTTTGAGACGTCTTAGAGACATCTAAGAGATGTAATATTGGAGATATAACTTTTTAGATGTCGTACCATGAAATTATACAGGATTTATCTATGCTGCGGTTATGGTAGGTAGGCAGTTTCTCCGTCACATTTCCGTCTACTGCTGCACTCTACCGGTCCCGTTCATCAGTGGTGTTCACCAGGAAGTAAATACTCACGTCTCATCTCTTCTCACACCTATATCATCTGATAGCTTATCTCGAGTTCTCGAACATTCCACCTTCTATTTTTTTTCTGCCTTCTAGTATGTACGTCTTCCGTCTTACCAAACGATTTTTACAATTTTCAATCTTCTTCCGTCTTCCTGTACCGGAGGCTTTCGTTTAACCACCATGTGCATGTTGTGGCGGCAAGGGCATTAAGAATGTTGGGTTTGCTGAAGAGGTGCACTCGGGATTTTACCTCTGTCGAGGCTATAGTACTACTGTATATATCTTTGAATATGGAATATTCCCAATCATGGAATATGCTAGCCCAGTATGGTCCCCGTTCTATGAGGTGCACAAGGACAGGCTGGAGAGGGTCCAACGCAAACTCCTTCGTTATGTCGCCTTTAAGTTGGGGATACCGGCCGATAGTGTGGATTACGCGCGGCTGTCGGCGGATTATGGCCTCCCTAGTCTGGAGAACCGTAGACTGCTGGCAGATGTGGCGTTCTACCACAAGCTGGCGAATGGCTTGCTGGACTGTCCTGCTCTGCTTGCCAGGATTAATTTCAACGTGCCGGGCTACATTACCCGCCATACACCACTGTTCCACTTCCCCTTTGCTGCGCACAACTAAATGCTCCAGCGCCCCCTTTACCGGATGCCACGTGTAGTCAATGCCTTCCTCCAGAATTCGTCATTCGACTTCTTTGCCGATCCATCGTCTTCCCTCAGGCGCCATTTTTCAGCTCACCAATGCTAGTGAAGTTTGGTTGACTTTTTCTTATAATTTAATTATTCATTTATTTTTTCCTGAGTTTACAACTCCTTTGTTCAACTATTGTAAATTGGCTTAGCCGTACTATGACATCAATAAATCAATAAATCTTCTTTTGAATTAATATTTCTGGATACACGCACGGTATTTCCGTCATACGTCCCGGCGTATCGCCGATGCCTAGCGCTCTGGGATTTCTTTCCCATTACTTCGTCGAATCTTTGGGTACGTATCGCTTCAGATGTGCCATACCTACTTACCGGGGGTTCTGACCTGATTTCCCCGTTCTGACTCATGGATTACCCGTTTATTTTACAGCGCTACTACTCTGTCATATATTTTCTTCTGGACAAAAATTTATCTGTCTGTGGCTCGGGAGACCCACAACTTGGAGAAACATCTGTTAAGCACCTCGTTGACTTCCTACATCTGCCTTATCGGTAAGCCCAGTCAGTACTTCTATTCGCCTCGTGGGAGCTGATCACCTGCAGAATCCTGCAGAATCCTGTAGAATCCTATTGCAAACCTAGGTTTTGGTTCATTTGCAGTATCAAGTAACTACCGGCTTGAAGGTTGTTCACAACCCCTACTTAGTTGAACTCCTCAAAAATAGGAACTTCTCCATATCGTCCTTTGTCGTGGTCTACGCAGCACACCCTACTGTCAAGATAAGCTCTATCTTATAAAGTCCCATGCAAACCACCTAAAACCCCTTACTACCTATCTAGACAACCTATGAGCTATCCGTTGAAATCTTCTTCTGATTACCTAGTGCCTCTGATGCACTAGGTAAACCTAGCTATCCACTGTCTACTCCGTTCTCGTACTCTGTGGCAACAATTTTGATCCAAATTATTCGAGGTGTCGAAGCGTTGCTTGGTCTCAAGTTTACCTGCAAATCACGAGTCAGACTTCACTATATTTCGAAGTGATACCTTTTATCGTTTTTATACCGTATTTTCGTGGTACCCACCTATACCACTCAAACCTATATTATAAGATTATACTCAATAAAACGAGTAGAAGGAAGGGGGTCTACGTGACCAGGAGAATGTGCACAGCCGGCTCCCTCCAACAGTCCCTAACGACTGTCGGAGGGCCGGAGGAGGGTGGAACAATCCCTATAAAACCCGTGCTCCTGCCCTGGCTTCTTCATTCTACGCATTCACCTCGATTCGATGACTTCTCTCTCTTGCTACCTTCCTTCTCCCTCGAAAAGATCTCGTAGAGTGGTGGAACCTGTCTGGTGAGGCCTTTATGGTATAACCGGAGTGATGAAACCTTCCAAGCACCTACTGCACACTGCCGAAAAGATCTCGTAGAATGGTGTAACCTGCCTGGTGAAGCCTTCGGATATAACCGGTGTGGTGGTAACCTTCCGATCACGTCATCCGATACCTCACGTTCCATCACAACCTCACCTATCCCAGGCACAAACTTCAATCACCACACTTAATTATCTATATCCACCGCAACTTACCTCCTAAAGTTCACTATTCATTTTCTCATGTATGCAAGGCCATAGTATAATTTTCTTACTTACCATCGTTATCTGGTATCATTTCTTACCATACCTACCTCGTATCTCTGAGTTCATCCCCACTAGTCATCTAACTTCGGGTAAATCGGTTCAAAGTTGCCTGTATGTTATAATGTATGAGAGACGTCTCAATTTCTTCATCTCATGGTTACGGCAAATTAATATACCGTTCTTCTATTGAAATTCTTGACTTGACTACCTTTCCCCGCCTTTCCATTTCACCCTTCGGCTCAAAACCAGGATTGCGTTCTAGAAGTTCGATTGGTAGGAAGATCTATACCTAGCTCTACTATAATTTCAAAACCTAGAATACTATGCTGCATATTTAGAATCGTATGCTGCAGCTAGGTGTAGGCACCTAATGGGCTATTTTCGAGGGTTAATGAGGAGTACCCAATACTTCTGTTTATAGTTTTAAATGAAATTAGGTTCCATTCCAAGAATTTTGATACCAACCGCACTTTCCTACGATGAATAGTTATTTTTCTACGAGCTTTTAAAATTTCGGCAACGAGTGACGTCACGCTGGGCAAGGGGGTCCCGCCCAGGCTGGAGGGGTGCAGTGACGGTTGGTATCAAAATTCTTGGAATGGAATCTACTTTCATTTAACACTATAAACAGAAGTAATGGGTACTCACCCCCCACAACTCGCCTCCCTGAGGGTCTCCGGTGTTGGGTTTTCGTACATCCATTCTCGAGGGGCCCCTGAGGTTGTGTACCAAATTTCAACCCTCGGGACCATCAGGTGCCGGAGTTATGGAAGTTTGAAAATCGATATTTTGCTGGTGTTTTTCGCTATTCTTCTTGTTGTTCTCATTGCTGTCTTTGACAGGGCTACAGCCCCGCAGACATAACGGATGGAGCTGATATTTTGCATACACATGCGTTATGCTCCACGGAATTCCATTTTGTCGCGCCTCCCTCCCCAATTTTCCCCTATGGGGGGCAATGGGAGTAGGTTAAAGAGGGGTTTAAGAGCTGAATTTTGGTAAACTTGTTCACTGAGGCTTCTTGAGGATGTTTCAAAATCTGAACCCGATCGGTTCAGTAGAAGCTGAGTAATTATGACTGTTTAAAAACGTTGCAAATTATGGTCTATTAACTTAATTGACGACATCACGCTTGGAGCGCTGTAACTGTAGCGTATTATAATTTTCTGCAGCGCTTTTTCCAAAGAGCTGAAAAGAAATATTTAAACAAAATTGCCAAAAAAAATTGTTTTTTGAAAATTAAAAGAAAATTGAAACCAATATTTTTAGCAAGTTATGAAAAAAAAAATTGAACAATAAATGTTTTTAAACAATTCGAAGAAAATCGAATGTAAGAGTTTTACGGGGAAAAAATGTTTACGGAGAAAACAATTTTTACTGGGAAAATGTTTTGCTGACAGAAAAAATTGTTAATGACTTGGAAAAAACTGTTACTGGGAAAACATTTTTGTTGTAAAAATTTACCCGCAAGGAAAACCTATTTGCTTCGCTTCGCTTCGCACCTCGCAAGCTACCTACTTTGGCGGGCAAAATGTATATCAATCCGTTTTGGCGGCTGATATTGTTGCACATGTGGGGGGGGGGGGGGGTTGATCTGGACGATAGAGAAACTGCGATTCGTGGTTGGGAAGGAGGATACAACAGTTCAGTAGGTAAAAGAAACTACAGTAGATTGGGGTGGGGGAGAGAAAGAAAACAATTTTTATCAGAAAAACCTCTTCCAAGCGTTACCCTTCTTTCTCGGGCAATAAATATCCGGCACAGTATATTAGAGATATTGCGAGCTGGCGGGACGGTAGTGGGATACGTTATGGACGTTGGGGGGGGGGGGATGAGGGGGGTTAAAAGGGACTTGAAGGGAGAGTGAAACAAAAACACTGCCGAGTGATTCAGTTCTATAAATTAGTTCCTGACTACGCCGGTTCCTGAGTAGCTAAAAACCTCTCCCTGGGGGGATCCTGCGTGTTTTCCAATGTCCGCATTGAGTTGAGTACCTAACGTGGCTTACGGTTAACTTCCAGTAAAGATTCTGCTTTCAATTTCCAACTTTTTGGAGCCAGCTGTCATAACCGGCCCACAAGCTTACCACATTTGTTCCTCCATTCAGATCTATGGTATAGAATAATTGATGATAGGAGTGACTAAGTAATGTGCTTACTGTCAATAAAACAACTATCAACTCACACACACATATCTCGCAACTAAAGGTGCCTTGACGCGGATGAAAACTGTCACTGTATTTATCTAACTTTGCTGAGAAAAAATGAAGTAATGTAGAATGAAGTAAATGAATGTTTTCATATTGCTTCCAACTCGAGCAAGTTAGCGAAACCTTGGTGATAACTCATGAGTTTACCAATAACTTTGATACGTATCAGTCTCTGTCAGTCATGACGCCACACTTATTCCGGTTTCATCCAATTGATTTTGATTGGATCTCATGATTTTTATCAAAATCGCACCGCCAGTTATAAGCCAATTCATGAAAAGAACATGGGAGTTAGGAAAATGTTATTCCCTTCCCTCAACACTTTCTGAACGTGCGGAATTTCGATACCGATTTCGATAGTAGTATTGCAAGATGGAATGACCAAAACTGCAGTGAAACAAAATCATGGAAATCAATAGCACATTGCTAGCCAATACTGCGTAGACGACGGACTCATCCTTAGTCAATTCTGCTTCCACACTACCGACGATAGGAAAGTCCTGTCCTGCCTTCTATTATAGCACCAGTAGGAAGAAGGGGAAAAAAAGAAAATCATGTCCTTCAAACCTGAAAATGTTCACTCGCATTTCGCGTTTCACAAACGAAGGAATGAATTTTATTTCGTGTCTGTTAGTGTACGCAATTCCGTGTAACCACCATACCCTACCGAAATAACCACCCAAACGAGCTGAACTTCGGATGACATGTGCCGGTTGGTCCACAGATTGTCCAATATCGATTTCATCGATATCTCACCATAACTCCTGTGATGGTCGAGCGCCCTGTCACTTGCTGGTTGGGATTGAGACGGCGGCTGCGGTCCGTCGCCTTCGGTCGGTTCGAATCCCACTCGTCCCAACCTGGGGCAGTGAGGCCAAATTTAGCCACGGGCGAAATGATCGGATCAAATTCTGATCTTCTTGAGAGGACAGCTGATCACGTCAACGACGCATCGCAGTCAAGACGTAAAGCCCCAGCATGGAATGGCTGTTTACTTTATGTAGGTAATTAATGAAATAAATGTGGAAGCTATACTGCCCACCCCACTTGGCCTAAGATTTTTCATTAGGTTCCAGAGGGTGAGCGTGAACATTTTCATTCCAGGTACAATAAATTCTTTTACTAGGTACATAACATACGTATTATATTATAAGAAAATGTTTTCTTTAGCGCGGTTGCCGTAGTAGTGAGGAGGCGAAAACCCATTTTTTGCCTTATGGGCTGACAGAAATCACTGGGAGGAAAAATGCACGATCCTTTTTTACGTGTTCAACGTTTCGACGGGAGGGATAGAATCGCTACCAGGTGAAAGCATAACCATGTAATTTGACATTTTCCCAACAGAGTGCACTATTATCAAACTATTAAGTCTCAAGAGGTTACTGAATTTTCATACAGCATGGAAATAACTTTTACCGCTGAAAACGAGACAGATCAGGTGGTGTAAGTTTGGAAAATCAAGGTGTCCTCGAAAGAATAATTTTCCTGCCGTGAACTACCAAACGAATCCCCCTGAACCGGAACTTAGTTACAACGGGTAAGTTGGTATGAAAAAATTTCATCTTCTCGAGTCGGTGTGGATGAAGGACGACTTAGCGTAAAATCACAGCGATTGCCTAGGATCGAGGTAGATAACAGAGTAATTTAGGATTTCATCTCACAACTTTTTCTTCAGGTAAAAGGGACAAGTAGAGAATGTTCTTCATCCGATTCAGTTCGTATTCAAGTACGGAGGAACATGATTGGCCTCAATCGCAAGATGAGGTACTAAGGAAAGTTTAGTGCGCGAGCTGTAAAAAGTAGTTTTCTACAGCAGACAAGAACAGAATAACCAACGTCCCAACGTGTTTCACTGATCCTGGGAGAGAATGTCTGAGAAGCGCACTGGGAAAAGAGGGGTAGTAAATCCTGGAGAGGAAAAGAAGAGTTGCATCACTCCATGCTAGAACTAGAAAATTCGTGCTTATTCTGTATTTACCTAAAATCGCTTATAACAAAATCCTAGTGGGGATTGATTTTTGAGTTGTACCGACGTCATCGCCCGACCTGCAGTCGGACTTGGTCGAGAACGGCGACCTAAAATGACTCGTCTAAGGTAACATAGTTTCGTATGTACTACAATTTTTTGTTGTTGGAAGAATAATATTCAGAACTCATGGATAAATTGCAATTTGAAGCCATTTTTCAAAAATAAGCTGCATTTTTTCAATGCGGGTGTTTAAAATTAAAAATGCGGCAAGAAATGTATCAGGTCTATTGACACCTGGAGGTGGAGCGAAGCTTTGGAGGCGAACGTACAAAATGCTGCCAACAACCGAATATTAGAAACGGCAAACCTTCCTGGCAACCTTCAAGAACATTTGCTGTGTCTTGACGGTATATGGAAATCCCGTCCGATTTTATATTAGATGCGGGCTCATTCCCGATCTTTTTGACACGCGGCTAATGGGGCGAAAACGAATAGTCAACTCCGGGTAACATTGCGTAATAATCAACCCAATGTGTTATTTGTTGTTATTCATGAAGCATAAAGTTTGTTCAAGTAACAAAAGTACGTATAAACTAAATTCAAAATAACCATCATTCTTCAAATGAAATAGTATCACGTAACAAAAAAATCGATTCATACAGCCATTATAATCAGGAATTCCCTAGTAATGATATCTGGGCTGGATGTATACCGTGTCATTCACAATCATGTTCATGAAGCTTTTCGGTGCAAACGAATGGCTGGTTCTTTAGTACCATGCTCCGGGTGGTCTCAAAAAATTCTTTAGTACAAGATCAATTTAAAAACGTAAGAAAAACATACCCTTCTATTGAAAGTTTCAATAGAAGCGTTGTGAAAATTGCAACCCCTATTTTTCACCCCTTAGACCAACTAAGATTCGCGGACCAACTAGACCCAAAATGGTACCTACAAACCAAATAAAATTAATTATTGAAAATAATAAACCATCATCATTATTCATCATCGTTCATTATTGAAAATAATAAACCAAAAGGAAATCAGAGCAGTTATGGCCATTTGAAATTCCAACATACGTAACGGAGCGATATCAAGCAGAATACCGTCTGGAAACTTGTTTTGAGCACTTCTGAACAAGATTCCCTGTTTGACGGTATCACCATACTTAGATCCCCTGAACTGACTGTATAACATAGTTTAACGTTCTCCAAAGACGACGAAGTAAAAACCCATTTGGGAAATGAAATCTGAGGCGACTGGAACCGTTAGATTGTGTGAATTTTTATACATGAGATATGGTTAATTCTAATAATTCAGTGCATACCTCCTTCCTTCAAAGAAAACGCTGCAAATTTTTCACAGAAGGGTTTATTATTTTCACTATAGATTCCCATTCTGCGTAGATCACTGTTTTCTGCGCTCCCCCCAGGAAAGCCCTAAAATCGAGTAACCTCGAAGAAATTGGAGCCGTACAGTGGAATGGCGGTTGGGAACTGGGTGGAAGAAACATCCCGTTGAGAAACAAAAGCCGGCGCCTCAACGCGAAATCCGAGGTATTCAAAAGCCCAATCAAAATTTCGAGTTTGCTGATGCGCAGTAGTCATACAATGATCCAAGCGCCATGAGCGTTTCGAAATTCACAGCTCTTTGCCCTTCACCACCACCACGATTTACAACACTCCTCCACACATCACAACAGGCACACAGACAAGTCTGTTATTCTGCATAACAATCCCTAAGGGAATTTCGTGAATAAATTTATTGATTAAAATTCATCACGGGCCATCTTCTTCCGATGATCTTGTGCCAATTTATTGCAACCTATCGATTTCCGGAGACCCAGAGTAGCCAATTCCTACATGATTGGGCCAATCGACCATATTAAAACATACTGGCAACGTATAGCTTATGAATCTAGGGCCAATTCCTAATAACCTCTATAACCACTGAAAACCATTTTATTCCAAGTGAAATCCAATGCCAATTTAAAAAGATTGAATTCCCAATAACCTCTATATCCATTGAAAACTATGAACACCCTCCCCCAATAGTGGGTGTCAATCAAACTCGCATTCCCAATATTGGTGGACCATATTTTTGTGGCGTCCCTAGTAATGATATCTGGGCTGAATGTTTACAATTTGATTCACACTCCTGTTGATGAAGCCTGTCAGTGCAGACTTCGGGGCCTTACTGTGAACGAACGGCTGGACTTACAATGTTCCGGGTTGTCTCAAAAAACGCTGCAAAGTCCTTGTCACATGGGTTTATTATTCTATTGGACATACGTACAGAAATGTTGGCTGTTCATTTATTGTTTCTTTCATGTAAAATAATTTAAATAGCTATTTCTGATGGTTTCCACCAATTTTGGCCCCCAAAACACAAATTAGGTAGGTACGAACTTTTTTTTTCAAATTAACTTTGATCATTGGTAGTGCCATTTAATCGTCTTGATCCACGTGTTGACACTTTTTCTAGTGTTATTCTACAAACTGATGGTGATTTCAGACGATTTCGCAGGTTTTTGACTCATCCAAAATCAATTTTGGGAGCTGAACATCTGGTACAACCTCAATTTTCCACTCCTTGGCCAAAATCGACCTCATATTCGATCTTCTCGTCCCCAAAAACATGGAAAACGATACCTCAAAAGCTCATGTTACCAACATGTTGCTAAAACGCAAAAAGTACCTATTTTTACACACATTTTCACTCACAACACCCCTGGGAATATTCCGATCGGGCTGAAAAGTTTCGGGACACAACTAGGGCCCAAATGGAGCATGTGTGCGAAAGAACGACTTTTTTAGACCGAAAATGAAGCCTGTATACGTGATACGGCGGACGGCGTACGGCGGACGGCGGACGGCGGACGGACATTGCATTTTTTGAATCTACGCACCTTGAAATGGAAAAGAAAAAAGTTTGAGGGGGGGTTATAAAAATTTTTTGCTGAGCGATTACATAGGTGTATTATTCTGAGAATAATAAACCAAAAGTACCTATTTTTACACACATTTTCACTCATAACATCCCTGGGTATATTCCGATCGGGCTGAAAAGTTTCGGGACACAACTAGAGCCCAAATGGAGCATTTGTGCGAAAGAACGATTTTTTTAGACCGAAAATGAAGCCTGTACACGTGATACGGCGGACGGCGTACGACGGACGGACATTGCATTTTTGGAATCTACGTACCTTGAAATGGAAAAGAAAAAATTTTGAGGGGGTTTTATAAAAATTTTTTGCTGAGCGATTACATAGGTGTATTATTCACAGAATAATAAACCAAAAGTATCTATTTTTATACACATTTTCACTCATAACAGTCCTGGGTATATTCCGATCGGGCTGAAAAGTTTCGGGACACAACTAGGGCCCAAATGGAGCATGTGTGCGAAAGAACGGTTTTTTTTAGACCGATAATGAAGCCGGTATACGTGATACGGCGGACGGCGTACGGCGGACGGCGTATGGCGTACGGACATTGCATTTTTGGAATCTACGCACCTTGAAACGGAAAAAAAAAATTTTGAGGGGGTGTCGTAAAAATGTTTTGCTGAGCGAATATATTGGTGTATTATTCACAGAATAATAAACCAAAACTCAATTTCAATAACTATTTAAGACCGTAAATAAAACGACTTTCATTCCCCCTTTTGGTTTATTATTCTGTGAATAATACACTTATGTATTCGCACAGCAAAAAATTTTTATAACACCCCCTCAAACTTTTTTCTTTTCCGTTTCAAGGTGTGTAGATTCCAAAAATGCAATGTCCGTCCGCCGTCCGCCGTACGCCGTATCACGTGTACTGGCTTCATTTTCGGTCTAAAAAAGTCTTTCTTTCGCACACATGCTCCATTTGGGCCCTAGTTGTGTCCCAAAACTTTTCAGCCCGATCGGAATATACCCAGGGTTGTTATGAGTGAAAATGCGTGCAAAAATAGGTACTTTTTGCGTTTTAGCAACATGTTGGTAACATGAGCTTCTGAGATATCGTTTTCCATGTTTTTGGGGACGAGAAGACCGAATATGAAGTCGGTTTTGACCAAAGAGTCGAAAATTGAGTTCTACCAAATGTTCAGCTCCCAAAATTGAATTTTTATGAGTGAAAAACGTGGGAAATCGTCTGAAATCACCATCAGTTTGTATAGTAACACTGGAAAAAGTGTCAAAAGGTGGATCAAGACGATTAAATGACACTACCAATGATCAAAGATCGTTAAAAAATATAAATAAATAAATAAAGAGCGTACCTACCCAATTTGTGTTTCAGGGGCCAAAATTAATGGAAACCATCAGAAATAGCTATTTCAATTATTACGCATGAAAGAAACAATAAATGAACAGCCAACATTTCTGTAGGTATGTCCAATAGAATAATAAACCCATGTGACAAGGACTTTGCAGCGTTTCCCTCTCATACCTTCTTCTACCCAGAAGTATGTCATGTAGGGAGGAGTGTAATAGTGCGGCTGTTCTCGAGTAATGTTTTGGTCCAGTGGAGACGGGATCGGTGGGCGGAAGCCTAATCGATATCCAGAAGTTTTTTTTTAATTCCATTTTCGGATTCTACATATCTTGAAACGGAAACCACTAAATTTTGACGGTGGGAGGGGGGGGGGGGGTTAAAATACATATTATATTGGTTCATTATTTTCAATAATGAACCATTGGAATCGAGCACGAAAAAAAAAGAAAACAATTCTAACCCCCCACCTCAAAATTTGATGGTTTACGTTTCAAGGTATGTAGAATCCGAAAATGCAATAAAAATATTTCTGTCTGTCCGCCGTACGCCGGACGCCGTACTGACCACTTTTCTTAGTTACCATGAAAAAAAAAATTGATGAAATTCGGGTTATAGGTTCCGTTTGGGGTCTAGTTGGTCCTCAAAGCTCGACGTTACTGTCAGTCATCTCTAAGGGGTTCAAAATAGAGGTTGACATTTTCAGAACGCCTATACCTTTTTTTACGTGAATCTTCTCGTTTTTAAGACCTCCCGGAGCATCGTACGTCCAGCCGTTCGTTTACAGTAAGGCCCCGAAGTTTGCACCGACAGGCATTTTCGAGAGCAGGGTGAATGAAATTGTATACATTTAGCCCAAATCTCGTCACCAGGGACACGCTAACAATCGGGAATTGGCCCGAGATCATCATCGCTAGGAAGCACCTGATTATAATCACGGATGGCTGTATGAAGTCGAGTTGGTTGTTCTGTGATATTATTTCATTTGAAAAATTATGGCTCTTTTGGAGTTTGTTGATAGGTAGTGAAATTCGAACCAACGTTGAAGTATTATTGATGGGTAAATTATAATACAATGGTAAATTATTACACAGCGGTAAATTATTACACAACGGTTCATTATAACATCTACATACTTTATAACATCATTATACTTGACCAGAGGGTAGGTATTGACCACAGAAAACAGTGATCTACCCAAAAGGGGCATCTATTTCACTCCACATCAACAATTTTCCTTCAGAACTTCATTATTTGCGTTTCTTTTTGCCGTTTTAGTTACTGTTTGCCATCGACTGAATTATTTTAGCAACATTTAACTCGTGATTTAGGTAGGTACCTAGTAACGAGTACGGGGTTAGGTACTAACCTACGGAGGATCTGCGATCTGCATAATATGTATAGACTAGTAATATGTAGTAGACGGGTTATCTATACAGAGAGCTGTGATCTGTAACAGAAGGGCGTTTTTTTTTCATGCTCGATTCCAAAGGTTCATTATTGAAAATACTAAACCAAAATGAAACAACTTACCTTCCTTAAGAGTTAAATTTAGTCTCACCCACTGACCGCGAACTATTAAACTTTTAGAGCGTTTATTCGAGATTTGAACCCTGGAGCACCTCCGAGCACACATCAAATGGCCTCGATCGCACAGATTTAAAGCCTCACCCGCTGCCGCCGACAAATGAGGTAGCTCCGCATCCAGCTCAGAAATGGCCCAAGCACGCCAAGGGACTCCAGCAAAGTAAGAATATGGTTGTGTGGTATATTATCAAATGCTTTGGTGAAGCCAGGTGAGATAACCTAAACCTGGGCACCGCTTTCAAAGTGGGTGTGCACCGATTCTGTGAACGATAGTAAATTTTTCAAGGTGGACTGTCCTCTCATGAAGACATGCTGGTTAAGGAGCATGTAGTTGGAGAATAGAGGAGTTATCCGCTTGATGACGAGCCTATCCAATACAGGCACAAATGAGATTCAGCACACTCCTCGGAAGTTATCCACCGTTGAGCCAGACTTATGGATTGGCATGATGAAAGATTCCTTCCATTTTTTCCAAGACCCAGTGACAAGGACCTGTTGAAAAATACGGTTAGGAGTCCACCCAATATCCCACAGCAATCTTTAAGGAGTATGGGTGGCAACCCGTCCGGGCCCACACCCTTCCGACAGTCAAGACCCCGCAGCTCAGAAAGCACGTCCTCCGTGAAGCTCAGGACGCATATCGAGACAAAATCGAGTACCGGATATGTGGGGGACGTCCCGACGGGCTTCTCGAAAACTGACTTATCGAGCAAATAGATTGGCTATATCATGAGGTGTGCTTTCCGTTTCCTCCCCCATCCTCATGCAATTTGGAAGCCGTGGCTGGGGGAGGAAACGGCAAGCACACCTCATGATATAGCTAATCTATTTGCTATATATTGACAATATATCCATTTTTCCGGGAACAGACCCGATGACAAGGACCTGTTGAACAAGATGGTCAGGAATCCACTCAATGTCCCACATCACTCCTCAATGAGTATGGGTGGCAACCCGTCCGGGCCCACACCCTTCCGAGAGTCAAGATCCCGCAGCTCACAAAGCACGTCCTCTTCCGTGAAGCTCAGGACGCCTATCGAGACAAAATCGAGTACCGGATACCTGGGGGACGTCCCAACGGGCTTCTCGAAAACTGACTCAAAGTATCGAGCAAATAGGTTGGCTATACCATGAGGTGTGCTTGCCGTTTCCTTCCCCAGCCTCATGCAGAAGCCAAGGCTGGGGGAGGAAACGGCAAGCACACCTCATGATATAGCCAATCTATTTGCTTCGTTCAGGCCATCCCAGCAGTTCACGTAGTTCCAAAATGCCTTGCTATTCCCTAGGCTTTCTTGCACTCCAGCAATGCATGCTAAACAGTCCCTGCATGAAATGGTTTTGCACTCCCGACGGAGCCCGGAGAAGACATCATAGTCCTCAGGCGAACCAGTGATCTTGTACGTGTATGAGCAAGCCGATTTTGGTGAACAAGATTGATGAGTTCCCGGGTGAACCAGCAGGGGAAATTTTTGCAGAAGGATCGAGTTTTAGGCACCAAGGTTTCAATAGCATCTCGCAAGGTATTATAAAAACAGTCTATAGCTTTGCTGAACGGTAAGTCTGAACACGGAGACCAGTCACAATTTGAGAGGTACTGGCCTTTCTTGAAATTATACGTATATCTACCTGGCGAGTTGGTGCGCGGTGCCTGTATCGAGCGGGAAGCATGAATTCAAAAAGGGGGTGAAGGACATCCATATCGAGGAGCGGCGCACTAGCCTGAACCGAGACGCCGACCCCATTGCTGAACATCACCCTCCCACACAGCACATCACATTCCCTGCAGCATTAGCTGTGGTGTGAAATTGGTGAAAGTTGTGAAGACGTGCAGATTCGAGCAAGAGACCTCTTTTGGCCCAAACCTAGAGGCAATATGTCGTGGTTCCACGAATCCCAGTAAGCACCCGTTATGTTGTAATCCCCACCCAACACCACATCATATGTATTCCGGATAAGCATTTGCCACCGCCTCCAATTCATCCAGCTGTGCCTCCAATATTGCTGGTTTTTGATAATTAGGCAGATATATGCTTCCGATAATGATTTGTATTCAGGCATTACTATGAGCAAGTGCTCGGCATTGTCATTCGAGCGCCATCTGATGGACTGGATGTGGTTGGCTATGGCGTTAAGGACACCGCCGCCCTGTGATTTGCCTTATTTGAGGCCGCCAGAAGCCGAGGCACAGAAGACGATTTGCCATCAGAACCCTGGTCACCGATGAGGGACTGTCGAGAACCATCTTTATGAGACGAGCCCCATCCTCCCTTGACACGCTGAGCCTTGATAAACGAATTACCAACTGAGCAAATTCAGGTTTCAATTTACCGACGGCCTCCCTGATGATAGCGAGATCCTCCTCAGCTGCCAAAATTCTCTCACAAAATGATGGCTCCGGTATGTCGTAGACAACTACGTTTGAAGCACGCCTATGTCTACACTCCATCTCGGCCACAGTTTCCTGTACGATGAGAGATTCTGAAACGTTACTCGTACACATGATCGGTAACTGAGCTTCCCCATTTGTCAATACGGCTTGACACATTTGGTGTTTGGTATCGATATCAGTCTGGTCAACGCGGGAAGTGAGATTCTGCAACCCAGCAACGCAGGCGTCAACTTTAGTGCCTATGTCTGCCTTGAAACTTTCAAGTTCTTCATTACTGGAGGAAGCTTGCTCTTTAATTTAGTTTTTAAGCTCCTCAAAAAGCGATTTTATAGCCTGATGAGGTATACAACGTTTTCACGACAAGCCGAGCACTTCCAGTTGCTTTTATTAGCGGGTGACAATCTCCTGAAGTTCCTCTCGTAAAAGCCCGCCCGCACAATTAAAATGGGAAGCCTCTTTGAAAATATCACAGACGAGCGCGCCCTCGGAGAGTGAGGAAACCTCGCATTTGCTAAAGATCATGTTGATTGTTCGACTCCCAGTAAACGATAAGTGAAGATGAGGTGATGGGTGAGTGCGGAAGGGAGGAGTATACAGAGATGCGCCTGCGCGAGCGATAAGGATGTCCCCACTGCGAGGCCTCCATGACCGGTCCGCAGACAGAAAATGTGGCTCACGAGGAAAGATTAAAACTTTATAATCGGATGGTTCTACCATTTTCGATGAGGTGAGAGCTCGGCAGCCAGTAGTGAGTAGGTAACGAAAAAATCAAGCACTAAAACTCAATTTATACCACTAAGAATGGAACATTTGTGGGGACACGATGTGGACACCAGCAGGAGGACAGAAATAATTGAAAGAGTTGGAATTTTCGAAAGCTCGAAAACTTTCAATAGAAGGCTATTGATTCAATATAAGGCTAGATTGATCTCGAACTAAAGAGCTTTTCGAGACACTCCGGAGCATCGTATGTCCAGCCGTTCGTTTGAAAGGAAAAACTTCGTTAACATGATTGCTAATGACACGGTATAAATCAGCCTAGATACCTTTGCTAGGGGACACCTGACTGTACCTGACTGTCACCACGCATGGCCGTATGAAGCCGAGTTGGTTGTTCTGTGATATTATTTCATTTGAAGAATGATGGCTCTTTTGGATTTTGTTGACAGGCACTTATGTAACTTGAACAAACGTCATGCATCATGAATAACAACAAATAATTATTAAGGATTGAATTATTGAATCCCGCGGATTTTTATGAAACTGTAATTCCCGGGCGGGCGCCAGTACTCGATTTAGGGCTTTCCTGGTGGGAGCAAGTGGACAGGAGTATTGACCATAAAACAGTGATCTACGCAGAAGGGGCATCTTGGCAGATAAATAATGAACCGCTGTGTAATAATTTGAGGAGTTTTGTTTGTTTGTAAAGTTTGAAATAAAGTGTTGAACCAGGCTTCATTTCAAGCACTTCCTGCATTATTACATTATTATTATTATTATTATTACTATTATTATTATTATTATTATAACTTATTAATTCAATCCATGAATACTACTGCATCGTTTCAACAGTATCAATTTTCGATTTCTATTCGCTTTGCGAATTTTATTTTAACGTTTTTCCACGAAGACACCCGAACTTAATGAAAAAAAGAAATAGAAAAAAAGACTGGAACATAAGTCATTGTAGGCAAGATTCATTCAGGGACCCGGATAATATTATGATTTATTCGTGATTTCCCAGAATTTCCCGTGAGACCTCTTTGTCTTGTATAGCCTTGTATAGCAATTTAATTAATCTTCTCGCAACATGCATTTAATATGTAGAATATGTAGAATATATAATTCAATTTCAGAAGAGGATAACTATGTCTGGGAAAAGTTTGATTCAGTTCGCCAATATTATAAAATATTATAAAACCGCAAAATAGGAAGTTAATATAAGCAAGTCGGAGCTTTAGGTAATTGAGGTAAGTTTGTTAAAGGAATGCTAATACAGTTGGTTAAAGTAAGTCAGGAAGGCCGTATAACTCATCTCACGTCAAATTTCAATAAACTCCGCAGAAACCTCCGGGGTAGCCGGTTCTTTTCATATCTACTGTCTATATGTTTAGGTTCCCAGGTCGTGTCGGTGGGCGCTAAAGGTTCAGATTTATGTGGCACTTGTACCGTAATACGGAGGATATACGGTTTCCGAGTGAGGCGGCCCTTCCATACAAACAATAAACCAACCTGTTACTAACAAGCCCAACATCTTGAATTATGCATGTAGTGCCAAACAATAATTTATATGTATCTGATATGAACTGTGAGGGCATTTTTAACACCACTAGTATATTGTGTAGCTAAGTTCATATTCGCCTACCTATTGGGTGGGAGGAGGATGAGTGCATTTTCAATGGGGTACGCGCATGGGTCACAGAAGCGGTTTACATGATTTTTTAATGAAACTAGATTCCATTCGGAGCTTTTCGACACCAACCACACTGTCCTACGATAAGTAGGTAGTTCTTTTTCTATGATTTTTCAAAGTGTCAACCAATTCTAACCTCACAGAGGGCGGGGGTGAGAGGGAGGGGGTCTGACGAGACGGGGTGCAATGACAGCAGAAATTGTGGAAAATTTAACAAATCATAGAGAAAGAACTACATACCATAGGACAGTGCGGTTGGTGTCAAAATTCTCAGGATTGAATCTGCTTTAATTTAAAAAATGAAATAAATACGTGCGCCTACCCCATCGGTACAATATTGATCGTTGAAACTGGAACGGTTCTTAAATTACTTCGCTAAAATGTAGGAACTCCCCTCGGTTAGAATGAATTATTGCACATTTTCTGTAATTAGGCCTGCCCGTTTAATACATAAATAAATGATTCCACTTTACAGAGCCTCAGAATATCAAGTCACTGGACCCAGAATTGGATGTGATCTGGCGGCGCCATTGCCTGGTAGACCCTTACAATTTCATGTCGTAATAATCACTTAAAGGGTCTTTTCACTTGGAACAAACAAAGTGACTAAAAATATTGGCCGATTCTAAGAAGTAGGAGGTAATGAGTTCTACGCCTAACCAGTAATCTATTTTACGGGGGGGGGGGGGGGTCCTTCTTTAAGTAGGTGAAAACATTTTTAATTTAAATTAAAAAATTTTTAATCAAATAAAATATTGTAATAAAATGCCTGATAATACCAAGTTAGAATATGGTGCCTCCCTGGGACCGAAACCAAAGAAGAAAAATTGAATAATGCGATGGGTAAACCCTCGAACTTTAATGTTATAATACCCAATCGGATAATACGTATCTACTTTTTTGTGTTACGTACACAGTGACAAATGAGGAGGACCCATTACCGTCGTTTATATTTTTGAATCGAAATAGTTTCCATTCTAGGAATTTTGAGACCAACCGCACTCTCAGTGAATGTTTCGTAAAGTCACCCCGGGCAAGGGGGTCCCTTGCCCGGGTGCAGTGAAGTGCGGAAACTTTGAAAGTTCATAGAAAAAGAACTACATAATATATTCTACGTATTCACTGAAGGTGAGTGCGGATGGTCTCAAAATTCTTAGAATGGAACCTATTTTCATCTAAAAATGGGAAAGTACTATAAATAAATGTAAGTCATGGGTACTCCTCATTCTGCTAGTCTGATGCCCCCTAGGGTTATACCAAATGAAAATAGGTAGCTGAAATGTAAGGCGGGGTTTGTATAGTTGCCCTCTACGTTTCCACCACCACCACTGCCCAGGTAGGGCCGGCAAATGGTGTAAGATAAGCGGCTCCATTTAAGGAGTTAGAGCCTCTACTGCCCAGCTCCTAGTCTTACCTTCCCATGGCCCGGCCTGGGAGCTGGGAGCTGGTCTCCCGAATTGGAGTCCGGGAAATGTAACCCCATTAGCCGGTGGAGGTGCTAAAGGCTATTGGCCATGTGAACTTCAAGTTTGAGCTTGAACTCGCCTTGAGGCTGGTTTAAAGCCGTCACACAAGAGTGAAGTCACAAGTGAGCCCCCGGGGGGAGGGGGGGGGGGGACTGATGGGGAGGGCGAGGGCGGGTAAACCCAGGGGGTTGCACCGGAGTAAAGCACGGCACGCCAGGGGAAACCCGGGACCGTTCCGTCCACGTTGGGGACCTCAATTCCAGGGCTGAAGCAGCCTGGGCTGTCTCCTAGGAGCAGAGATGCTCCCTTGACTTCGGATTTGCAGAGAACCTCCAACACCCAGAGGCAAGAAACCCCATCAACCTATGTAGCCTATTGCCTCAACAGAGGGAGGTGGGGTCAGGAACGGACACTGAACTAGTTCAGGCCTGAGTTTCATGAGTTGAAGAGGAAGCCTGCACCCCCCCCCCCCCTCCAGAACAATGGGTACACAAGGGGAGGGGCGGCAAGAAAAGCATCAGGGCTTAGTTTCGTCCAGGTAAACCTCCACAGAGCTGAAACGGCCGCAGCCACCTTCTGTGGGGTCTTTCTTTTTCAAGGGGCGAGGCGACTCAAGGCACCCAGTACGGGTCACAGTTGGTGGTGCGGTGGTTGCAATGTCAACTTCAGCCAAATACTTGGGAGTTCAAGTACACCAAAATCTAAAGGGCAGCGCACATATTGACACACTTTATGCAAAGGGCTTGCAGGTTGCTAACATGATCAGGGGACTATCTGGTGCAGGGTGGGGGACAAGTTTTGCTAGCAGAGTCCTATACTATAAGACGGTGTTCCTGCCAGCAATGCTGTACGCTGCTTCAACTTGGTGGGACAGACCAACAAGAGAAATGCGCAGGAAGGTACTCCAAATACAAAGATCGGCCCTCCTCGCCATCACCAGAGCCTACCGCACAACATCCCTCTTGGCGTTACAGGTTGTAGCCGGAATTGTTCCCCTGGACTTGTTGTTGGACTCAACAGTTGCAACGTCGGCGTTCAAATGGCCCAGCCGGACGTGTGCGGAAACAAGGACTGAGCTGCTAGAAATAGCCTCACAGGAATCGGACAGCAGCAACAGGTTGCGGTTGATGCAGGAGTACGTGATGGACGAATGGCAGGTGAGCTGGGACACAAGCACCTCTGGCCGGCTGACCGATGAATTCTTCCCAAGTATCGCAGATCGCATATCCAGGGAGTTTGTGCAACCAGCATATGAGATTTCGCAGATATTGACGGGCCATGGAAACTTTAGCCCAAAGCTTCATTTCTTCAGGAGATGGGAGTCACCGGAATGCCCATGTGGAGCACCACAGGAACTGGCCGTACACGTCTTGAGAGACTTCGCCATCTACGATGACATTCGAATGAATATGTGCAACACGTCGAGATATGATGGTCCCTTGGACCACCTGGTCTGCATGAAGGAGTCCTACGACAGATTCAGAGTTTTTGTTAAAGAGTGGTCACTGAGAGGAGGAGAGGGAGCTGCTATGAGACAACCCACAGTAGCCTCATACCATCAGTATTGAACTGAACCACCCATGATTCAGTTAGTCAAGCATCCCACAAAAGCCGCCACCTCCGCGAGGTCCATCCTGGGCATGGGCTACCCCATGGCAAAGAGCGGCGGATGGTTCAGTCGGCCCGCTGTACACAACACATGAATGAAGAAAATTTTCACAATGTCTAGAAGCACCACACAATCAGAAGGATTGTAAAAGGCCAAATATGGCCTAAGAAACAATCGTAAAGTCCAGTACAGCGGGTCTTTGCCAGGAGGGGACTCAATACAGCCCTGATACAAGAACCCTGGGCTGGAAAAGGGAGAATGGGAAGGATTCCTTCAAGCTTAGGTAAGTCGATATACTTTAGGGAAGCTGAAAGGTGTAGAGCAGCAATTCTCATAGATAATAGTGTATCATACATAGCTATGCCGGACTTCACTTCTGCAGACCTTGCAGCAGTTATGCTAGAGGAGCAAACTCCATTAGGAAGCCAAAGAGTTGTGCTGGCGTCGGCATACTTTCCTGGTGAAGAGGTACCAGCTCTACCACAAGAAGTGAAACACCTCGTTCATTTCTGGCAGCACAGGAATCTCCACTTTCTCATAGGGTGCGACGCGAATGCTCACCACACTGTATGGGGTAGCACCAACACAAATCAATGAGGTGAGAACATGTTGGAGTACATGCTTGCATGCCAGGTGATGTTCTCAACAGGGACAATGTACCTACTTTCGTTAATAGGTCACGTCAAGAGGTGCTCGATCTCACCCTATCTAGTTCTTTTGCGACTAACCAGTGACTAACTGGCATGTATTGGACGAAATGACCCTGTCTGATCATAGGTATGTTATGTTTAATTTGGAGATAAACCAGCCACAATTAGAAACATATCTTATTCCAAATATTACTGACTGGTCGCTCTATCGGGACATCTTAAGGCATGAAATTGACGGGCTCGATGGGGATATATGCACGCCAGAGTAGCTAGATTCTTTTGTACGGCAACTGCAAGCGGCAGTAATCAAGGCCTACAAGGAAAGCTGCCGACTTATAACCCAAAGAGTAACCGAGATGCTACATGGTGGAACAGTGAGCTGGCAAGGCTCCGTTCCTTCGTGAGGAGGTTCTTTAATAGGGCTATGAGGAGCGGTGAATGGGACACTTACAGGAAATACCGCAACAAGTATACAGTAGCGCTACAATCGTGGAAGAGCTTCTGCAAAGGAATGGAGGAGGGTGTCTCTCCAGCTGCCAGACTCCAGAAGGTTCTATCCATGGATAGACCAACCCAATTGGGTTACTTCAGAAGGCGGATGAAAGTTATACCAAGGACGTGAAGGAGATCCTGGAGTTCCTCATGGGTGGACAAAGAAAGGGCCGCTTATTTGAGCAACCTACTCCTGGGTTGCGACAATCAAAGCGGTTGATAAACTTTTCCAAACAGCGGACGCAAGCTTTTCTATCAGTGAGCCGTAAATACCTCCGAACCATCGTGTTCTCTTCACTGGCCACCTCGCTGGCCACCTTAACAACACCCGCAAAGCCAGGACTAATGTTTGCCGCCTCTGCACTGAGACAGTGGAAACAGCAGAGCACATCCTATGTGAATGTCCTGCTGTAGCGCCAAGACGATTCCGGCACTTAGAGTTTATAAATTCCATCGATGTTTCCGGAGAATCACCTGTAAGCCTCCTTCACTTTGTGAGCGAAGAGGCCATCAATCGATCCTCGTTTAGGACTAAACAGGGGCCGTACAGATATTACAGGTCAGTCGACGGCTGAATGTTATTTTTAGGTTCTTCTGAATATTATTTTTTGATACTTCACTTTTTTTTCCCCTAAAATTATTATTTGTGAGACTCACATTTGTCATAAACTGTGGATATAAAGCAGTTGTAGTGTTTCATTTTTGACGAAATGCGAAGAAAGTACCTACTGAAGAACGTTCTTGTACACATTTCTTCTGGATAATGAGTCAATGTACTCTCATTTTATATACGATCAGATATACATTCAAACTGAAAATAATCTCAGCATTAAAACATAGTCAGAATCACTCTTTTTGTTGTATTCACATTAGTACCTACCTACTCAAATTTCTATTCCATCAGAACAGTTAATTTTTTTTTTAGTACTTCTTTATATATGGTCCGAAAATACGTAATTATTATTAAACCACCTCATCTTTCTCAATACCCCCCTCAAAAATTACTTGCATCGCACAAATGACAAGCAACAAATGAAAGATTATTTTCGGGTTACACTATTTTGCTCATCAGTAGGTTGAATATTCGAGTAATCCACGACTATTTGTCAATTAGCCCTCCGAATTATCCGCCGAGCCGATCGGCATTCATCAGTTTTATCACAGTTAGTGTGTAGTAGGTAACTGTGGTCTAGCTAGCCTCCTGTTCAAGGTGGGATTTGATAAACCGGCCCAAAATAATTTCAAGTACACTCCAAACACTGCACTTACCGTATGAAAGGAACATAATGGATTAGGGGATTAATTAGAAAGTGGTAAATTTTACTAATTTAATTCACCTTTGGTTTTAGCCAATAATAGTAACCAGAGTTTGCGATACTCGGGCCGCAATTTTATTAAGACTCCAACGGACCATTTTGTAATCGATTTGGTTTCTGTACACATATATTATCAGTTGTGCAATCAATTTGGGAAAAATGGACTGAATGACTGAATACACGAATCTTCGTTACACCCCCCCCCCCCCCTCCACAAGTAATGCATGCATTACACAACAATCCTTCGGCTACACATGCTTCAACACAAGGATACCTTAGGTATTGAGGGAAGAACCGACGAGGTAGCTCTGCAGGAATGATAAAAAACATTTAAAAAAAAATTAATGTTACAGGAACTTTATGAGTTATCCCTTTCACTGTACTATATTCAGTTCTGCACTCTTTTGAAGAAATTTGTGAACAAAATCAGACATTATTTGAACATTCAGAAAGGGATCTGTTTAAAATTACATCCAACTTCAATTTACTTGGAATTGGTTAATTAATATCACCCTATAATGTTTTCATATGAATAGCACCTCGCAACCTTCAATGCGGACGGCACCCGGACTATGGACTTCATACTTTCTATTATATTCATGGTCGTGTTTCAATTCATAGTTGACGTTACTCCTTCTATATTTTCAGCGAGGTCTTGGGAAACTTTGTATACAATTGTTCAACCAAAACATATCAATTCATCCGAAGTGGAACTGTGGTTACAAGTTTATGGTCACATTACCAAAGGTAACTAATTAGAACACGTGGTAGATAGAGTGAATTTTACTGTTCAATGGCTCTTCTGCTCCGTTTACACTCATGCTGCTTTGCCGTTTTCAATTTATATAAATCAGTGACACGCAACAATATTGGAGAAGCGTTTGGATTCCAATATTTCACCTGTTATGCCTGCATTACACAGCAATATGCTTTCAATTAACATTGATCTGTCAGCTGTGGTAATTATGTACAAATTTAAAGTTTAAATTCTGCCAGTTTTTATTAAGCCAATGGTTACTGCGAAACCCCGTAAGATGTTTCACTTTTAATGAATACTGCTGTAAGGTAGCAATATACATAATGTAAGATAGCAATATGAATCATTCTCAAAGTTCTCATTCATAATTATCCATAAATATTCATGACCATGAACATATTATACATTTTTGTTTTTGAATTGTTTAGTAAAAAAATAAAAATAAAAAACCTACAAATATCGGGACTGCCAAAATCGAACTTTGAGGGTGATTATAGGAGAGGATTCGGGCTCATCTGAATTGCAATTCCAATTTGGATGGTCGGATTTGAATGAAACAATCATGGAGAATGTGACGAGAGTAGTCCATCATGAAATTTGTGAGTGGACAATTAGAGTTTCTGAAATCTGACCGGGAGGTTGGTGAGGAGGTGGGGAAAACCTCGATAAGTTCAGTATAACTTATCCATATGGGTGGTCCAATCAGGGAAGTATACCTACCAAGAATAGGGGCTAGAGAGAAGAAATGGTATCGGTTTCTTAATTTGAAGCCATCGTAGATAATTTTCCTATTTTCTCATTACTTCGAGTATTCGGATGGCCACAAATCGAGTAAAAGTCATCCGAACTTGAAGTACCTATACAAATGAGTAGTGAGGACTACAAACTTGCCTTTTTCCTTTCCATTCATTCTTTGTTTCTGCCACAAACAATATTGACACATGCAGATTCTAATGGATACCACATCGGGTTATGAGGTCTAAAGTACCACGTATGTACCACCATAAGTATGTGTTGGGCGGAGTGGATTTGACGAAGTGAATAACCACCCTCTTCAGTCACACCTTGCAGCTCATCACAAAACAGAACTACTGCAGCATTACCAGCGGTCAGTTTGTCGCCAGACTCCTACTGTAGGTAACAGCGTATACCCTTTGCATTCTCTTTGACACCGGAAAATGGAAGCTCGTTCATTTAATTAATACAATACGGCACGAATTGCCGATGACAAAGACTATATTCACGTAGCACAGCGGCTGTGCAAGCCATACAAAAATAATGATTTAATGAAATGAATGAGGTCCTTCGACAGTGATGATGTGGAGAAGATGTGTATCTGAACAGGAGAAGGAGTAAACGGATGATATTTGTTCGGTCGACGAATGCAGCTGGGTATGTTTGAAGATGAAGGGGGCAACAGTCATATCAGTGAACGTCGTTTCAAACAGGGCCGTCAACCCCGATAGATGGAGTTGCTATTTTTGAATAAAATGCAGCTGAAGGAGCTATAGGTTGAACCCACCCCGGTCAATGAAGGGATGAGTCGGTGGCTAAGCGCGGCCACTGCGGTCCGCCAGTTCGAATCCCAACACCCCTCGTCCCGATCTAGGGCGATGAGGCAATAGGTAGTCATGAGCGAAATCACCGTATCAAATTCTGATCCTCCTGAGAGGACAGCCGATCACGTCCGCGACGCCGGCAGGGCAGTTGGTTGTAAAGCCTGAAATTGCTGTTTATTTTGCTTTTACTTTACAATGAAGTGTCTACTGGACAACCCTGTTATTCTCTCCTTTTTTTTAAAGATCTTTTCTTCTTTTTTTCATAGGAAGCTGATCAGGTAACATTAACTACAGATTAATATTGTACGAAAAGCAATGGAGTTCCAACTAGTCTATAAAAAGACGGTAAAAATGTTGGTCTGAACCTTGACATTCCACAACCGAAATATTTCTTTGTTTCTGCAGCAGGTATATTAACCTCGAATCTGATAAATGAAAATGAGTAGGTTAGTAATGGTAAGTGATAAGAGATGAGTAACTCGTTACGTCTTAACAGTTGAATGAACAATTAGAAAAGTTGTATGCGAACACTATCAGATTGTCTGTCCAAGGATCGCGAGCGGGCTTTCTCGCAGGTGAATAATGGATAGACTTTCCCGAAGAGTTGGTAGCTAAGGAAGGACTGGTAGGTAAGTTCCATCAAGTCTTGAAAGAACCGTCTCAGCTGAAATTCACCCAATACGCTCCGACCAACTTATTCAGTGAAACGGTGAAAAATACGTGGGTATGGTGAACCTCTTTTAAAGAAAAGAACTCCTTAACAACTTGAGATGTTTTTCACTCAATCCAGACTTTTTTCGGCTTTTCCCTCAGTCACTTCGAAAGAGGGTGCCTTGGAGGAAGATAACGAAACCTGGCATCTACTGTGCACGTCGCGGTCCGTGAATATTGAGAAAACGTCGTTTGTTTTACCCAGGCATCTTGAGGACTTTCATTTTAAAAGCCTGAATAAAATGATGCAGCGACATAAGCATGGCCCCAATGCCACCGACATTGAGGCAATTCCACTGACTACCTATTCTCCCGATCCGCAGCAAGCTGTCATAGGCTATTTTAGGTATCTGTTTGAATGGAAATGAACGTAAAATGTTGTATTTTACCCATCACGCCAAAAATTTTAATTCGTCCCACTGTGCGTCGTTGGTTTTACCGAGGCGGCGTTGGTGGAAACGATTCGAGAAGTTTCATCTTCAGGCAAATGATGCGGCGCAGAAAGTTGGCCCCGAGTCCACCAACTGCCTCGATGGTGAAGCACCCTTTGATTCCACTGGTATTAAAGCTGGACACTGCAGTCTACAATGCACTTCGCAGTCATATTATATATATATATATCGGGAAACGCCACTATCGATTTGAAATTATACTATTTCGGCGCCCGATGGCTGTTCTGACGGGTCGGACCCGTTTTGACACGAACGTGTCACGAAATGTTAAATAAAGTTCAATAAACACCAACTCAAAAACTGAAATTTTGAAAAGATAAAAAAAAAAAACTACAAAAAATAAATCGCGGGGCGAAATAACGAAATCGAATCCCAATTCTGATATAGAATTAACAGGGAGTGGGGAAAATAAAATAAAAGTCAGTTTTCAAGTTTAAACGCAACATGATTTCTGTTTATTCACAATTCACAATTCTGTTTATTCTGATCCGACCTCAGTCACGCCGTAATTCGTTCTCCTAGCTCGCGGGAAAAACAAAAAAGTGGGGGTATAGGTGACGTCACACTCCACCAATCAGAGCCCACCAGGCCGGACCTTCCGTCAGTATAACAAAGAGAAAAACGGGTCCTAACCGGTCAAAACAGCCATCGGGCGCCTAAACAGTATGATTTCAAATAGATTGTGGTGTTTCCCGATATATAATATATAAATTATATTTCAAAAACGAACAGTACAGTACCTATACAGTATAATTAATTTTATTCATATGGAAATTGTTAAAATTTTGGGATGGACTCAGAATGCTCAGAAGCTACAATCCCCCCACACCTTTGACCTCCATGGTTTTTTGTTGGGAACATATGCTAATAAACAAATTTTAGGAAAGATTCGCTTCAACCTCTCGAAACCTTGGAAAGGTCCGATAGCGGACACCGATGGACATGTGACCAAAGTAAAAATGGACGGGAGAAAAGGGGAAAAAAAAAATTTTTGTTCCCCCTGAAGCTAAATATCTCTTTTGTCTCACAGATCTACTGAATACTGGTAATCTTGTCAAAATCTAGGCCGAAACTGAGACAAAAAACGCGACCGTGTCTGTTATACAGTGCCCTCTATAGAGAAGTTCAAGTGCGTTGCATTCAAAGGGAAAAGTGACGGGAAATGAAAACTAGTCCGTTATACAGGAGTACCACATCACGGGTAAATATTTAATTTTTGTTTTCCTTAATTTGTCTATTCGTGAGTTTTCGTATATTTAAACAATTATTTCAAAGGAAATAAAAAAATCTATTATGGGAGAAGAAAAAAATTCAATCCTCTCACTCCTCGTCCTTTTTTCCGAATCTCGCCAGTTTCATGAAAACCGGCAGTTAAGTTGAATCGGACGTCACCCCCTCCAGGCCGTCTAACGAGGTAAAACCTCCGGCACGTCTGGGGCTAATGCAATTAAAAGACTAAGAGGTAGCGGCCTGGAAAAGGGGGCCAGCCAGGGAAGGTTCTGTATTATGAGATTTGGAATTAGGAAAGGGAGAAGTGTAGAGCTCCGGGAAGGAGCGGCGGCAAGGAAAAGACCATTAAGGGCTTATTGGCGACGTCAGCCTCTCCTCCGGTGACGGTTGATTTTGATGAATGATATTTACCTCTTTAGAAATACCCTTGAAACTCCGCTCTCTCCACCGCACTGAATCAAAACACCCCCCATTAGGCCACATATTTAAAAAGGAACGCAATAAGATCGCAAAAGCTCCCCACCAAGGTTTGATACAGAGCTCCTCAACCTTGTAAGGAGTAATTTATCGTTGGAAAAGAGGCGGCTCTTTTTTCAGGGCTAAGTTTTTTCTTTTTTATACTTTTTGACTCCCTTCGCTTTTCCCCTACGTTACAGCATCCCCTTCTCACCAGTAGTATCTTTCATGGAAGTTGAGGAGACACTGGGGGTGAATCCCTCGCGACACATGGCCAAAGAGCATGACATATGGCTTGTTTGTTTGCCACTCGGATGAAGGAATGCAAAGGGTCAGGTATTTTTTTTCTCTCACTCTCTCTCTTTCATCTTATTCTTTTCCTCTTTTAATCGTAGAAATGGTTTCACACTTGAAGTGAGTCTTTGGCAAGCGGCTCCGTCCCCTCTGAATCGATAGTTCGAATTCTTTTTTGGGGGCCAGGCGGTGATTGATAGCATCAGTGTTCATTGAGTCGGATGACTTCAGAATACAATTTTTGTTGCAGTACATCACCCAAAAATTACTGTCTGCTTTCTTGCATCTACAATCTACATGGATCATGTTGGTTGGTCTCTTATAGTCCCATATGAAATTGCAGCCTCCAAGATAGTAACGTCTGCACATGCGCGAACATGAAGAAATCTCAATAAATTAGCTAGTATGGTACATTATTTACAATTAGATCTTGATAGTCTTGTTCAATTTGTTTTTCCCATATTATGGTCCATCTTAAATTGTTCGATGTTCGTCATATACGTGAGTATTGTACTGCGACAATAAAGTTAATATATTATTGCATCTCTATCGTATCCTACCCTCCAAATTTGAGTTTATCACTACCATAATTTTGGATGGTTAGCAGTGTGACCTGGATTTCACGATTGCGCCGACTGAAGTTTCAGTCCGTCTGGAAATTTTGATTTTGGAGGACAAACACTTGTTTCCCTCGAACGTGATCACAAAGCTTCCGCTACATTGATAGGCTTGAAATCAATATGTAAAACAGTAATAATAACGAGCTACAGACTCAAATAACATACTGCAAATACTTGGCCAGAGTTGTGCGGTGAGAATTTGTAGCTAAATTCCAAATAAAAACCACTAAGAAACCATACGAGCTGGGTCGCATAAGCCATAACAATAATACCTCGCTATTGTCAGTAACAAAGCATTATTGTCTCCCTGACGAATCGCTGACCGGCGCTGTTGGTTACACCAGTGTTAGTGGGCAACCGGTTTCTGCTCCTTCTCGCCCATAAACGTCCCAAGCGCTCAAATGTGGAATGTTTTATTTATAGTATTTATAAATAATGAATTGTCTGGGTAATGGTTCACTGATAGTTTAGAGATGCAAAGAATTAGGAATTGTTTGCATTAAAAAATTAATAAATACATTTTCTAAAAACTGTCTTCAATTATGAAAAAACTATTTAAAAAAAAAACAGAGGAAAGCAACCATTTTATGCAAACAACCTTGATGATAATTGTATTCATAAATTTACCATTTGCTACACACCTACATTGTATTCATACATTTACATACCAGGTTTGGTTCAATTTACAATTTATGAGTATTTAGGCCCAACTTACGGCAAGACCTGCAACACTGACGACTCAACTCGCGGGTTTAAAATTCCATGATGAATTTACTGTATCATGCGTATCGATCGCATGCGCATTCCGTCGTGCTATCAGTCGTTCTATGACCTGACTCTCGGGGGAATGCAATAACTCTTTTAGACTTCAGGAGCACTGTAGGCATACCGTATTTCAAAATAATTGCTATTATTACTGGAGAATAATTTCTACTAGCGAATATGGTTATCTATATTTCCATCCGAGCTCCGACGCTGCTTTAGTTGGATACTTGAAAGTTTATTAAAGGTATACTGGAGAAGAGAAGAGGTCGTTTCCGAGGTTTGTTTATCTACTGATTGACGTGATAGAAACGAGCAGCTCGCGTGCTCGACCAACACGTAAAACGAGATTATAATCTAGCTTCCTAGGCGGTTGAAGAGATCCGTTCGGTTTTGTAAAGTGAGCCTTGAAAGAGTGGACTTTATCAACCATATCTCACACAACCAACATCGATTTTGCAAACAGTAAACCATATTGTACACGACTAGTTATTGATTAATTAAGCGGTGGCCATTATAAAAGCCCCCGTACAATAATTACATCATTTCAATATTCATCTGCATTCTTATCAGAGACGTCCGACCTCACAGTTGTCCTAAAAAAGTTCCTGTCATGCAGCATGACCATAAGATCAAACATTGAAGAACCATCTTATTACATTTTTAGTCAGTTTTGTTGATTCCTGATGATTTCTAGCTATTTTTGACCATCAAATTCTTGAATTTGACCGAATTATTTTTCAGATAAAGTATTTTGGAGTGGTACTCAAACAGTATATCTGTTTTCCGTCTCAGTTCACCATTCAACAACATTTCTGCTTGGTTTCTTCAATTTTCAGTTTTTTTGGGGGGTTTTTTCGACTATTTTGATTTGCAAAAATTTTTGGGCCCATTGCAATCGCGTTTTCCTCGAAAAATTGGCTGAAAGGGGTTTTCTTGGTTTAGTTTCACGGGAAATGTCGCGCCCCATGTAGGTACTCATTTCATATACCTAAAATAGCTTGAATAGCTTGAATAGCTAGAAACTCGAGGAGAAAGAAAAACGTGTAAAAGAATTACTGTAGCGTGTGGTGATCAACAACACACAATCTAACGGATAATCTACACCTACCTAGTTATTATCGCTTGTTTACTCGGTAACACACCTCAACAATTGGTTATCAACCTATAAAGGTAAGGGAAATAAAAAAACCACAGTCATGCAGCATGGCTATAAGAGCGAATTTTCGAAGTTTTCGGATCTTCCTCCTCCGCCTAAAATTTTCTGAAATTAATTTTCGGCCAATGTTTTCCCAACTTGATACAAAATTAAAACAGGAGTAGTTTTACGCAAAGTAAAATTTGGGGTGGAAGGAGGGGGAGGGGGAAATCAAAAATGTTTTGAATACCAGAAGAGTAGGTATTGGGTACGTAACAAATTTTTTGTTCCATTTTTTGCCAAGTAACACCTCGGTTAGTAGATTTTCCAACGCTGAACACGATGGTGAAGTCACAATTGCGATATCCCATTCCGTTATCAGATTAGAGCAGACGAACCAGGAAGAACATCTCAAGAAATAACCACGTTCCTTCATCTTCAAAGTGCTCCAGTTTGAGAATGGAATGAGATATCGCAATTCTGATTTCACCATCGTGTTCAGCGTACAAAAACCTTTAAAATGAGGTGTCACTTGTCAGACTTTTTCATTTTGGGAATTTATGGGTAATTTCCCCCCCTAAAACTCCCCAAAACTCCCCCTTAGGGTGACCTGATTCTGCCCATCTTCGAACTTAGCCTGTCGATTGCCAAGACAGATGTTTCGTGCAAATTTGAACTTTTTATCTCAATTCTTTCGAGAGTTATCGTCTGGAATGACACATACATATATATATATATATATATATATATATATATATATATATATATATATATATATATATATATATATATATATATATATATATATACACACATAATTTTTGGTGTCTTTCGGCAGGGAATTCAGGATAGTCTGAAACGGATTTTGGTATAAAAATCTTTCGGAAATTCGAGTTTTAAAAATTTTGGACCGAGAATAATAGCTTCCTTTTCTTCGAAAATTCGCTAAAATGGAATTTCGTGAGTCGTCTCACATCCTTCAGTTTAGTTCACTTTTTCCTTACGAATCGTCATGATTAGTTCTGGTAAACAGATTGGTGGAATTTGTTACCTTTAATTTATTACCTTTTCCGATGCTGACAGTATTATGTCCATCATGTCAGCTTACTTTGCCCATAGACTTCCATCATTATTATTCATAATTCATGTATGGGCCATGAATTATGGTTAGACTTTTCGTCCTCTTGTGTCCTAACGAACCTATGGTTTTTCAGGGACTGTATCCTGAAGGACTACATGGAAAATAAATGGTTACGTAATATATACATTATATATACATGATGTGGCGAGCCAGAATTTTATAAGGTAGCCCAGGAAAATTAGCCCAAAAAACGGCCTAAAAATAGTGCAGAGCTGGAAATGGGAGTACCCATCACTTCTGTTTATATTACTTTCCCATTTTCAAATGAAAGTAGGTTCCATTCTAAGAATTTTGAGATCAACCGCATTCTCCTACTATGAACAGTTCTTTTTCTGTGAGCTCAAATTTTCGACAACGAGTGACGTCACTGCACTCCACTGCCCAGCGTGACGTTACTAGTTGCCGGAACTTTGAAAGCTCATAGAAAAAACTATTCATCGTAGAGGAGTACGGTTGGTCTCAAATTCTCAGAATGAAACCTACATTCATTTAAAAATATAAACGGATGTCATGGGTACTCCTCATTGTTTTAATTCGCTTTGGGCATCCCAAGTAAGAGTTGCATGAGTCTGCGACGGTCTCTGGGCCGTGCTTAACTTTTATGAGCCAAAAAACCTCCAAATTGTTGCACATTTTTCAGCTTTTCGCTTGTAACTCTAAAACGGTGCATCCTACAGAAAAGTTCCTGTACCTGAATTAAAGAACATAAAATTTTGCGTCGAATGACTTACTGAACGTCAAAATTGGTGCGGACGTTTAGCCACAATCGATCGTCAAATTTTACCAATTTTTACCAGCTTTGCTAGAAACTGGGTTATGCTCAAGTTCCAACGCCTGTAACTCAAAAACGGCTTCTCCAAATGAAAAATACCAGACAACAGAAGTTGTAATTAGAAACCGAAATAAGTTGGAGCGCTGAATTTCCTACAAGGCTGTTTACCGAATCACTTTTGCAGCCCCAAAACTTTCACATTCTTTCATTTATTAAAATTCAATTCAATTTATTCGAAATCAATTCAAATAATTTATCATTTATTTTATTAATGAGACAACCATACTAGCTACCTATATATGTATACTAGCTACTTTTCTGACAAATGAAAATACCGTATCAGTACAGAATTATAGTAAACAGGTTCAAAAATGAGAGAGCCATATCAAATGAAATTTTACAATTAAAGGCATAGATGAACTGATAATTAATATTAGTAACAAATCAAGTTTTATGCTTCTTCATTTTCTTGGATTCTTCTTCGTTAGGGGGAAGCATCATCTATTCCTAAAAGTGAAGAAGAAGTTCTACTTCTTCACTTTTTCATGAGCTCTCTCCGTCCTCTCTTCATCATCCTTCCTTTTTTTTGTAGTATTCAACAATAGTGTTATAGTATCCAACAATAACTTCAAGGAATCCTGGGCTGTCATCGATCACATAATTTAAATCAAAAGTTAATCACCATCCACAAACCGTCGCAAACTCATGTCACTCTTATATCGCATGCCCAAAGTGGACTCTAAGGGGATTAAAACAATTTCCAGCTCTTTACTATTTTTTAGGGACTATAAGTCCCTGCCTGGGCTAAGATGAGAATATGAGAAAAAGACGCGTAATCACTAGGAGTTGTAGAGTTGATGGATGCTGCCTATGTCTGCCGATTCTGGTGAATTTTTCAAGGGCGGTTCAATTAGATGTCAAGTAGGTTCTTTTTTGGACCACCGACTCGTCAGGCCGGCCAGTTTGGAGGAAGGCCGGTCAGTTTGGTGGAAGGCCTGCATGGGAGGCATCAGCGGAGAAGCTGCTGGCTTGAGTGAACCCCCCCTAACCGTTTTCTGAATCAACGAGTGGTGGACGAGCCGACACAATCAAAAACCACCACTACCACTGACCTACATTCCTGTACAATCCGAACCAATCAAAACGACACTGCACATAACGCAACATCTCATTACGGTCTAATAGTGTCATCCAACCCCTTATGGGTGCTAAGTCACATCCTCAGTCAAGTCAGTCTAAACTCGGGAAGAAGTGATCAAGTATAAGTTGCTAGTAAGTAAGAATTGGGAAGCTTCAAGTATAGGTAAGACTGCAATCCCAGCGTCGAGGCCTGCCAACATCCATGTATGACTCGGTGAAGAAGTACAACGTGAGAGTACAAACAGCGACCTGCAAGACCTACCACCTGTTGAGCCTGATCCACCTGAAGCCCGACCTGGTATCACCACGTGCACCTTTTGCCTACAAGCGGACACGAACCATCTGAAGCCTGACCTGGAATCGCCTCGTGTGGAGCCCTATATCGATCTGCGCCTTTTGCCTACAATCAGAACATGAACCATCTGAAGCCTGACCTGGTATCACCAAGTGCGGAGCACGATCCATCGAAAACCTGACCAAGAACTTTATAGTCACTTCCTCTCAAAATTTATTTGTACAAAGACCTCCTGCGTGAGGTGTATAACCTTACAACGACGGTCCTTCCTTCATTCTGCACCTTAAACAAATTGAATAAACTTGTCACTCTGTAATACTGCTAACACTGCTTGTTTTCTTGTATCCCGAATCCCCAGTCTCATACTTCATTTGTGTTTGCCGACAGAAATTGAATATATCGGCTTACAGTATGTGCCAAAAAATGTCTTTCCTCCGCTACAGAAAATATAATATATATAATAGCTGTTCAGTTAGCTACATTAGGTAGGTACTCTAACAGAATTTTCAAGAATTTTACTCCAATTTTTTTCTAGCACCTGCAAGGTCATAATTCCTAGGGACGGGCGTTTCTGTTCTTTTTGAGAAACAAAATGAAACAGTTCTTTGATTGTATGAAACAGTTTCGGGAAAGCTGTTTCAAAATAACAGCTTCGGCAAGAATACCAACAGAAATTTTGCCTCTCGGCCAAAACAACAGAAACGCAAAACTGTTTCTTTGTTTTTCCTGCTGCGAAGCTATCTCCCGCAATGGAAACGGTTTCCAAACACCCGTTTTTTTCTTTTTTCCTAGAACAGAATTTTCTTTTTTGTTGTTTATTATTTTCAATAGTGAACCTGTGGAACAGACCATGACAATTGGCCTATTATTGGATTATTGTTACCTTGGGACCCGAAATCGAATCAACACTTTAACAGTTCGTTTCGACTGTGGCCGTTCTTTGGAACAGTTGTTTCAGGTTTCTTCAAAACAGTTTCACGTTTTTTTCCCATTCCTAATAATCAGCAAATCATATATTCTTTTCCCCCCTATTATTTTTTATGCAAGGTGATTATAATATTCACTTTATCTAGTACTAGTAGGACAGGTTGGTAGGTACAGTAAAACTATTATAAATTAGTAAAGTAAAGTAAAGTAAACAGCCATTCGAGGCTGGGCCTTTTCGCCCGACTGCCCTGTTAGCGTCGCGGACGTGATCAGCAGTCCTCCAATGATAGGATCAGAATTCGACCTGATCATTTCGCTTTACTTGGCTACTCATTGCCTCGCTCCCATGAGTGGAGAGGGCCCAACAGCTACACCGGTCATACTTGGACGTGTCACAACGTGTCACGGCTGTCGCCCATCCAAGTACTAACCACGCTCGAGGTATCTTAATTTCGGTGATCTCACGGAAATCGGTTTATACCACCTGATAAGGCCGTTGGGCCTAGTATAATTAGCTAGGTACCTAAATTTTTGCTACATCAGCAAATCATATACAGGGTGTAACATGAGTGATGCAAAACCTCTCTCCCACGTGTTCTACATCTAATTTCCGACCAAAAGTTGTAGCTCACCATATGAATTTGTCAGCTAGCAATATAAATTTATAAGACCCAACTCGCTTTGTCGGAGATGGGTAGGATCCCTAGAAAAAGGTGAAGTAGAGTAGGCAGATATTCATTAAAATATGCAGTGAACGAATCGGATAAATCTATATTTGTCTAATTCGCAAATAATGGTTGTAAAATAATGCCTTCCGTAATCAGTCTCTTTGATTAATTAAAAATAAAAATAATAAACCTAAAAATGCAGTTTCTTGCGACAGCCTAAAGGAAAAAGAAATCTAAGAAAAAAAGGAATTCTGAGTGGCCACCCTTACACAGTAAAAAAACTTTACCTATAAAAAAACAAAAAAAAAGATAGCGAAATTTCTCTCTAGAGATGGGGCGGCTCGACCAATGACGTACTGAAACTGGCCCACCTGAAACTGCGAATCTTCTGGTGTGAGGTGCCACCGGAGTCCGTGGAATTCCACCCCAAACTTGGAACCTCCGAGATGAGGCTGGAGGCTGCTAGGGAACAAAAAAAGAAAAAACTCTTTTAATTGTCATCCTATTTGCCCGAACGGCAAACCGCCTTTCCACGTCACAAATACCTGACAAGTAGGTAAACTTAGTTGGACGTAGCGTTACCATACCTCGAAGTGGGAAAGGTGGTGTTTTAAGGGATGCCGTTGATTAGCTGATTCGACGAATCCTTCTGCCGACTGTAGAGCGACGAGGGAGGTGGTGGTCGAAGTACTCGAAAATATGAAAAAGGCCGATCCTCCAGGGGAGACAAGGCCCCTAGTACACGGAGATGCGTGTCGTGGAAAGCCACGTGGAATACGCCGACTGTGAAAAAAATATCGGACGATCTGCCCTAGGCAATTGTCGCAGGCGTCGCGAAAATCCGATCCGCTGCATCCTAGATGGAGGGGAAGGTGTTGATGTTGTCGATTGTAGCGAGCGTCGTATTAATCCCCTTATCGATGGACTCTTAGCTCCCAATCGCTACAAAGTGTCCTATAACTTTTTTTTTACTCCGCTTAAAACCCCACTTTTTTCACTTTTAAGATTTTTTCGAGATTCCTACCTCGTCTCACTAAAGCAGCTATAATTTCCTTAATTTAAAGAGTAAATTCAAATTTGAAGATACCGTTGAAAAGAGCGTTAAATTGCCTGTCCCTCTGATGTCTAACAAAAAATTTTTAGAAGGATTTGAGGAGTGAAAATGGAGTTTGAAAAGTGAATTTCGTCAAAATTTTAAAATCGTCTGTTTTTTCAAACGCTTGGTGATCCTATTAATTTCAATTTTTTTCAATTTCAATTTTTTTATTCAGCAAATATTTTATACAACAAATATAATGATTTTTAGAGAGTCTTTATACATAATACAAGATCTAAACTTATGTTGGTTTATGAGCCTAAGGTCAATGACCCGTCCAGGCTCACAATTCTTGTAGCAGAATGGTGAAGGTAAGCTAAAAACGCTGCAAAGTCCTTGTCACATGGGTTTATTATTCTACTGGACATGCCTACAGAAATATTGGCTGTTCATTTATTGTTTATTTCTGGTGAAATAATTTAAATAGCTATTTCTGTTAGTTTCCACCATTTTTGGCCTCTAAAACACGAATTAGGTACGCTTCTTTTTTTTTAATTTATCTTTGATAATTGCTTGTGCCATTTAATCGTCTTGATCCACGTGTTGATACTTTTTTTAGTGTTATTCTGCAAATTGATGGTGATTTCAGACGATTTCCCTGGTTTTTGACTCATAAAAAATCAATTTTGGGAGCTGAACATCTGGTAGAACCTCGATTTTCCACTCTTTGGTCAAAATCGACTTCATATTCGGTCTTCTCGTCCCCAAAAACATGAAAAACGATACCTCAAAAGCTCATTTTACTAACATGTTGCTAAAACACAAAAAGTACCTATTTTTACACACATTTTCACTCATAACACCCCTGGGTACATTCCGATCGGGCTGAAAAGTTTCGGGACACAACTAGGGCCCAAATGGAGCATGTGTGCGAAAGAACGAATTGTTTAGGCCAAAAATGAAGCCTGTACACGTGATATGGCGGACGGCGTACGGCGGACGGACATTGCATTTTTTGAATCTACGCACCTTGAAACGGAAAAGAAAAAATTTTGAGGGGGTGTTATAAAAATTTTTTGCTGAGCGATTACATAGGTGTATTATTCACAGAATAATAAACCAAAACGCTGCAAAGTCCTTGTCACATGGGTTTATTATTCTATTGGAGTTCTAGAGATTCTTGTTGGCTGTTAAATTTATTGTTTCTTTCATGTGGAATGATTGAAATAGCTATTTCTGATGATTTCCACCAATTTTGGCCCCCAAAACATGAAATAGGTACGCTTTTTTTTCTTTTTTTTTAGATCATCTTTGATCATTGGTAGTGGCATTTAATGGTCTTGATTCACCTGTTTACACTTTTTCCAATGTTATTATACACATTGATGGTGATTTCAGACAGTTTTCAAGGTTTTTGACTCATAAAAAACCAATTTTGGGAGCTGAACCTTTGGTAAAACCTCAATTTCCGCGTCTTTGGTCAAAATCGACTTCATATTCGGTCTTCTCGTCCCCAAAAACATGGAAAAAGATACCTCAAAAGCTCATTTTACTAACATGTTGCTGAAACGCAAAAAGTACCTATTTTTACACACATTTTCACTCATAACATCCCTGGGTATATTCCGATCGGGCTGAAAAGTTTCGGGACAACACTAGGGCCCAAATGGAGCATGTGTGCTTAAGAACGATTTTTTTAGATCGAAAATGAAGCCGGTACACGTGATACGGCGTACGGCGGACGGACGTTGCATTTTTTGAATCTACGCACCTTGAAACGGAAAAGAAAAAATTTTGAGGGGGTGTTATAAAAATTTTTTGCTGAGCGAATACATAGGTGTATTATTCACAGAATAATAAACCAAAATGCGCCATAACGTCAGCTTTCCAATGGACTAATCAAAACGTTTTTTGGAATTGATTTCAAGAGAGAAAATGAGGTTTGAATACGAAAAACGCTGCAAAGTCCTTGTCACATGGGTTTATTATTCTATTGGAGTTCTAGAGATTCTTGTTGGCTGTTAAATTTATTGTTTCTTTCATGTGGAATGATTGAATTAGCTATTTCTGATGATTTCCACCAATTTTGGCCCCCAAAACATGAAATAGGTACGTTTTTTTTTTTTAAGATCATCTTTGATCATTGGTAGTGGCATTTAATGGTCTTGATTCACCTGTTTACACTTTTTCCAATGTTATTGTACAAATTGATGGTGATTTCAGACAGTTTTCCAGGTTTTTGACTCATAGAAAACCAATTTTGGGAGCTGAACCTTTGGTAAAACCTCAATTTCCGCGTTTTTGGTCAAAATCGACTTCATATTCGGTCTTCTCGTCCTCAAAAACATGGAAAAAGATACCTCAAAAGCTCATGTTACTAACATGTTGTTAAAACGCAAAAAGTACCTATTTTTATACACATTTTCACTCATAACACCCCTGGGTATATTCCGATCGGGCTGAAAAGTTTCGGGACACAACTAGGGCCCAAATGGAGCATGTGTGCGAAAGAACGACTTTTTTAGACCGATAATGAAGCCTGTACACGTGATACGGCGTACGGCGGACGGCGTACGGCGTACGGCGTACGGCGGACGGCGGACGGACATTGCATTTTTGGAATCTACGCACCTTGAAACGGAAAAGAAAAAATTTTGAGGGGGTGTTATAAAAATTTTTTGCTGAGCGAATACATAGGTGTATTATTCACAGAATAATAAACCAAAACGTGTTGTTTCCTGCTAAATCGTGGGTTTTTCATGAAAAATACTTTTGTGAAGTAGTGAGTCAACTATGGGGTAGTATTAAAATCGAATGGTGACACCCTTACATCATCTCCCAGTAAGTAGTTGGTCGGTATTTTCATTTTAGTTGTTGGCATTACAAAGAATGGAACTATGGAAGTTAAGCAAAGAGGATTGAAAGATCCGTGAGACGACTGTCGTTTGTGTTGTACCTCTACGAATGATTGGGATGAGTTCTTATCTTTTTCGCTACCACCTATGGACCCTTCACAAACGAACCGGTCCTGTATTCGCCAAAACGGAAGGCATTTTGAGCAAATACAGGATTGAACAGAGTCCCGCTCAACTTCATTAGTTTCATTCTTAGTAATACCAACACCCTTGGACTAAAATGAAAATAACGACCAAATACTTACTGGGAGATGATGTGAGGGTGTCCACCATTCGATTTGAAAATTACCCCATAGTTGACTCGCTAATTCACAAAAGGTACATTTTTCATGAAAAACCCACGATTTAGCAGGAAACAACACGTTTTGGTTTATTATTATGTGAATAATACACCTATGTATTCGCTCAGCAAAAAATTTTTATAACACCCCCTCAAACTTTTTTCTTTTCCGTTTCAAGGTGCGTAGCTTCCAAAAATGCAATGTCCGTCCGCCGTCCGCCGTCCGCCGTACGCCGTATCACGTCTACAGGCTTCATTTTCGGTCTAAAAAATTCGTTCTTTCGCCCACATGCTCCATTTGGGCCCTAGTTGTGTCCCGAAACTTTTCAGCCCGATCAGAATATACCCAGGGGTGTTATGAGTGAAAATGTGTGTAAAAATAGGTACTTTTTGCGTGTTAGTAACATGTTAGTAACATGAGCTTCTGAGATATCATTTTCCATGTTTTTGGGGACGATAAGACAGAATATGAAGTCGATTTTGACCAAAGAGTGGAAAATTGAGTTCTACCAAATGTTCAGCTCCCAAAATTGACTTTTTAGGAGTGAAAAACCTGGGAAATCGTCTGAAATCACCATCATTTTGTATAATAACACTGGAAAAAGTGACGACACGTGGATCAAGACGATTAAATGGCACTACCAATGATCAAAGATAGGTAGTTATTTAAAAAGAAAAAAAAAAAAAAAAGTAGTGCCATTTAATCGTCTTGATCCACGTGTCGTCACTTTTTCCAGTGTTATTATACAAAATGATGGTGATTTCAGACGATTTCCCAGGTTTTTCACTCATAAAAAGTCAATTTTGGGAGCTGAACATTTGGTAGAACTCAATTTTCCACTCTTTGGTCAAAATCGACTTCATATTCTGTCTTATCGTCCCCAAAAACATGGAAAATGATATCTCAGAAGCTTCACCATTCTGCTACAAGAATTAATAGGACCACCAAGCGTTTGAAAAAACAGACGATTTTAAAATTTTGACAAAATTCACTTTTCAAACTCCATTTTCACTCCTCAAATCCTCCTAAAAAAATTTTTTAGGCATCAGAGATACAAGACATTTAACGCTCTTTTCAACGGTATCTTCAAATTTGAATTTGCTCTTTAAATTAAGGAAATTATAGCTGCTTTAGTGAGACGAGGTCGGAATCTCGAAAAAATCTTAAAAGTGAAAAAAGTGGGGTTTTAAGCGGAGTAAAAAAAAAAAGTTATGTGATGAATTTAGAAATTGGTTCATCACGGTGGCGTGAAGGAAAAAAAGACGCAGGCGGCGGTAGTCCACCGATCATCTACGACTTTTGGGAGGAGATGGAGGTGAGTGAAGGAATTTACCTAGGCGGCGGTAATCCACCGAGCATCTAGGTGAGAAGGTGCTTGTCTAGGCGGCGGTAGTCCACCGATCATCTAGACAAGAGGGAGAAGGTATTCTCAGGCGGCGGTAATCCACCGATCATCTGAGAGGGAGAGCAAGGTAGAGGAGAGAAGAGAGAGCTAGTTAGAGGAAGTGTCGAATGAGGCTAAAGCCCCAGGATCCAGGGTTATATAGGAACTGGAGGCCTCTCCCTCCAACTCCCTGTGGGGAGTTGGTAGTGGGGCTCCAGGTTGTGTTCCCTGGGTTCTGTGGCCTGTCTCCCCACTCAGTTGTTTATTGACGGAAAGTAAGTTTTACATGAGGATATTGGTGAGAGCTTAAAGTTACTGGTGGAGTGTTCCCGGGAGGGACTCACGACAAGTTATAGGACACTTTTGGTGAGAAATTAGATGCAGAACACGTGGGAGAGAGGTTTTGCATCACTCATGTTACACCCTGTATAAACCGAAGTAATTATTTGAGAAAGACAGAGGACCCACCCCCTTAATGGACGTTCCAAGAGAGATGCGAATGTATAGATCCAATGCTAGAAACATTATTTTATCATAGTAGTTCGTACATTCAAATACTGCAAGATGAATTAAAATAGAGTTCTGCGAGTATGCAGTAGCTCCATGCCTCGAGTAGATAGTGCTGCAGTGCCAGGTCCAATTCTGTGATTCCTGGACACCCATGCAGGGCGGGTATCACGTTGGAGTAATCGCTCAATGATATGTTAGCTCTAGCCCTCCATGTTACAGATCTCGTGTGATTTTTCGTTATCTTGAAGTTTCACCTTGATGAATTTTACTTGATCTGAATGTGTTAACTCGTTATTTTTGAACATGGTTTCGTGGTTTAGAGTTTTGGTTACTCTTGAGTATTATCATTCTTGTATCTCTGATGAATAGTAAACAGTTTCATGCCGTGTAATCGTTAGGAAGCTCACTATTTCGCTTTAACGCCTGTGACTCAAGCAGAGGAGCCTCTTGCAGCAGACAGCAGTGGAGAGGAGGGGGGGGGGGGGGTAGAGCTCGTCATGCAGATATAATAGAATTTTTGTAATAATGGTTATAAATTACTTTTATTCCCTATTACGATTTGAGATTGTTGGACACCTTCCACTGTCTAAACATCGAAATCCAAAAAGCTATATACCACCCAAACTGGTATAGAATGGTGACCCGAGACATAAAATAACGTTTTTATTACCTATCAAATAAATACATATATATTTTTTTATTGGAGTTATTGTGAGTCGATGATTCTTGAAAAGTATAAAAAAATTACCAAAGCTGATATGAATTTACACGGTAGTTCAGGACAGAAAAATATAAATTTCCATTTAAAAAAAATTTCCATACAAAATACTTATATTTCCATATTTTAAACATTATATTTTTTCCACTGCTCGTTTAGGCATTCATATTCCATTTTATTTGTATTTTCCCTAAATTCATTCTTAGTATTTTTATGATATCCTTCCCTCATCAATTAGCAACTCCATCCAGACCACTCTCCCCATAACACACCAAATTATGTTCGAAATGGTAAGTTACAAGTTGAAGGGGAGGAATGCCTCAATGGATGTGGGAAGGACAGACGTGCCTACTCAGTTGTTGAAGACTTTCAAAGAGTCTCTGTGTGCTTTTTTTCTACCTGTGTTTTTCTGGCTCTGGGATTACCCAGATTTTAGTTGAAGGTACCTATACGTCGAGTCCAACAACCATAGCTCACTGGTTTTCCTCGTTGGTCAGCTGCCAAGCTCTGCCGTTAGAATAAGATCCTAACCCTGGTTTCCTCCGTTAACCTGCACCAGCCCCTTCATCCAGCCAATAACCACTTCCGTACTTAATAATTCAACCCTTTCCTCCACGCCAACAACGTCGCATCCCGACCGAGAAAACCGCAGCACGGCTTTCCCCCCTCAGCTGCTGAACTCTGACGACCTAATTTAACTAATGGAGTTGAAAAATCCCATCCCGGACCCTCGGGCGAGTCTTGGCCCCAAAACTGATACGAGAACACATAAGTTGGCCCAACTGTGAACGTGGATATATGAGATGACTTAACCAACTTGAACGACGACATTAGTAATATGTTTGCCCGTGAATACACGAAACTGAAAACATCCGGTGTGAGGCTTCAGGGTAATTTCCTGACCCATATTCAGTTTACAAGCTTGTTAATGCTAGCAGTATCTCAAAAGTGTACTGCTGTACATCGTATTATATGGTTTTCGAAAGGATAATATCACTACGGGAGTAATTTATGGTTGGTATCGATGAGTGAAATTCTTATTTATTTGTTTATTTACCTATTACTGTTTGAACATAGTCATGTCATGAACATGAACTTGTGAAACATTTGATCTGTGACATAATTATATGATAGCATTTTATAGAGTAGTCGGTGATTTATTATAATTCTATAAAAATACAATTCAAAGTACGAGGCTAATTTGAAGTATCACAATAGTAGTAACGCAAAACAACCTAATCAATTAAATCCATATAGTATTTCTTACATAAATTACCAAAATAATAAAAAGTACAAACTTCAAATACAAACCTCAACACCACGAAAAAACATTAGAGAACCGAGCTATATAAAAATATATGTAAATAACCACATTGGGTGTCGAACAAAGACTTCGATCAGATAGCTATAGATTTTTCTCAGCTGGCTACCGTCGGCAGGGGGCGCAAGAATGTGAAGAAAGAAATTTCAGTTCTTTCAAAACCCTAAATCACTACCAGTGATTATCCTGAAGCTGAAGATCAACCATAATTTTACGTCATAAATATATGGTTCGGTTTACTGACCGATGAAGCAATAAGTATATCAGGTTCTTGAGTGTCGGTCGGCTGAATAATGAACGCATTGACGTTTCAGAAATTAATGTATCATTTGTAATATCAAGCCTTATAAGAATGAATTCACAGAATATGCGGCAGCGTTCTATGGTTTTCGATTTTCCTATTTATCCTATGTATGTATGGATGTAAGCGTTCTACTTATAACTATATTAATAATAAATTAATAGATGGTGTAGTGATGCTACACTACAACTTTAACTTCCTGGCTCAAAATTCACATGTTCGGTTGTTGCTAACGTATGTTGCTCCTCAAAATTCTTTTTAGAGTTGGTCGAAAAAATCTCGTAGCTCGCACTTGCGATTTTTAATTTTGATAAACCATAAATACGTTTGGTAAATATAACCGTTTAATATGTTCCGTTAGCATCTCTACTCTGTTCTACACATAGTGACGCGTCAAGTGGCGACCCTGCCAGGATTCGAAAAAAACCAAGATGCAAGACGCGAATGACAGAGTGGTAAGAAATGAAAGCGGCCCAGAGGTAAGCCGAGTATCAGTAAAAGTTCCGCCGTTTTGGAAGGCAAATCCAAAACTATGGTTTCGGCAATTAGAATCGCAATTTTACAATGCTGGTATCACAAGCGATATAACAAAATACCATACTCTCGTAGGCGCTATAGAAAGCGAAATTCTTACTCACGTTAGCGATATCATTTGCCCCAGCGCAGAATATGTATGCTACTTTGCGAGCACGACTCGAAGCCCAATTTACCGAGTCCGAACAGACCCAACTCCGCAAATTACTGAGCGAATTGGAGTTAGGGGACAAACGTCCAACGCAACTTCTCCGTGAGATGCGGGACCTCGCAGCTGGAAGGGTAGGTGAAGAGCTACTGAAATCGTTATGGCTTCAGCGCCTCCCAACACAAGTTCAAGCCATTTTGAGTATTAGCGAGGACGACCTTAACAAATTAGCAACCATGGCTGACAAAATTAGTGACATCACTTCCATATCTCATATACATGTTGTTACAGCTCCAAGAAGTGACCCAATCCGGCCTACCTCTGCACCTGATTGCCCAAACACCGTTCTACAAGAGTTGCGCGCCGAAATTGAGAAGTTATCCCGGCGCATAGATAATCTGGGAATCCCGAGACCAAGATCTCGCTCACGACCCAGGTCAGAGTCCCGTGGTCCTACGCACGTCGAAGGGGTATGCATTTTTCACCATAAATACAAGGATAGAGCTAGGAAATGCCTCATTCCCTGCTCGTACAAATCCGACCATACCTCTCGGCCAGCGGAAAACGACCTGGGCCGTCGCTAGCGGCGACGATGGAGGAAGCTGCGGCCCAGTACAATAGTCGTCTTTTTGTTTCCGACCGCAAAACTGGCTGTCAATACCTGATTGACACCGGTGCGGATCTCTCTGTTGTACCCGTCGTTAGCAAGTTTGCTAAAGCGCCAAGCTCCACATTTAGACTCTTTGCCGCTAATGGATCTCCCATTCACACCTATGGTCACAAAATTCTCCAACTCGACTTAGGCTTACGTCGTACCTTCAAATGGTCCTTGATAGTAGCAGAGGTAGACAAGGCCATTATAGGGGCAGATTTTCTCCGCAGTTTCGGTCTTCTAGTCGACTTGAAGGGTCGTAGACTGGTCGATTCTGTCACATCGCTTCACACCAACATCTCCTGCAAAGACGTTTTATACTCTTCTGTTTCTACCATCTGTCCTGCACTGAAGCCCGGGTACCAACAAATTTTATCACAATACAAGGACATAACAAACCCCAATTCCGTGGGGAAAGTAGCTCCAAAACACACAGTGACTCATCACATTCAGACAGTAGGTCCTCCCGTTTTTGCCAAGCCACGACGTTTGTGCCCCGAGAAGGAAGCAATTGCTCGCGCTGAGTTTTCATATATGGTCGAGCAAGGAATCTGCCGTCCTTCCAAGTTCTGTTGGGCATCACCTCTTCATATGGTTCCTAAGAAGAATGGGGAATGGCGACCGTGTGGCGATTATCGAGCCCTCAACGCCAAAACAATTCCTGATCGTTACCCCCTTCCTAACATCCAAGACCTCTCGAATCAGTTGGCTGGGAACACAATTTTTAGCAAAATGGATTTGGTCAGAGCTTATCACCAGATCCTAATGGAACCGTCAGATATAGAAAAGACAGCTATTGTGACACCTTTTGGTTTATTTGAGTTTCCCTGTATGACCTCTGGTTTAAGAAACGCTGCTCAAAGTTTTCAAAGGTTCATCAATGAAGTCACTAAAGGCTTTTCGTTTTGTTACGCATATATCGACGATTGTTTAATTTCGTCCAAGAATGAAGTGGAGCATCTAGAACACCTCCACCTACTATTCGAGCGTTTCAGAGAATTCGGTGTTGTTATTAACGTTGCGAAGAGCGTTTTTGGCCTAACTGAAATCAGTTTCTTGGGTTATTTGGTCAACAGTACCGGGTTGCAATCTCTTCCCGACCGCGTGGATGCCATCAAGGATTTCCCACGACCGACCACTGTCATGGAACTTCGTCGAGTAGGGGTAATATGGTGATTCCACTTATCACTGTTATCACCACCCCCCGCCCCGCCAAAGGTCACAGCTGATGTGAAGTCACAGGCTCTTACGTCACAGCCTCCTACGTCACAGGCTCCTACGTCAGAGTAAATTCCTCCTTAACTGGTTCCCGCCAATCTTTCAAAATGCTGTTTCCCTCTAATTTTCAAATACCTCCCCTCCTCCCCTCGCCTAATAATAGGTTAGATCAGCTGGTTATCAATCTCCCGCCTTACCGCCAATTTTTGAATTTCTCCCACTCCCCCCTCGGCCATCAGCTGATGCTCCAAGGGCCAAGGCTTTTCAAAATACTCCCCCCCTCCCATGAATGACATAAGACCAGCTGTTTACCAAATTCCCGCCTTTTCAAACTGTCATCGCCCTCCCCTCCCCTCGTCTAATAAAAGGTTAGATCAGCTGGTTATCAATCTCCCGCCTTACCGCCAATTTTTGAATCCAGTCGAGACTTCTCTCTCTTCGAGTTGGTTTGATCTACGTCATTTCCCCTCACCCGCCTCACCATCACAACCATAGAGTTGCACATCAGCAGTTCTTATCACCGTACAGCATCCTGTGACGGCTCGCGGTTCTCGACTTCTCAAGTGAATTCACAGGCCATCTAGCGGTAATTCCCTGGACTACACCCAGAGCCACTGCCACCACCAGAAAGACTTTTTGCATAACATCGATTTTACCTGCTTTAAATTTCCGGTCTGACCATGTGACATTTCGGCCTTCGAAAAAGAGGTACTTTGGATGACAAATACGATGTAGGTATACCCTTTTGTGATAGGTATCAAAATACTCAGCCCTTAAGCGTTCTACTTGAAAGATGGTTAAAACCGTCATTATTGATTTATAAAAGATTTAACTCGTTTAATCAGTTATGAGCTCAGTATGCACCAACGTGCTAGTGAAATTAGTGCGCGATGCTTCAAGATACATATCAGAGTGATTGTTTAGGCACGACAGCGAAAGAGAGGATTCAAGAACATGAATCTGTATCATTCTTTCCTCCCATCCGTTATCAAGTTCCAGAAAACGAAATAGTTGAATTTAAAACAGTTCAACATAATATTATGATTAATGTCCCCTAGTGATTTACGCGGATATTGAGTGTTTACTAAAATATATCAAGTCGTCCTACCCCCATTCAAATAATACAAATGATGACACAATCGTGAACTAAGGATAATCATCTGCCTATACAAACATGTGCTGGTCTTTATTTGGTCCTTATGGGGAGTACAATACCCTATTGAGTGCTCGATAGGTTTCGGAATTCGATAAAGATTACTACAAATCAACCTAAAACTCCGTCTTAGGATGATCTGTGACGAACAAGCACAAGTTCAAAGATTTCAAATGGTAACCACCGACTCGATAATTTATTAATGAAATTTTTTTCAAGTTCTTCTTGCATTATTTACCTATATTAGTATATTTCCTTCCTCTTGCTTTTTGAATGCTGTAATGTAATTGAGCTCGCCCGTGAAATATGTTAATAAATAAACGCAAATAATAATAATATAGGAACAACCAAATCGATTTCATACAGCCATGCGAGTTATAATCATTTGTTCACCTAGCAATGATTTCTCCCCTACTGCCCCCCTACTGTGAACTGAAGGCTGGATGTCCAATATTCTTGGTTCGAGATCGGTTTAAAAAGTAACAAAATTAGTACCTAGGTGGGCATGTAACAATGAAAACTCGATCCAGCTTGGCAATTTGCATTCCACCCAGGATTCTTTCTATGCTGAAAACGACTGGTGTGAACATCTAGACATCAAACATACAACATTTCATACAGGCTGGGGATTCACAGGCCATCTACTAAAGCGAGAGCCGGTGACACCGTCAGATAGACTTTGTGCATAACGCCGATTTTTACCTGCCTTAATTCCAATATAATATGATGACACAATCGTGAACTAAGGATAATCATCTGCATATACAAACATGTGCAGGTCTCTATTTGGTCCTTATGTGGAGTACAATACCCAATTGAGAGCTAGATAGGTTTCGGAATTCGATAAAGATTACTACAAATCAACCTAAAACTCCGTCTTAGGACGACCTGTGATGAACAAGTGCAAGTTCAAAGATTTCAAATGGTAACCACCGACTCGATAATTACGAAACTAGCTAACAGAACAAATTGCAACGCTAGATTTACCTTCGATGAAAAATTTGGTAACCCCTCCGTCCATCTCTTGGTGGTAGAGAGGAGATGTATATGGATACAGATGGATAGTGTGTAGGGTGGGTTCATCCCATATGTAAAAATTACAAAGACTACGTGTACAATATACGATAAATTTGAGAATACAGATAGGTAGTTAACTTGAATGATTTCAGCAACTATCCTAATCATCACCCTTGACTGTCACTTGCGAATAAGAAAGTAGTTGGGTAATATAATTATTGAAGGACGAGGCAAGGTAGCAGGTATCCCTATCATATAGTTTGTTGGTCTGCATGCCAAACTTAAGGACTCCATTATTCGGAAGCCGCTTAATCAAAAAGCTAAAGACGTCGGTCAAGAAAAACATCCTTTTCATAGATTTCATGAACAGACTAGGTAATCTCATGAGAGAACGTTTACTGTGAATTTGGGAAGATATCGTCGAAATTCAGAAATTAGTCCTTCTAATAATATTGATCAGTGAACTATAATGTGTCTAAGCTACTCGAGTTATAGGTACTTGGTTGGCGTCATAGGAAATACCTTAAAACCTATACAATGAAGATATTTTAAGGAAGGAGGAAAAACACTTTCATCGCCTGCTCAGAATTTTATTTATTCGTTTGTTACGTAAAATAGGTAGTAGGTACAGATCAAAATTTAACTTGTTTTTTTCATTTCATCGTGTGTCACCAAAAACAAAGCCATTTGACAAGAACTTCGCCATTTCTTCTTTTTTAGTTTTTCCCTACCAAATATTGATCGGGAAAGTTGGTATTCTTCATATCTTGCTCGTAAAATCATCCTTATATCTTATTTCCGTAGACATCATGTAAATGGAATTATAAGTGTTGTTATTAGGTGCTTTATCATTTCGCCGTATGCGTGCGACGATTAATAGTTCGTTGGCTAATGAAGGCAAGTAGGTACCCCTTGTCTAATACCTAGATTTTTAATTTTTGGTACATGAGCTCGCAATTTGGCAATGAAGATATTTTAAGGAAGGAGGACAAACACTTTCATCGCCTGCTCAGAATTTTATTTCGATCCGACATCGATTACTGCCAGTAAAATGTTTGAAACCTCTATCAGGATTCTTAGTTAAATCAATCAAGCCAGCTTGCCATAAATCATCGAGAATATGTTTGACTAAAACCGTCGACCTGCGATAATTAATTCGTTTAGGCTTATGCAGCTCTTCAGCAAGATTTCTCTTCAAGCTCATGTTAACGTTGAGGACTATTTGAGACAAACGATAATCTTTGTATAGTTCATGACTATTTAAACCGTAATTAAAAACTTTGAACTGAGTTTGTCATAAAAAATTCTCCGCGCAATGGTTCGTATCCTCTTTGACTTATTAGTTTCATCTCCTCATATATGTGAGTCCAATTTTGAGTCGTTAGATCAAATTTTTCTGTTGCGGGGAGACTCGCTTCTGCTACATTTTGAGGATTCTCAAAGACGATTGGTTGACAAAATGTGTACTGCTCTGATGTGTTGGCCAACGCTCCCTCGAAACTTGATGGATAATCAACTTCGACTCCTGTTCCTTGAGTCACGCAAAGGTAATCATGTATCTTCTGCAGGTTATCATAAAGCTGTGTAGCATCTCGACGAGTTAAAGCGATTTCGTTAATGCTATGATCATAATCTATGAACCATTCGAATTTTTCATATATAACAAGCGAGCGATGTTTACGTGTAGAAGGAATACCAAACTGGACTCGGAATAACCAAGTGTCTGATATGATGACTGGGTGATCCTCCTTTCGTATTTTCTTGTAGCTTTGAGAGATGTAAGCAGGCAAGTTTCTTTGTAGATTTTCCTCGATCAAGATCCATTCATCAGCGGGTATAACGATACGGTTTGTTCTGTTATGGACGACAACTTGTTTCAACCCTATTTCTTCATCCGTTCGTATATCGACTCCTTTGAGCCCACGCTTGTCAAAACGAATTTTTTCAACGTGTAACACCATCACTGATCACAAGGCGAACACTAACTATAGTTCTTTTGTTGCGAGTGAGATGAATCATGGTATTAAAAAAACTCGAGAGGGAGGGGGGTTTATCCAATAGGATGTCGTTATTGGTTAGTTTAATAAATGTTGCATTTGAGACTACCCTCTACTGACTTCTGTTGTTGTCGTTGTTCACGTTTCCAAGTTGTACATCTGCAATGGCAAAAACCATGTTGAGTACTAGTAATCCATAATATCAGAAATTTCGTGTTTTATACACGTGAGGGTGACTAATAACTTCTTGGTTTTTTAAAATAAACATTGCCCCATCCTCGCAATGTTCAGTGTGTGACAACCATTATGAACTCACACTCCTTTTTTTCCATCGTTCTTTTATTGATTTTTATTTTATTGTTTTGATTTTATTACAATAAGTTACATTATATATTTAATTAGTAAAAATCTATAAGGAAGGCCCTCCCCAATTTTCCTCTGTATACGAGGGTGTAGATAGTATTGGTGGAATTATAATTGTCTATATCTTCTTGAGTGAGGGCTTCGGAGATCCTTTTAGGCAGGTATACCCTGAATGTATTCTCTCCCTCATTCAGTATCTGCCCTTCTTGAAGTTCCTGCAGATGAGCTTGAACTGCAGGTCCGTGTTGAGTTTGCACCCTCACCATTTTCATTACAGCATACGGTGTGTCTATCACTAGACTGTCCACCGATCTAAGTTCGAGAATGGCGGCAGATTGTTGGATCTTGTTAAGTAAAGAGTTCATCTGCAAATAATATTATTCATGAAACATAAACATAAATATAATCATAAGGAATAATTTATTGAAGAGAGTATGTAAATGTTAATTATGTACCTTGTATTGATGGAAGGGGTGATCACAGAGAAGAAGTCTCTTGATTGATTTCTCCAGACAGAATGAGTTTTCAGACGGGTGGACACCTATTTGAACAAAACCCCCACTACAGCTATCTAATTATGTAGGAGGGGATATAACCTAGACATCGGCTGTGGTAAGGGAGTGTCAGTAACCTTAGGATTCATGAGAATACATGCATAGCTGACCAAGCAGTTCTCTGTAGAGCTGGAAGGTGACTTTGGTAGGGGTTTCATTCTCAAAACTTACGACTTGCTCCGTGCTGACAGAGCTCTTTCCCACGTTAATTTGATTCCTGTGAGATGATCAAACAGGTTTCATGTATCAGGAGGTATCATCAGACAAAAACCCCGTAGCACGATATACCTAATCGACGCTTTCTGGTATTACCTTCTCGAAATTTGGTATAATTCAGGGTGTATGACGAGCCTCACTGATTCCACAGATCGGTAAAAAATAAATTATTCCAAATTTTAATATGATCGATGTGACGTTTTATACTTTCGTTTAGCTTACCATGGGAAGATGGAAATACGTCTTACGATAAAATACCTGAATTTGTACAGGATGCAACCAGGTATCAAACTTCGTTACGCAAAAGGTTCGGAAAAGTGCGCAATATTAGAAAGTCACTCTCTCATAATAGGATGATTCATGATTTGGGTCAATTTAACTGTCCCAAATTAACTGCGCTACACGATTCATCGTTGGAAAATCCTTGTTCAGCCCATGAAAAAGCTGGAAGGCTCTACTACCCCCTTCGTGTTCAATTGTGAAACTTCAAGCCCTATCGATGTGGTTTTCATCAAATGAAATGCAAGAAAATTTACTGGACACTAAATTGAAATTTAAAGGAACAAAAATAAGCGTCGATCCTTCAATAATGGTGACAGGTGGATTTTGCCGAAACCCATTTTCCAAGGGATCAATCTGTTGCGTGTATTGAGACAAAGTATGCAGGAGTTCTGACCATTACCTTCATAACTGTTCGGATCTTTTTGGCGAGGACGACTCCAGTGATTATGTACTTATTACGTGCCTTACTGATTCCGCAGATCGGTTCAAAAATAAATTATTCCGAATTTTAATATGATCGATGTGACGTTTTATACTTTCATTTAGTTATTAGTTATTTTTTATTATACTAGTACCTAGTTGTACAGGTCCCATAGCAAACAAATCTGTATGAACTCATTTATAATGGTGTGTACCTACTAGTTATCGAATAATATAGGTACCTACGTGAATAATTATTGAGAAAATATAGATTTTTTCTTCTTTTTTTACGCACATGTGTGAATTTTTGTGTTGAAATCCTTTCTTCCACACCTGACTCAAGAACGACGATGATGATTATAAAATATTTTCGGCTGCGGTGATAGGAAATTCGGTAATTACGAAACTGATGATAAGTATTCTAAAATATTATTGTTGGTGTAGGTTATATGTTTTAAACACTGGAACCTAAGTACATTTATTTCAAAGTATAGGTATATTTCACAAATGCAGTACACATAGGTACCTGAAGGAAGTTCAAAGGATGGATGGTGAAGATGATTGATTCTATCGACTGCAACGACTTGCGTCGAAACGGACGAGTCCCGAGGTTCCCGCAGCTTGCTGATGTAGCGCCTCATATTACACCCCTTTTTTCTCCTTCAACGCTAACCGAGGTATTCCTCGCGTGTTTCCATATTTCAATCTACCGATAGCTCCTTCTTGCTTCTGTTCTCCTTGTAAATCTCAATGCTTTCTTGTACTACGTTCTCGAAATTTGGCAAATTTTGGGGGTTTTAAGGGGTTCGAGGTTCCTATATTCGTCACGTCCACTGAAAGAGCTTTCGTTTGAGGGGTTACACAGCTATGGCCCTACCTACTCGACATACAGGACCTGTAAAATAGAGGACCACCACCGAAATTGGACAGCATCTTACTTTTTGGTTCATCCATAGATGTCGATTCTCCCAGAAAAAATCGCTTTCTTTTGAGCCCCAACAAGCCTACGTAGGTGGGCCTACACCCGAAAAAATAATTGAAGACCTTTATCTATATCGTAATCGTTATCGCGTGATTGAGAGCTATAAAAAGAGCCTAAACTCGATGGGTCTACGTTAAACCAGTTGCCCAAATATTTGGCCCACCCTAAAAAATTTTGATGTTGCCGAAATGAGCGGGAATGTGTACAGATTATTATTATCGGTTGAAATAGCGGCGTGGGGAGGGGGGTAAAAATAACATCAGCTGATTCCTGAGGGGGAGTGGTCGTGGTGGGATAACGCCCAAAAAATAATAACAGGGGGGCATGACGTCACACCAGGCGATTATGATAAAGGTTGAAAAGGGTAAATGAAAATTTGAGGGATTGGGAAGGGGAAAACCAAAGGCCACGTGAAAGACATGTGGAAAACGATGGATCTTATAATTTACATATGATCCATGAACTGATCCAAGTTGTGGGGGAGGGAGGGAGGGTTTCCGAAAAGGGGGGCGTGGGTGGGGGTGGGGTATTTGATAATGATAGCGAAACCATATGATCAGGTGGAGTGTTGGGGAGGGGGATGACAGTTTGAAAAGGCGGGAATTTGGTAAACAGCTGGTCTTATGTCATTCATGGGAGGGGGTGAGCATTTTGAAAATTAGAGAGAAAAGCCTTGACAGTTGAAAACAGGATTCAAAAATTGGCGGTAAGGCGGGAGATTGATAACCAGCTGATCTAACCTTTTATTAGACGAGGGGAGGGGAGGGCGATGACAGTTTGAAAAGGCGGGAATTTGGTAAACAGCTGGTCTTATGTCATTCATGGGAGGGGGTGAGCATTTTGAAAATTAGAGGGAAAAGCCTTGACAGTTGAAAACTGGATTCAAAAATTGGCGGTAAGGCGGGAGATTGATAACCAGCTGATCTAACCTTTTATTAGACGAGGGGAGGGGAGGGCGATGACAGTTTGAAAAGGCGGGAATTTGGTAAACAGCTGGTCTTATGTCATTCATGGGAGGGGGGGAGTATTTTGAAAAGCCTTGGCCCTTGGAGCATCAGCTGATGGCCGAGGGGGGAGTGGGAGAAATTCAAAAATTGGCGGTAAGGCGGGAGATTGATAACCAGCTGATCTAACCTGTTATTAGGCGAGGGGAGGAGGGGAGGTATTTGAAAATTAGAGGGAAACAGCATTTTGAAAGATTGGCGGGAACCAGTTAAGGAGGAATTTACTCTGACGTAGGAGCCTGTGACGTAGGGGGCTGTGACGTAAGAGCCTGTGACGTCACATCAGCTGTGTCCTTGGGCGGGGCGGGGGGTGGTGATAACAGTGATAAGTGGAATCACCATATTACCCCTACTTCGTCGATTCCTAGGCAAATTGAATTTTTATCGTAGGTTTATCCCTAAAGCCGCCGACGCTCAAACTCTCTTGCACTCTCTCCACGACAATAAGAAGAAACGCGACAAAACTTTAATCGATTGGACGCCCGAGCTAATCGACGCTTTTGAGCGCTGCAAATCTAGTCTTTGTGATGCTGTTTTGTTGTCGCACCCCGTCCACGGAGCTCCATTGGCTTTATTAGTTGACGCATCTGACTCTGGTATTGGTGCCGTAGTTGAGCAGCACATACAATGCAGCTGGAAGCCTCTCAGCTTTTTCTCCAAGAAGTTGTCTGAAGCCCAGCGTAAATATAGCGCTTATGATCGCGAATTGCTTGCTATATATGAAGCTGTGAAGCATTTTCGACACTTGCTTGAGGGGCGCACTTTTACGATCTACACGGACCACAAGCCAATAACTTTTGCTTTTAGCCAAAAGCCAGAGAAAGCTAGTCCCCGGCAATTCAACCACCTCGATTTTATTGGTCAGTTTTCTACCGATATTAGACATATATCTGGAAAGGACAATGTTGTTGCTGACGCCCTTTCGGGCGTTGAAGAACTTAGCTCTACTTGTTCCATTGACTGGGCAAAGTTGGCTACGGAACAAGGCACCGACCCGGATCTGCAACACCTTCAGTCAGACACCAACCTCAAATTTGCGAAATTATCCATGTTCAATTCCACTGTTCCTGTATACTGCGAGACATCCACTGGCCACATTGGCCCGCACATCACACCTTCATTTCAAAAAGCCGCTATTGAGATAGTCCACAACTTAGCGCACCCTGGCATACGTGGCACTTACAACATGTTGCGAACGCGATTTTTCTGGCCATCAATGTCCAAGAGCACCACAGCTTTTGTACGTACCTGTCTTCGGTGACAAGCTTCGAAAGTTCAACGGCACACTGTCAGTCCCCCCGCTACTTTCCTCGACCCAGGTGAACGCTTTGCTCATGTCCATATAGACATTGTAGGTCCTCTTCCGCCTAGTGACGGATATCGTTATTGTGTCACCTGCATTGATCGATTCACACGGTGGCCAGAGTGTTTCCCGGTGAGTGACATAACTGCGGAAACAGTAGCAAGTGCTTTTGTAGGGGGATGGATATCCAAGTTCGGACCTCCGTTGCGCATAACTACAGACCAGGGGTGGCAGTTCGAGTCCTCATTATTTCGAGCTTTATCACATCATATCCATACTACCGCCTTTCATCCCGAATCCAACGGCCTGCTGGAACGATGGCATAGGTGCTTGAAGGCCGCTATACGTTGCCATGCCTCTCCACACTGGGCTGAAACTCTCCCTCTAATCCTTTTAGGATTGCGTTCAGCTACCCAGGAGAATGGTACATCGCCAGCGGAGATGGTCTACGGTACCACCATGCGTCTCCCAGGTCAATTCCTGCAGGAAACTGGTGAGCCTGAGGATCCCAGTAGCTTCGTCGGGCGACTCCACCGTACCATGAAACAGCTTCGCCCAGTCCCCATCGCACTGCATGGCTCCAAAACAACATTCGTCCATAAAGAGCTCGCAACATGCTCTCACGTGTTCGTTCGGCGGGATGCAGTCCGACGCCCATTGCAACCACCTTATGACGGTCCTTACCAGGTACTTCAACGCCACGACAAGTTCTTCAAGCTGCGCGTCCGGGACTCAGAAGTCGTTGTGGCGATTGACCGCTTGAAGCCGGCATTTCTCGCTGCGACTCCGGATCCCACAGACCTCCCTGATGCATCCTCACTCCCCCCGGGGCCTAAGAAGAAAGTGTCGTTCTCACGGGAGGGGGAATCTTTGTAGTGATGCTACACTACAACTTTAACTTCCTGGCTCAAAATTCACATGTTCGGTTGTTGCTAACGTATGTTGCTCCTCAAAATTCTTTTTAGAGTTGGTCGAAAAAATCTCGTAGCTCGCACTTGCGATTTTTAATTTTGATAAACCATAAATACGTTTGGTAAATATAACCGTTTAATATGTTCCGTTAGCATCTGTACTCTGTTCTACACATAGTGACGCGTCAATGGTAATATAACTTCACTTAAAGTCGGCTGAGCAGCAAAGCGAGTTGGACACAAATGACATGGGAGGTCCCATGGGGTCCTTCTAGCACTATTGAAGGTGTGGGCTTCATCCTTATTCAATTCAAAATAATCTAAAACTGAAATAATCGAAGAATTCTTTAATTATTATTTCGAAGAATCTTCCAATGAAATATTACGCGTTTCACGCTTCGAAATAATCTACTTTTGTTTTCTCAAATAGTGTTTCTAACGTATACATAACTACGCTAGGAGGGAGATCTATTAGATGAGATCTATTAGCTCCATTTCATCGTATACGTTGGCGAAGAGCGACGTGAAAGAGGGTTTGCGGAACTGGAACAGAGGAATAATCGAAACTCATCAGATTGGATTCCTCACAACTGAAGGAAAGGCTGCGTTTTATTCATGCGGGGCTGACAGGTGGTCCCACCACATGCGCTAACCGCGGCTACCGTGAATTCAGTCGGTACATAAATAATTCATCTCTCTCCATATGATGGATGCACTTGAATTGTATATGAACATCAAATAAAAATGTGACAGGAGGAGGTGTTAATGGCAACCAACATTTGGTGGGGGGGAGGGGGGCTTCTCAAAGAAATCAGCTATAGCAACGTGAGCATGAGTTGTGCTTATGAGTTTCCTTGCAACTCCATTTCCGGAACTCCTGAATCACTGAATCAAATTCAAATTTTAATTGTATGTATAATTTTATGTAGGTATTTTCGAATACTAGTGGGTCCGCTGACCAGGTGCCTCACGCAATTTTGAAAATAGGCTCAAATTCTGCCTATATACCACGCTTAATTATAGCTGTTTTTCGTATGGCTAAATATTTATCAATCGCTTTAATGACGATTTATAAGAGCTTTTAAAGTTATTCTATTCGATCCAGAGTACTGGAAAACATGGAAAAAAGAGATCTATACTGAACACACATTTTCTGACAGATGGCGCCACTCGAAATTTTATCTTTCTGGTCCACATTCTAACGAAGTTCTGATATTAGGGCATTAAAATAAATATGCTTTAGGGTGGCTAAAATAAATGATAGTCAAGTTTGTTTGTTGTGAGGCAACTTCGTTATAAACCAACGATGGAGCAACTGGATCGCTGGATCAACTTACTGAGAAAGCAAAGGGAAAACAAGGCTGGATTATAAACGGGTGGGGAATCTACAAGATCTTAAGCAAAAGACACGAGCAAACGTTGACGGAATTTCAGAGCGACATGAGTCAGGTTGTTGAGAAGATGAATAACACAGAATAGAAAAGCCAACTCAAGTGTTGTTTTAAAAGGCTGGACGTTTGGTACGTGCCAGTTTGTCACTGTCTGTGAATGTATACATCTGGAACTTCGTTATATTTATGTAAATTCATAGTGCACAACTAATAAGTTCCAGTCACGCAACACGACCAAACCTGAGCGCTGTGCGCAGTGAGTGAAAATCGATGAAAAATTGGTCAAATCTATTTTATGAGCTAGATTTATAGGAAATCTTAACAATGAAGTCAAATTTTTGACTTCTGCTTATCGTTCATGACGCTGTGTGACAGCAGTAGGTATACAGTATTGTCATACTCCTGTAACTATCAGAATGTTGAATAATTGTTTTACTTACGTATAACTGTCAAGTTGACTTTGGTGTTTCTCGTGGGGGATTTTCTGAAGTCCACCCGACACCTGTAGACTCCGCTGTCAGAGTCTTTCACGCTTTCAATCGTCAATCGGGCTGGCTCAGTGTTGGACTGGAAGAAAGCTCTGCCCCCGAGAGCTCGCTCTTCCGACCAGTGCCGCCCGCCTTCCATCGTCATGTTCCTTGCGTCCACGCTGAAACGTCAAGAATTATTTCAAATTCAAAATCGTTACCATACAACAGAATCAGTACCGAGGTGACAAAATCACTAAGTGCCGCATTTTTCAGTCAAGCAAAAAATCGTTCCAACCGAGTTATTAACATCAAAAACAAACATCACACAAATGAATTACTCTCCCAACTAATTTAATATTGGAATTGTTATTACTATGAAGGAAAAATGCTATGCATCCAAAAACGCTGCAAGTCCTTGTCACATGGGTTTATTATTCTACTGGACATACGTACAGTTCATTTATTGTTTCTTTCACGTGCAATAATTGAAATAGCTATTTCTGATGGTTTACACCAATTTCGGTCCCCAAAAACATGGATTAGGCTTTTATTTTATTTACAAATTATTTTTCATCAATGATATTGTCACATAATTCACTCTCTTGATTCACCTGTTGATACTACTTCTTGTGTTGTTATACAAATCATGGTGATTTCAGATAATTTTCCAGATTTTTGATTCATAAAAAAAGAATTTTGAGAGCTGAACCTTCGTTACAACCTCAATTCTTAACTCTTTGGTCAAAACCAACTTCATATTCGGTCTTCTCGCCCTAAAAAGCATGGAAAACGATTCCGCACAAGCCCGTGTTCACTAAAACCTTAAAAAGACGCTACCTACTTTTACACCCATTTTTCACCCATAACACCCTGGGTGTTTTCCGATCGGGCAGCCGAGATTCGGAGCACAACTAAAACCGAAACGGAGCCTGTGCGCGAAAGAACGAATTTTTTAGACGAATTTTTTAGATTTGCATTTTTGGAATCTATGCACCTTGAAACGTGAAAGAAAAATTTTGAGGCGGTGTTATAAAAATTTTTTGCTGAGCGAATACATAGGTGTATTATTCACTGTATAATAAACTAAAATGAGATGTAGGACAATGAAAGCTTATCTCGTTTGACCTTGTGACATACACTTTGATGTAAAAATGTTTCGAATACAACCCTATGACCTCTTAGAATGGCCGTAGAATGGATAATGTCGATAGAGGATATAATCCTGGAATAGGTTAAATATCCTGATGAGATTCAAAACCATGCCTGCTACACCAGGAGGTATACATCGCTGACTCCGAAGTGTGCATTAGAACATGTAAAAATTTACGACCGATTGGAAAACGACATATTCATAGACGCAGACGAAGGTCTGGAATACTGAGTTCAATAGACGACCTTAAAGATGCCATAAATTGATTCGCATGTTGCAGAAAACGACTTTGTGCGGGTCCGGAAATATAGCTAACTCTTCTCCACTCCGTGCTTGGAGGGAATTTCGAAATTTACTCCAATCAAATGAGCGAAAAGGAAAGCGAAACTGGAAACAGGAAGGTGGAAGGACGAAGGAAGAGGCAAGAGCTTGAAACTGAAAGACCTTGAACGTTTCTACCGAATGTCGGAGGGTGGCAAGAGTAAGAGGCGTAGAAAACTGGGTAGCACAGAAGTTTGGAAGTTTATCCTATCAAGAACAATGGAGTGAATGGTTCCGTGGATTTGAGACAACCCCAAATTTTACGGTTATAATGGGACGACGTATGAATCAAATTATTGTAGCAGCTGCTATGATTGAAATAAATTGTCTGCGTTCTTGGTCTTGAAAGACGTGTTTTGTGTCTAGGATTAGAGCAACTGAAGAAGTTCTCAACCGAAGGGTCTACCGAAGGCCAAGCACAGCGCAAGATGGAGTGACGTTAGCATCCAAGGTACGGGGAAGGACTAGTAGTGATTCGTTAGCGTTGAAGAAGAATATGGAGGAGTATGCCTGAGTCACAACAACTGAAACAGATATCTAGAGAGACTTACATACAGAAGAGATGCATACCTATTACTTTACATCCAGCCATCCAGCCTTTCCTTGACTGAACTCTTCCTTCATTTTCCTCAACTCCTGTCCACAGTCTAAAACTCTGACTTTTTAATGTTTTATTTTTCTTTATTACAGAAATGGTATCTGTATTATATTATTTAGTTATATGTATATCCAAGTACCATAGAAATTTGTCGAATTACAAAAAATAAGGTTTCGAATTTCTTAAAAATGTTTTCCCCATTATTACCTTCAAGGGAAAATATTATCAATCTGTGGGGAAGGATACTTCACACTAACTACGCAGTAACTTGGCCTCTATATACTACGTACTGTTGCAAAGTACGTTCAAAAGGCGCAAAAATTAAGTGACCTACGTAACTTTCCATTTACGTACTCTCCAACGTTTGACACTTTCGGTCGCACCAACTCTCTACTTTCGACGGTCCACTATTCTGCAAAGCCTATCGGCATAGTGAGGACACGTCAGACACACACGTCAGACGTTGACGGTAGCCCCGATCGGCCGTAGAATAGCGAAACCGAGAGGCGTCGTGTCGTAAGCGGCCTACGTGAATAATGAAAAACGCAGAGTCAAAATAAATCTCGCCAGCAAGAGGGAGGAACGCGTGAGAGCGAGATCCACCGAGGCGGAATTTAAATTTTAAATGCTCCAGGGGAACCGCATAGGATAAAACCCTTATTCTGGTAGCACGATTTTTTTCCCCACTCCTCTCTTGTGGATTAGACACGTGAGTGAAGGAGTGGTGACGTGGGGGCTGTCGTGAGTTACGACTAGTCACGGAGTCCAAGGATCCTCGAAATGAAGTCTTCTCCGTGTCACCCCGCGATCACGACAGATACATATGAACTGCTATTTGATCAAGAGGGGGCAGTACCAGAATCTATATAATTTCTACCAGATGGAGGACCCCGGCGTTTCACGGGACAGTGATACCATCCGAAACTCACTTTTAAGAAGGTGATCTACACTTCAACCTTTTAAATAGCCATAAATGAGTTTGAGGCCATCTTACAACCAAACCCGTTTCATGTGAAATAATTTAAAAAGCTATTTCTGATGGTTTCCACCAATTTTGGCCCCCAAAACACAAATTAGGTAGGTAAGCTCCTTTTTTTTCAAATTATCTTTGATAATTGGAAGTGCCATTTTTTTAATCGTCTTGTTCCACGTGTTGACACTTGTTCTAATGTTATTATACAAATTAATGGTGATCTCAGACGATTTTCCAGGTTTTTGCGTCATAAAAAATCAATTTTGGCAGCTGAATCTTTGGTAGAACCTCACTTTTCCACTCTTTGGTCAAAATCGACTTCATATTCGGTCTTCTCGTCCCCAAAAACTTGGAAAACGATGTCCCAAAAGCTCGTGTTACTATCATGTTGCTAAAACACAAAAAGTACCTATTTTTATACACATTTTCATTCATAACACCCCTGGGTATATTCCGATCGGGCTGCAAAGTTTCGGGGCACAACTTGGGCCCAAATGGAGCATGTGTGCGAAAGAACGACTTTTTTAGACCGAAAATGAAGCCGGTACACGTGATACGGCGGACGGCGTACGGCGTACTGCGGATGGACATTGCATTTTTGGAATCTACGCACCTTGAAACGGAAAAGAAAAAAATTTGAGGGGGTGTTATAAAAATTTTTTGTTGAGCAATCATACGTGTATTATTCACAGAATAATAAACCAAAAGTCTGCCAATTCGATTAGGCAGTATAGCTTCCTCACTTGAACCACATGAACGAACAGAATAGATGGGTAGGTTCGTTTTGATACGGGACGATCTGCGATCCAACCCGCGTGTACCCCCAAAATTTCAGCTCTCTACGACTATTTTTCGCGTTGTTAGAAGCGTTACAAATTAATGGTCAACACTTTATGTTAGTGCATGCGGAGACGAAAGTTACGGTACGATTCCATGAAATTCATACGGAACTATAAAATTGTTATTCCTGATCGATCCTCCAAATCTGAACTCATTTCAACGACATTTAAGGTAGTTATGGGTGTTTCAAGTATTTCACGTTTGCGCATGCGCAGATGGAACGATTTCCATGATTTTGGAAAGTGATCATCTGCAATCCAACCCGCGGGTTCCCTCAAAATTTCAGCTCTGTACGACTATTTTTCGCGTAGTTAGAAGCGTTACAAGGAAATGTTCAACATTTCATGTTCGCGCATGCGCAGACGAAAGTTACATTACGAATCCGAAGAAATTCATTTGGAACTACGAAAGTAGTATTCCTGATCGACCCTTTAAGTTTGAACTCATTTCAACGATATTTACGGTAGTTATGGGCATTTCAATTATTTCACGTTTGCGAATGCGCAGACGAAAGTTACCATACTTTTCCAATGATTCTGGTATGGGACCATCTGTGACTCAACCCGCACCTACCCTCCACATTTCAGCCCATTTCGACCATTATTTCGAGTAGTTATGGGCGTTACAAGGAAGAAAGAAGAAGAAGAAAAATAGTTTTATTTAAAGAACATAAACCTTCATTTACAAATATATACATATAAAACAAATAGGATTGGGCGAATCCGCCATGAATCCGGGTCCACCGGTACAAAAAGAAATTCATATTATTTAACGGAAGCCTATTTACTTGTTTTCCCCTCAAAACTAATCACAAAAGGCAAAAGACAAAGACAAAAACTCGTAATTAAATTCGGCTTAGACTTATTACATGGGTGTTGACAATCTTTAAGAATGCACATATTTTGCCCAACGATTTCGTATAGGTATGGTAATATACACCCACCACTCGCACGCACACTTTCAGCAGGTCTCCCCGCCGGCCCCCATGTAATTTCATACTCTAGAAAATATACATTGAACATAACACACCTATCCTCCTCCAAAATGTTTCCAGTAGTATGACAATGTCAAAAGATTTCAAAAATCTAAGAAAATCATCTTGACAGATTTTTGTATTTTTGTATTTACATTATAAGAAATAATCCTTGGTTGCTGACCATTTGACACTCCACGTCGCTCCAGGTTTGTATCAGACAAATCTTCTTGCTATGGGTGCTGAGACGCTGCAATATTTCCTCCCTGCTGCAAATCGCGGCCGCGCTTCTCTGTATCCATACTTCGAATGAAACCGCCAAGGTCCAGGCCCATGACACCACTAAGGGCAGCGACACCTTCTTCGGAACCATCACATGTGACAAGCGTATCTTCAGTCCAAGTGAATTTCCGACCACCCACAACAAGCACGTCGCCCCGCAATTTCAAAACTTTGTTTTTGTCAAGCGAACTGCAATGCTTTTTGATCCGAAGCAATATTCCACGCTTGAATCTGCTCTCGGGTGTCACGTCTTCCAGTATCACAATACCAGTACCCCTCAATTTATTGATATTCTTATAAATTTCCATTACATCTTTATAAGATTCAAACTCGACAAGGGTAAGGCCTAACTTGTTGTGCGCAGGTTTAGACAGCGAAAAAGTCTGCACGATATTCACTCTTGCCACTTTCATGACATTGACAAAAATATCCATTACCGCGTCAAATAGCAGAGTTCCCGCTGGTACATTTAGACCTCGTATTATTAGCTTGTTTCTATTCAACAAGTTTCGCGATTCATTCACCTGAGCTTTCAATACTTGTGTGACATGCTTCAGGTGGGATACTTCCTCTTTCAAACGACGATTTTCCTCGACAACAGTATCAATCGACCGCTTCATTGAAGCAATATCTTCTTTTGTCGCGACGTTTTGGAGTTTCTTGTCCATAGTAGATTCTATAATTTTAGCGAATTCATCGGGAGTAAAATCCCCAATTTTTTTTGTTGGTGACATCTCTTCTACAAGTAATTTTTTCGAACACTCAGGTGGAGTACTGTTACTGCGTCTACGTTTCGGCGTCTCACGAATTGGAGTAAAATAATTCTCCAGCGTCCCTGTCTTACTCATAAGTTCTCAGACAGCGTGGGAGACCCGACTACCGTAAACAGTAAACACTGTACTGCGAAATATAAACACTAATAAGTCGAATTAGTGGAGGATTCGACTCGTAGACAACTGCGCAGGCGCTGATTGACCCCAAGGTCACGTTCAACTCCTTGAGCCGCCTCGCTTGGATTTCAATTACAATGAACGGTTTTCCAGCGACGAGAAATCGGCGAAATATAGGCAAAAAACACCACGGCTTACCTCAACGAAGCGAGAAATCAAATCCCCGAACCAATTTTCAATGCTGTGCGAAAACTCGAAGCAAAACACTAACTGCTTACCCATCAAATCGACAATCAAAACGGGACCCGATATGACTCCGGTAAAAACTCTCGGTGGACTCCGGCGTTACAAGGAATTACCACAGACGGACACGGAACCAAAAATGTTCCTGGATGTTTAAAACGCAAAACGGTAGGTAGGTAGTGGAAATTTTCATTTTGGAGGACATACATTTTTCTACTCAATCATTTCATGTTATATTTGGATAATAATTTTCAACATTACAACGATGGTATTGTAATAAGAATAATATTTCACCATTAGTCACTTTATCACCCTTTGAGGATCGTGCTGTTGAATCCATCCTGCAGTACTGGTAACCTTGGTCCGAGATACGACCCCCGACAATAGGGAGGACAGCTGCAGGTACTATTCAGTTAGTTGACTTGCCGTCCAGTTGATGGAGGGAGGTTTGGGCCTCTTCTGGCTGTGCCATCAGGCGGCTTCTGTCCTCCCCATTGAAGGTTTGAGTTCAGCTCCGGGCCCCACGGCGCCCCCTCCTTCTCCTGTTTCTCCTGGATACAGACCATATATAAACGCCTGACTCCTGTTAGGACTCGCGTGGTCATCCATTCAAGTATGAATTCTGGGTAGCCCACCCTTTTGAGATCTGCTGCTGACCCACTATGCCATACACCGCGCCAGGTGATGGTTGCACCAATCACCTTTATCTGGCCAGGCAGGATGTCTACCAGTACTACTGCTACTTGTAGCAGCTCGTCCACCTGGTGCCTTCGGTAGTGAGGAAGCAAAAGTACCGATGTGTGGGTCATAGCTTCCTCAGTAGTACCGTTACACGATCATAATGTCTACCTGGATACGAATGTCATACCTACTGCTATAATTTATTACATACATTAAATTAATTCAGGTTTCCTAAAGATATATAATTTTTGTTCTTGCAATCTTTATCATCCACATAGGTCCGCAGATCGTCATGATAAAATATAAAATGAAAAATATAGCCCGCTCTTTATGAAATTCGTGCTTGGGTACCTACTTCGCGGAACACCTAATGAATTTCATCACAATAGGATGGGTGGGACAGGATTCATGCGTGTGGCAAGGGTTTAAAACGTTTGCACATCTTAAGACGAAAATTACGGTCCGATTTTGATCAATTTCATAACATCTCGGGCCCAACCCACACTTCCCTGTATGACCAGCTCATTACGACCATTCTTTCGATAGTTGTGGGCGTTGTAAGAATTTCTGGACAGAAAGACGGACAGTCACAGAAGGCAGACCGACAGAAACGGAACCGGGTTTGTCCAGAAAAGTCTAAGTAACGCAAAACTCGAGTGGAAATTAATATTCTATGGAGGATATTTTACCTATTATTTTCAATAATGAACCTTTGGAATCGAGCATGAAAAAAAAAGAAAAGTGTAACGCCCCCTCAAAATTTGATTGATTTTCAAGGCAAGTAATCAGAAAAATAATCGAATAGAAAATTTCTGTCCTTCCGCCGTACTTCGTTCTGCTTCCTCACTACCGAAGGTAGGGAAGCCTTGGATTCGTCATTGATTTAAAACAATGTATGAGTACCAAAATGAAAATTCCCACTACCATTTCGCGTTTCATATATCGAGGAACATTTTTGGTTCCGTGTCTGTCTGTCACCTAAGCGTCTGTGGTAATTCCTTGGGCATAACTACCCCAAATAATGGTCGAAATGGGCTCAAATTTGGAGGGTAGGTGCGAGTTAGGTCACAGATGGTCCCATACAAAAATCAGTGAAAAAGTACTATAAATTCTGTCTGCGCATGCGCAAACGTGGAATACTTGAAACGCCCATCACTACCTTAAATATCGTTGAAATGAGTTCAAACTTGAGGGTCGATCATGAATAGTACATCGATAGTTTCATATGAATTTCATTGGAATCGTACTGTAACTTTCGTCTGCGCTTGCGCCAACATGAAATGCTAACAAATGTTGAAATGTTTGACCCTATGACGCATGTTAGGTAATTTATTACTACTCTATTTATTGCTATTTAATCATTTTGACGCACCATTGTTTTACCAACTGTTTCTACACGTCCCTATTACAATAAGTGAGGAAGCTATACAGCCCAACCAACTTGGCAGACTTTTTTTGTTAACATGAACGAAAAATAATGAAATTTGGTTTGTAGGTCCCATTTGGGGTCTAATTGGTCCGCGAAGCTCGGCCGTACTGTCAGTCACCACTAGGGGGTGAAAAATAGGGGTGTACATTTCCATGGCGCCGTTATCTCGATTTTGTTACGTTTTTAAATTTCCAGAACGCCGTAGTTCGAAAAATTTCAACACAAGGGTATGGTTTTTTAACTTTAAAAAAAAAAAAATTGATCTCGAACTTGAGAATTGTTTGAGATTGTACCTTGTACATTGTACCTTCAGCCGCTCTTTCACACTAAGGCTCCCAAGTTTGCACAGAATAGCTTCATCAATAATATGATCGTGAATGAAATTGTATATATCTAGCCCAGATATCATTGCTGATGGACACCTGATTATAATCATGGATGTATGAAATCGAGTTGGCTGTTCCGCGACATTATTCCACTTGAAGAATGAATTGTTCTTGTTCTAGTTAAACAAGAAATGCGGGGAACCTAGTAAGTAGATCTAGTAACCATCTAGTGAGTGCCCCCTGTAATGCATGCATTCCTCAACAATTGGTAGGTACCTATATTCCAATGCATTCAAGCAACGATTCTTCGTGGTCGGTCGGTTTGAATAATTATTCTTCGACATAATTACGTACATCATCGCCAGTACACTGCGAACTCCGGAGATGCATTGCCCTGGGTAGCTCATCGACTTGGAGGGGCTGGAAATGACGTTGCACTATAACTGGTTATAACTACTATCTGCGCTGAAGCTATCGCGGGGATGTTAGTGATAAGGGACTGGGAAATTACCTCCTCCGAAATTCGCAGTGCCGCACCCGTTTCTCGATTTATCAATAACTTGAGTATTAATAACTGAAATATCCCGAGCTAGACTAAGTGAATAACAACAGAAGTTACGGAGATTGCTTTGGCAGTTAGGGGAGCCCTGGGAACAGGGCTAATAAGGCCTTAGGGATCTGAATATCCTCACCCTGTACGGGACGCAACTCGGGATCTCAGTCTATTAGGACAACTTAAGTTAACAACGTATTGGCCCCTAAAGGCAGCTTCACGGCATTATAATTAGATATAGTGCCGAGAGAGAAATTGATAAATGTACTTCGTGGCTCTAATATTGACTAGTTATCAAGAAGGAACGGGGCATCGATTATTCTGTTGGTATATGGATTCCCAACCGGATAGAATGGGGGAAGGGTGGGATTGATAGAATGTGTGAGTGGTTAAAGCCGATCCAGGGAAGGCGCAACCAGGAAAAACGGACATACCCAAACTAGGATGAACTCCATAGCTCATATTCTGGCTAGATCCCGCAATTGCTACAGGTACAGGTTGATTTTTTTTTTTTAAACCAAATTCAAAACTGCCAATGAAGCAGAACCTCCCCGATCTTCGACCACCCTGTAGAAGAATCCAACGATAAAACCTGATATTCCAGCTATCTCAGATATTTGAGTAGTAATGTATGCAATAATCCTTAAAACGCCCATAACTACGGATTTTTTTTCTTCAAAATAAGCTGAAATTTAGGGCATGTACAACTTGGTCTCATACCATACATAGTATTTCACTTTCAATACTAAACCTTCAACTATTTCATACGATGTTTGACAAATTTTTATGTAAACAAATTACCAAATTACTTACTTGGGTGGGTAATTCAAAAATACATAGGTAATTTTTATGTTAAAAAATTAACTGAAAAAACGAAAAGGCAAGGAATATCTACTAATTCACAATATTTACCTTATACTGACCTGATACAGAAGGTATTGTTAACACGTAATGCAAATGTCGGTAGGTACCTACTGCTGATTCCTACCTATTCTAAGTTCATTTTCTTTCAACATTCACAATTCTGACTTTAGTTCAATTGAAAGTGAAAAAAATGTTTAATTTGATGTGAAAATAATATAGTACCTCAACTTTCGGGTGGCATTCACTCGTGAACGCACTCTGTACACATTCTATTACGTTATTACAATGTAGAAGGGCATCCGGTTTTTTCCGAGTTGATACGGTGTGTGATTTGAGAGTGCATTTGACTCGGCTCTGGCTTTCAATGATCATGTTCGAAAAGTAGCATCAAAAGTCGCTGGAATGTTAGAATTTGTCGTTAAAAAATCAAAACACCTTGATACCTGAATGCCTCAGTAACACACTTATCCGCCACCACCTAAAATGTTCCACCGAAATATGTTTTCCCTTCCATGAAAGGTACAGTTTCAAGCTTGAGAAGATCTAGAAGAGATTTAAACGACGAGTAAAAAGATTACGGAATCCACAGTTCTATTGCAAGCTATTTCCCACTGTGCCAGTGCTTCAACTTGGTTTCCTTGCGGCTGTCAGGTGCCATGGACGGAGCTTTCTTGTATGAGGTAATGAGGGGCGAATTGTCAAGGAGGGTCCTTGATGGTTGCTTGGTTCTCTTCAGAGGGGTTGTAAATAATATTGGGGTAACTCTATCATCCGGTATGATACGAACTAAATTACTCGCGAAGAAACCGTGGAAACCCATTTCAAAGAAAAACGGAGATTGAAAAAATAGTCTATTTCCACTGATACAGGAAAAACGCGTTTTTTCGCGTTTTTGCGTGTATTAGTGGAAATAGACTATTTTTTCAATAACTCCGTTTTTCTTTGATCCGACATGAGTTGGGAAAAGCCTACGGCTCTTTGTTCTGTTTGGTTTATTCTTGAGAGTCGGTCAGGGTAAATAAAAGACTTTTCTCAGGCCTGAGACCGACAACCTGACCGACTCTCAAGAATAACCAAAACTTGACATTGTCTAAGCGGTCGAGAATTAAAACAAAAAAAACATTTAATGTTTGGGTAGGGTGAGAGATAGGAAGGGCGTGCTCCTTAGGAGTGTTTTCGGATCGCTAACGCTATCACCACAGCGAGTGCTACAGGAAAGACAGGCGTCCCGCGGTTATCACCACAGCAGACGCCAGGAAGAAGGAGGTTGCCTGCTCTGCATCAAACAAGGACTAACAATTGCCACAGTAGTAACTCCACTGTCATGAATGTAATTAAGTGATTTTAATTATAACCCGTAAACATGATCACTACATTTTTCATCAACTGAATCAGTCTTTTTCCCTCGTTCTATTCAATAAAAATGAACTGAAAACATGTTCGTTTGAAGAGATCAGAGGTGAAACCACAGTCTGAGCACACCTCCGAACAAAGTTTGAGGACCAAGGACGTCAGCACCGCGGTGAGTCTTAAGAGCGTTAACTTCCGCCACTCCGCAGCCAATTGCGGGCTCCGCATTGTCCCCCTCCCCCACACCACCATTTACTACCGCTCTGACAACAAACTAATATCCTTGTGTTGAGAGATGTAATCTTCCCAAGCTTGCCCTTATCTCATCCACAATTACCATAACATGTTCAATTAACGCTTCCGTCCTTGGGAACCTTGCTAGTGATTTAGCAACTATAAGTTCGTCTGGGGGTCCTGATCAAGAGATAAGGAGGCTTCCACATTATTTATTTATTCTCTCAAATAGACATTACATTAAAACCATATATAATAATAATTTACTGACCATAGTGGTTTGACACATGATTAAAGTTAGCACCTGGCCTATAGGTCATTGACCTGTCCAGGCTTTCTCTCCTGGATCTATATAGGATCCATCTTACCTGTTAATATTGATATATAATAAAAACATAAATAGTTAGAAATAGAAATAACATAGCATGTCTCTTTATTATTAGCTAAATATTATTGTTTCTAGTTTATCTTATAACTTACTGTGGATACGTTCATAGCTTGAATAAACGAAAATATGTATAAGCAGTATTTTTTAGGAAGTTTCGAGAGTTTTTCTTAAACACAGCTAGAGACTTAGCTGTTCTAAATAATGAAGGTAGGTGTTCAAATAATAAGGAGCGAGCCAGGGAAACTGCCTAGTATAAAATCCATTATTTGGCCTAGGAATTTCTAGGATAGATTACATGTTTCTCCTTGTAGTTCTGATATTCAGTAGCTTGCTAAACCTATTCAACTATTTGTAAATGTGAATGATCAATATATATATATATATATATATATATATATATATATATATATATATATATATATATATATATAGTTCTTGGCTACATGACCTCAAAATGTTGGTGCAGAATTTCTATAGGTGTGCGTATACGGCACTTCGTGGCTATTCTCAAAGCTACATTATGATACACCTCTAGACAATAGAAATTCCTGCTGTAGGCATCTCCCCAGACTATAATGTCATAGGACTATAATATCCCAAAAAAAAAGGTCCTATTAATTTTTGTCCTAGTATTCCTCCTCCTCCTGAACAATCAGTTTGAAATGAAAAAAATCATCGAGAGCTGCCATACATTGGCATTATTTTCTCCTACATTGGCTTTTTGGACCACCTATTTCCTTTATAGTTGTTGTTCTTCTTCAACAGGATTACAGCCTCACAGGCGTTCGGATCGGGATGAAATGTTGCACACAGAATTTTTTTTAGGTACTGGGAAAAATTGTTGCTATGCAAGAAGATATGATATCCCTCCCCCCGCCCTGTTGTAAAAACCTGCCAGTAAAAAAAATCTCAGCCGCAAAAAGGAGCCAAGCAGCGCCGGGGCACCTGCCCGCCAACAGCGATGAAGGAAATTTCTAGGTTTGGAGACAGGCTTCTATGCGCATATATCCGAGGGGGAAGGAACAGGTTTCTATATGCAAGAGGGAAATGGGAATGGATATCAATCCTTTTTGCGGCTGAGGTTTCTTTGGCGGGTGTATCTTACGAAAGAAGACAAGAGTCGAGGAATCGGAAACGAATTGGGATAAAAGCCAATACGCTGAGTTCACGTTGTCACAGCTGATTTGTATGTGCGCTTATATTGTATCGGGAGTCATAAACACCCAAATGGCGAACATCATGGAGTTTTATTCTATAGCCAAGTTTCAGATGCCCGTACATAAACCGCTTTTAACGAATTTCAAGAGAAATTCTCAAGTTTTTTGTTCCCTGCAAATGGAGTTTCTGTAGGAGCGACGGAAGTGATGCTTATATTAACAGCCTCAGTTAAATACAGCGTTCACAGGTTCCGCCGGAGAGAACGACCTTAGGAATATTCATAATCATCTAAGCGGATATAAACGCGGACAATGGTGGTGAGAATGTAATTCGAATGTAGCTTTTATCAGGACGGATTGTACCTCCTATTGTTCGTTCCATTGTTACACCTGAAGCGGGAATAAACTCTATCTAGAGGGTTGTGCCGTGGGTGGTGCTTTCGTTAAGGGAACGATGGGAACGAAGGTTAACTTTTGAAGATCTCAACTGAGAACCCATCTTTGACTGCGAACTACACACATGCTAAGACCACCAGGTTTGAGCCTGATCGTTCTTTTTTTTTAGAACTATAAAGGAAATAGGTGGTCCAAAAAGCCAGAGTAAGAGGAAATAATGCCAAGGTATGGCAACTCTCAGTGAATTATTCACTTCAAACTGACTGTTCAGGAGGAGGAGGAATACTGCGACAAAAATGAATAGGACATTTTTTGTAGGATATTTTGTCTACTTTAGTCAAGAGTACATGGTTAAAGCAAATGAGAGCACACAAAGATATAACGTCCAAGATATGCACGTCTCCCTTCCAGAAACTCACTACAATTAATGGCCAGTTATTTTGGTACGTGCGAAAATTTGTGAGTGAATACCATATGTTTGCTTGGAGCTCGGACGGAAGGACATTTCTCAATAAATATGAATCACCTTCTTCCAAACCTATTCGTATTATTGATTTGAATCATTTCGTTACTTTGGATGTAAAGAAGCGTCTGAAGAAAGATCCCTTGTTCGTCTCCTGGTGGCTCGTGAATCGTTATCAGTGTGCTGTGTTTGTGGTCCTCTATCTTGCTTTAGTGTTTATTTAGATATATCATCTCTTTTGATCATTGTTTACGGATTTGTCTTTTGAAGGTACTTTAGATTCATTTAACCATTTTGAAACTGTCCGTTGCTGTACAAAAGAGGATCTCGAGTTTAAATTGAGGAAGTTCGGTGGTTTGAACATTGTTAATAAGAATAGTCGTAGCCTTAAAAAGAATTTTGATGTGTTCGAGGCCTTCATTCAAATGATTCGATTTGAAGGTCATGTTATCATTTTACTGGAAACTTGGACTGTTGATCAGCTTACTTTTTTATTGCCTGGGTTTAAAAGTTTTTCTATTAAGGCAGGTTTCTGTTAATGTTAGGAATGTCTTTTATCCCTGACATCTTGGAGGACTGCAGTTCAGTGTTTCTTACTATTAATCTTGATGAGAATATACGTTTGGGCCTAACAGCGCTTTATGTTTCACATGGTAGGAACTTTCATAGTTTTTTGGGTACCTTGGAGTCTCATTTAACGGTCAATTCTAAGTGTTCTTATCATGTTTCGTAGTTCATAATATTAGACAAGTTTTTCTATTCCAGTCCTGTGTTCGTGTTTTTAAAACTGGAATCAGGCCGGAACATGTATCGGTCACTTCATTCTCCCGTAACTTCATGGGAACTATCTTTTTAATTCCATTTTCGGATTCTACGTACCGTAAAATTTTGTTGCATGATCGCACGCATTCCAAAGGTTCGTTATTGAAAATAATAAACCAAAATCGAGATAACGGCACCATAAAATTTCAACCCCTATTTTTCACCCCTAGAGATGAGTGACATAAACGCCGAGCTTCAAGGACCAACTAGACCCATCCATACGCTCAAAAATTTGGAAGTTAGTGTATTACTTAGCTTATAGCTATCATAATTAATCATCTTAGGTACTAGAGGTATTCCCTTCAGTTCAAAGGGCTTTAGCTTGAAAGGAAACTCTATGTCTTGAGAGTTTTTTCACCGACTACCAGATTTTCAATAATCCGGTAGGGGGACAGGGATTAACTGTTAATCTCATCAAGAATCCGATTTCGATATAAGGAGGACTCTTCACTTGGAATAATCAAGTTGAAATTTCAATTTTTCTAAATTTGCATGAATTTTTACTTCTACCCGCAACTCTAAAAACAATCACCATGTGCACAAAGGTGGGCTTTCAAGTTTTGTTCCGAGCCTATTTATCTTCACCCTGCTTCAAAAAACGAAACACCCATTTGGTTGGTAACTATAACATCTTTTACTCGTATATGGAAAAAATGAGCAACTGAATACAAGTGAAATTGAATAAACGAGACTGAATAGGGTCTGGAAGGATTGCAGAGGAAATGTTGGCACCAGAGTGATCTTCAACAAGGAAAAGACAGGTGGGAGAATTGAATGAAGAAGAAAAAGATGGGGAGGGAAGTTGCTCAGAGAAGGGATTCTGATCCTCGCATCATTCATGAATATTGGCAGTTCACCGTCAATATACAATTTCCTCATGTCAAAGAGAATAATAAGTCAGGAAGAGAGAGCAGAGCAAAAGGACAAAACTGACAAAGCTAGCTATTTGTGTTATATTACGGGAAATTGAACGCTCCTTTCTTGTGAAGATTCCACTCTGTGTCCGGTCTCAAAAGAAATAAACGTCTGCCTAGTGGCGGGCAGTGTAACTTCTTTATACAGAGTCCAACAAATCTTTATAGCCTAACTCTGATGTCTTATATATGAGTATATATAATTATACCATACTTGATGAGTCCCCAAATAGAACTCCTTGATTTTTAAGGTGAAAACCCACTTTATTCGACGTATATGGACATCAAACACCCATGAGGAACGCTTCAAAAATATTCATGCAGCACATTCTACGTCAACTTAGATGAAATTCATTTGCTAACGTATGATGCACTTCCATTTTCAACGAAATAAGAATATTTCATAATTTTTATGAAAATAAATAACATAATTTTAAGGATAGCCATGGGTGGTAAAATTTTATCACTTAGGAAACCTTCAGAATACTAATTTCCTAAAAAAATTTATAAATGTTCTACATTTTTCATAAAACTGCTCAACATCATTAGGAATCAAATCACATACCTATCTATCTTAGGAGTTGAATTTGTTTTCAATCAACACAGAATTCCATTTTCTACTACGTTTATAATTTGAGAATTTCTGGTGTTTTTTTTTTTAACCAGGAACTCTCAAAGAAACACTGAATTTACCTATAGGTATTTCCTGCCTGAAAAATGATGAAGTGCAATCGGAGGCCCATAAAATATGGTACACGTATTTGTGATCAGCGTGAAACTTCCCACAGATTTGCTACACCCTGTATAATTTACGAGTCATATAGTTACATAGGTCATACTTAGTACGTCCAAGACATATCAACCAGTTGGAAGACCTCACAGTGCTGGTTCTGGTTGTAACTCCGTTCATTTACAAGTAGAAGTAATGTGTAAAATTGTGGTGAGTGAGGATTACCTGGACCCTAATGGACCCTAACGGACTGCTGGAGGATTGGTCCACAGACGGTCCCATATGAGCAAACATGACATTTTATATTGTGGGGTTACGGTGAAGTTTCTAGTCGGCAGTGCTTCAATCAAAGTTTATTGAATAAACTTCATCAATTTCCACAACGTTTCGGCAAGTGATACTGCCCTAATCATGTGGCTGGAAACAATGGGAAACATTCTGCGGAAGAGTACAGAGAAGTGGGGACAACAAGCTAGGTACAGATAAGGTTGTTTTTTACTTACTGCTAATGTTAAATAAATGGTTCCAAAGTATTACAAATGAGGTGTACTGGAAATGATGGTTGATTTTCACTTTCTGTGAAATGAATAGGTAACTAAAACTAAGCTAGCAAATAAACTTTGTTCGTGGAACATGACATTATTTTTAAAAACGCTGCAAACCCCTGCACAACGGTTTAATATTTTGTACAGAATACCCTTCTGTTACAGATCACAGCTCTCTGTATAGATAACCCGTCTATATAATATAATATGTACTATTCTATACATATTATATAGACCGCAGACCCTCCGTAGATTAGTAACTAACCCTGTATTCGTTACTAGGTTCCTACCTAAATCAAGAGTTAAATATTGCTAAAATAATTCTGTCGATGACAAACAGTAACTAAAATGGCAAAAAGAAACGCAAATAATGAAGTTCTGAAGGTAAATTGTTGATGTGGAGTGAAATAGATGCCCCTTCTGCGTAGATCACTGTTTTCTGTGGTCAACACCTACCCTCGTGGTCAAGTATAATGAAAAAGTATAATGAACCGTTGTGTAATAACATGTCCATCAATAATACGTGTAAGCATTAGTTATAATGCTTGAGGTTTCTACTTGGGTGTCTCTAGGAATGAATTAAAAGGATAGATCTCACGGAGGCTTTTTATTGATAAAAGTTTGTTATTATCCTATAGTACTCTCCAGCCTTAACACTTCTAGAATTTAATTTTCTTCGGTGCCCGAAATTCGCGCTCGCGACCGATTGTATTTGGCGGGTTAAATTAAGGGTGGATCTGACCTTTTCCGTAGAGACTCCCTGGTAGTTGTCCTCTCCGGAAGTACGTCTCGGCTGGCTAGCTCCAAGACGGGACAGCGTGAGGAAAGGCGGCAACGGTGGGCCGGGCCTTTCGCTTCCAACAGCACAGCTCCGCGGAATTTCGACGACTGACCTCGATCGTATTGTTCTCTCGGGTTTTATAAGATTTTTCCGTAGCTTCTTCCTCTTGATTTTTTACACGTTTCATTTGGTAATCAGTGTAAGAATCCCAGCGCCGAATTGGGATCTTACACCTCCCCCGCCATCAAAATTGGCGTAGCCGGGTGGATAGTCAAGTGGTCTTGATGTTCTGGAGTTACGGTGAGACAGGATGCATTGGTGGCTATGGTTGTGCTGAAGTTCGTGCTGTGGGATGGTAGCCGACGTTTATGTGGCATCAGTTTTCTTCGCTGTTGATGCATGTTTGGACAATTCATATTGATGCTGTCGTCAGAGTGGTTATGCGCGTTGCACGGCGTTGGTTATTTTATGTTCGGGTTGCGTGTCCTACACTTAGGTTCTAAAAATTCTGGAGAGAGTACTGGTACATCAATATCCTAGTGGTGCTGGAGAGTATTTTCTTTTCCATATATTATTCATATAATTATTTTAATTCATATAATCATTTCAATTCCATATCATTATTATTGCTTGTACAATATTATCATATTATATTTACAAAAGCTCTTGCATTTGTTGTATTTCTCGTCTTTCAGTATATCTACACACTTACATGTCCACATGGATGCTTAACCTAACATTTATGCGTACATGTTGATTCACTTTTCTAAATAATTGGTATGTATTGTTTAATTAATAGTACTGTTACTGACTCGCATGTGTTACAACTGTTACGTTTTTTTTTTTTTTTTGCTTTAATGTAGGAATACTTTAATATGTACTGTGGATGTTATCAATGGTTACGAGTAGTTGAAGCCCGGTACACACGTGTATCTCCCGTTTCGTCCCACTGGACGTCTATGAATATCTGTTTTCCAAATAATCATGTGTGGTCGTGATATTAACGTTGATGCCCTTGCTTGTATTTTATTTTACCCTTTTCATTGTTCAATTTCAAAATAACAACATGATTCTTCTATCTCTTACAGCCTATATTTAACGTTACCCTAACCTTTCTTACCTAACATTCTCCTCTTTGATACTTAATCAATCAACAAATTGAAAAAATTATTGTTATTATTATTATTTTATATGATTGTTATTATTAATATTATTATTAGTTATTTATTTATTATTATTTTTTTTTTTTTTTCATTCTGTTTGCTTTTGTGTTCTACCTTTACTTCCATTTGAGGCTACTGTATATACGGCCTACTTTGTACGTTACTCAAACCGTTCATGCTTGGCAGTCTCCTATTTGAGTCAACCAATATTTTAAAAAATTATATTTTTTTCTTTTTTTCTTTTTTCTTCTATTCATGGTTTTGCTCATTGGTTCTGCTTGTAATCGTATTTCACCTTTACTTCCATTCGAGTCTACGGTATATACGGCCTATTTTGTACGTAACTCAAACGTTTCCTACTTAGCAGTCTCCTATTTGAGAGTCAACCAATAATTTTTAAAATTTTTTTTTTTTTCCTTTTCTTCTTCTTTTTTTTCCCCCTATTTTGGTTTCGCTGATTCGTTCTACTTTTAATCGTAGATTGTGATGTCTGTACCGAATTTTTTCACTACATATGCCACACAATCATCTGTTAGATGCGTTTTATCTGGAATGTCTAGGATTTCTGCTCTGGTTTTCATTTCTGTTAGTGTAGTTTTTATGTTTATATGGGTCAATGCCTTCTTTAGAGCGTAGAGTGCACAATTTCCGTTCCTCTCTACTTCGACCTCATCATACGCTGGAAGTTCAATGTACTGGATTTCTTGAGTCTGTACTGTCATTTTTTCGTTGTTGTTTTCAAATTTTGCTGCCTCTGGTTTTGTGTTGTCGCCTTGACTCGTAGCGTTATGCTCGTTAGTTTGATAATGTCTTCCTATTTTCCCTGGATAGTTATTCATTTATCCCTTGCGTTGATTGGGATAGTGGATAGTGGTAGTTTGAGTTCAATTTATACTCATTCGGTATAGGTTCAATGTGTTCTTTGTTGATATAAATTTTGTGAACTTGATGTGGCTTTTTTGTTCGTAGTTCTTGTTTGCCAAAGTCTAATGTAGCTTCTGTTTCTAGGAGCCAGTCTGCTCCTAAAATTATCGTGGATGGTATCCCTTTGACTATCGTAAATTTATGTTTGAATGTGGTTCCTCCTATTCTGAATTCTTTATTTATGAATCCCGCAGTTTGGATTCTCATTCCATTGACTTGCCGCAAATCTTGTGGCTCGTGGTTGATTTCCATCGAGTCATCAACCAAATCATGTGTCCAAATACTGATTGATGCGCCACTGTCTATCAAAACATTCATCTTTTTGGTGCTGCTTGAGTTATCAAATTGGATTTCTATCGCCGGCTGGTTGATCCCCAATGATATTTGTGTGTTACTAACTGATTTGAGTGTTGAATTTTTAGGCCAGCAATTTGGCTGTTGGTAGCTATATTTTTGGTCAAAATTGTTAGTGTGCCATCTATCATGGTTCCAGTTCGTTTGATGATAATGCCTCTGACTCTTGTTATAATTGATTCTCTGTCTGATATTGTTCCAATTGTTGTAGTGGTCAAATTTTCGGTGATTTTGTGCTTTACTTCTGTTTGTGTTGGGGGTGTACCTCGTCCGGTTACACCAACTTTGGCATCCGTATATTTTCTTTGGATTGTACTATCTTCCGGTTTCTCTTGTTTGACTCTTGAATTGTATCAGTTTATCAATTTGCTGTTCTATGTTGATGAGTTCTAGGGTCATTTTTGAATGGCTGGTAGTATCCTCCTGTTTGACTTGGTTGGATTGCATGTAAACTCCTGCCAGACTTTCACCCTGGTATCCTTCATTACCATCACACCATGGGGTAACTGGTTGGGACTGACTGTTGGATTTATTCCTCGCATTCCCACCATAGTCATAGTGATTTTTGTCAGTTGTCTGCTGGCAGTCGTAACCTTGTCCGAAATAGGGTTTGTAATAGTTTGTATGATTCCATGAATATAGATTATCGTTGGTCTTGTAATGATAGTTTTCGTGATAGTAATGGTGATTCGAGTAGTTGTGGGAGTCGTTTCGTTGGCTAAGTATGTCGATTTGCTGTTGTATGTCATTTAACTCTTCATGTTTGTTTTGGTTGGAAATTTTAATGTATTGCATCGCTAATTCAGCTCTAGAAACTAAGGTTCGAAGTTCTGCGACGCTTTCCTTCTTTGAGGCTGCTATCATTTCCATTATTGCTGGTGTTAATCCTGTCTGTATAATACGGGTTTTTTCCTTTTCGCTCATGGCTGGGTCAGTTTCATGGGCCAATGATTCGATCTCATTTATGAATTCTCTTGCACTTTGTTCTGGCATCTGTCGTTTATTGTACAGTTGCATTCGTTTACGTTCTGTTTCTAGTGGATCTATGAATCTGCTTTCTAATTTTTCTTTCCACTGTTTTAAGCTTTTCGGTGGGTGCTCTTTTTCTGATATCATTGTATAGAATTTTTGAGCATCTTGCAGTAAGTATATGGGTAATACGTTCAGCGTTGTTTCTTCTGTCCATTTTAATATTCTAGAAATTCTCTCGAAATGGTTAAACCACTCTTTTATGTTTTCATTGTGTCCTGGAATAATATCTTGGTGTCAAGGTTGGTATAATTTCTTGGTTGTTAGTTGTGTAGTGCGCTGTTATCAACCCTAATAGTATTGTCTTCATTTGGTTTAATTCTGTCTCGTGTTTTTCAGCCATGTTTCGTATTATTGTTGTCTCTTCGTTTTTACTGGTTGATGGTTTATTTTTTGATTTTGTCTGTTTGTTTTCATAGAACGAACTCTGTGGTCCACTGGTCGCTGAATTGGTGGCTTGGGGCTGAACATCCCGTTGTGTTGAACCTTCCTCCACAACGTCTTGTCCGTCATTTCCGTCTGCAAGTGCACGTGATCTGCGCGAGACCTCTATTGTCTTCTCTAAAATTCTGTTTTCACGCTGCAGCTGTTTATATTTTTCCTCCACTGAATGCAGCGCCTCAAGCTGAAGTAGGAGTTCCGAGCGTTGGGCGTTTGCAGTGTTCAATTTTTTCTTCAAGTTGTCCTCACTTTGCTGCGCAACCTCATCCTGATCAGTCAGGCATGCTTCCAGCTGTGCGTATGCTGCTTCCGTCCTTCTCAGTTTTTCTGTTAGTTCTTTGATTTGGTTATTGTGATCTTGAGGTTCCACAGGGTCAGCATGTTGTACTGCCTCGTTCCATTCTTCTAGAATTTTTGTGCTGATCTGCACAATTCGCTCGGTCTGATGTGTGCCTAACTGGGCGCATATTTTGTGCAATTCGAAATGCAATTCTGCTGCTCTTTGTGCAACAATGTCGCTCAAATCGTGACCTGATGTACTCATTTTTTGTTTGTTTTGTTTTGAAACCTTGGAAATTCGATGTTTTCGATTTATTTATTTATCTTTGTTATTATTTCTATCGGTTCCGCCTATACATGTAGCAGTATTTTGATATTGATTGAGGTAATTATTTAGCCTAAACGTTTTTGATAGTTCTTGTTGTGGGTATAGGTATCTACCTAATTAATTTCCCTTAGCTAATCTTCTTTCCCTTTTGTATTTACCCTTCAACGCAGGGGGGTTTTTTCATTAAATTTGTAAAACATTCATGACTAAATTATTATTCATTATAATGGTAACTCAATTATTGTTCCTTCTAGTTTGAGCTTCGTTCCTTCAACAAAAAAATAGTGTTTTTTTTTCTCTAAATATTAAACAGTGGGGTAATTTCTCTATGTATCGAGGTGCAAGTGTTGTTTGGTCACACTTGTCTGTGTGAAGATAGTTATTCGTGCATAGTTATTCATAGGTATTTCGGCGTGGCATAGCTGTTCATAATTCATAAGGCATAACATATACATATCCCTGTTAACACACATTATAATTATTCTTATAAATAATACCGGACATCTGGGTAGGGTTAATGGAAATAGTATTACCTAGTATGTTACAGGGTGGATTGGTATACTGTAGCATGTGCTAGACTTTTACTAAGATTGTAATTTTCATTTTCGGTCAATTTCTCTTATTAAATAATGTTATTCTAACAAAATGGTTTCAGTGGCGTTGTTACTTATATTACAAGCCCTATAGGCTGATTTGTTCGAAAAACGTAAGTGGTAATAATAATTCTATCTCCTTTCTTCGTAATAATTCCTTGAAGTGGAACAAGCGGTTTTTCGTTTCGCGTCTTTAGTTTACTCAGCGCGATCCGAGCCTTTCCGGAAGAAATAGACGAATCAGGTTCCCGTCGTGAGAACTCCGTCGTAAGAAAATATCAGTAAGGACGGCAAAGAAGTCGATGTTCTAATACCTCCTTGTTTCACTTCAATCACATCAATTAAAAAATTGAGTTTCAATTCATATAGTCGCATATTCACCTATCCATTTTATTATTATTATTCTATTTTATTTGATTATTATTATTTTTTTTTTTTTAATTCAGTCAGATATATTATGTAAATTTGTTTCAAGTCAAATAATTAATCAATTCAATTTAGTGAGCATTATCTACATTATTGTAAAAAATGGATTTAAAAAAAAAAATTTATTATTCTATATGGGGGGGGTCTAAGGCGCCTCCACCAATTGTACGCATTAGTTATAATGCTTGAGGTTTCTACTTGGGTGTCTCTAGGAATGAATTAAAAGGATAGATCTCACGGAGGCTTTATATTGATAAAAGTTTGTTATTATCCTATAGTACTCTCCAGCCTTAACACTTCTAGAATTTAATTTTCTTCGGTGCCCGAAATTCGCGCTGGCGACCGATTGTATTTGGCGGGTTAAATTAAGGGTGGATCTGACCTTTTCCGTAGAGACTCCCTGGTAGTTGTCCTCTCCGGAAGAACGTCTCGGCTGGCTAGCTCCAAGACGGGACAGCGTGAGGAAAGGCGGCAACGGTGGGCCGGGCCTTTCGCTTCCAACAGCACAGCTCCGCGGAATTTCGACGACTGACCTCGATCGTATTGTTCTCTCGGGTTTTATAAGATTTTTCCGTAGCTTCTTCCTCTTGATTTTTTACACGTTTCATTTGATAATCAGTGTAAGAATCCCAGCGCCGAATTGGGATCTTACATACTTCAACGGTTGTTCAAGTTGCAAAAGTACCGATCAACAAAATCCAGCCCCTTCTTGGTAGTACACCGTTGTGTAATAATTTACCGTTGTGTAATAATTTACCGTTTTGTAATAATTTACCGGTGTGTAATAATTTACCGTTGAGTAATAATTTGCTGCTGTGTAATAATTTATCATTGTGTAATAATTTACCCATCAATAATACTTCAACGTTTCAAGTTTCAGAAGTACCTACCAACAAAATCCAATAGTCCATCACTTATCAAATGAAATAATATCGCACAACACCCAACTCGACTTCAACAGCCATCCTTGATTATAATCAGGTGCTCCCTAGTGATGATATCCGGGCCGGATTTATACCGTTTGATTCACGATCGTGCTGATGAAGCCTTTTGGTGCACACGAACGGCTGGACGTACAATGCTCCGGGTGGTCTCAAAAAATTGTTTAGCTCAAGACAAATTAAATAACGTAAAAAAAACCATACCCTCCCATCGAAAGTTTTCGAGCTACCGCGTTCTGAAAATTTCAACTCCTATTTTTACCCTCTTAGAAATGACTGACACTAACGCCGAGCATCGAGGACCAACTAGACCCCGAACGGAATCTATAACCCGAATTTCATCAATTTTTTTTCATGGTAACAAAGAAAAGTGCTCAATACGGCGTACGGCGGACAGACAGAAATTGTATTATTTCATTTTCGGATTCTTGAAACGTAAACCATCAAATTTTAAGGGGGGTTAGAATTTTTTTTTCATGCTCGATTCCAAAGGTTCATTATTGAAAATAATAAACCAAAAGTAAAATAAACAGGCATTCCAGGCTGGGACTTTTCGTCCGACTGCCCTCCCAGCGTCGCGGACGTGATCAGCTGTCCTCCAATGAGAGGATCAGAATTCAGTATGATCATTTCGCTCTTTACTTGGCTACTCATTGCCTTGCCCCCTTGAGTGGAGAGGGGTTCGCCCAACAGCTACACGGGTCATACTTGGACATGTCACCACGTGTCATGGTGGTCACCCATCCAAGTACTAACCACGCTCGAGGTATCTTAACTTCGGTGATCTCACGGGAAGTAGCCAAGTAAAAAGCGAAATGATCAGACCGAATTCTGATCCTCTCATTGGAGGACAGCTGATCACGTCCGCGAAGCTGGCAGAGCAGTCGGACGAAAAGCCCCAGCCTGGAATGGCTGATTACATTACTTTACATGACACTATTATATATGTCCCAGTAATGGGAGGCAAGAACAAAATGACGAATGGATCTATATCATTTATCAACTAGATGGGTCTTATCAACTAATTAGGATAGATATTATCAACTAAATGGATCTTATCGACTGGTAATCAGTTACATTTAGTTGCCCTAATTAGGAATTAGGGCGGATATTTGGCTAATAAGTTATGCTGAGATTTTTAGGGGATATAACGGTTGGGTAAATTTGTCGAAAAAACGACCTGATTGGGTAAATATTTATAACAAGTTTGGGTACTTACTTGAGCGCTGCGATCACACATCTGGGTAAAAACGCGAATCCTCTGGGTAAAATTGAAAAAAGCTGGTATAATGTGTGCCGTATAATTCTGCCATATTAAAGAAAATTATAAAAAGCGACGAAAATATATCGTTTTGTTGTGCCACAGGGCCATTCAGGGGTACATCGTAGCGTTGGCAATTTCGGTTAGGTACTTCGAAACATCGATGTCTGCAATGAATTCTTCCCAACATGCTAGAAGAAGCTTTTCGTTGTCCCTTGTTCATTTCTTGACTTGACTGGTAGTTCCGCGGTTCAAGCTTGAAATCTGTACGTTTCTCATTCTGAATATCCTTCAGTGCAACCATAACGCAATGAATTCCCCAACGAGTAAGGAGTACAGAATTGCATGTTGTTCAGAACCTGTCCTGAACACCTTACAGGGCCTATTTATTTATTATACAACACGCCGGGATCAAAGACGCTGGTGTGATGTTCGCGAGTTGATAATCGCGAGTTGATAAATTGTTGAACTTTGTGGGGGCTACGTCGCGCCAACACGTTGCTTCTCGTCGACGGGGAAGGAAGTCAGTCCCTGGTCTCCCTCCGTAAGGACATTTTCTTCTGAGGACATCAGCTGCCTTCATCCTGTTTTAACGCTTTGGGTCATCAGTATCCCATCTTTTCATTTCATCAGTTATTTACCGACTCCTCAGCCAATCATCAACGGATTTCGTGGGCAGAAATATACGAGGAAGCAACACCATCCAGTCACCATCATCATCCCATCGCCATCATTTCTTCTCGTCATCATTTCTTCCGGCTATCTCGCCTGGGTATCCAGTTTCGGTGAACACCCTTAAAGTTCCCCGAGTTCGAGCTGTTCCTCGATTTCGGTGATCCGACGAATTCCTGTTCGGCGCACACTCCAGTTCAACTATACCTGCAGCTAAATTCCCGGTCAAAACTTTCCTTTATATGGCTATTTTCGAAGTCGCAATTTAATTGTATTATGTATCTGTACTACTCAATCCATAGTGAGGAGCTTCTCTTAGGAATTTATTTGTTTAATCCTACAAGAACTGATTTCATTTCTTAGAATAAATCGACATAGCTTGAGATAGGAAGAGTTCATTCCTTAAACCCCTACTCAAGCGCACACCTGTTATAATCCGAATGGTAGGATTCCGCACCTTTCGTCGTCTAATATGGCTTTCTGACGGAGACGCAGCCCGCATTTTTGGAGGGAACGAACTGTCATCCTCGATGTAATTGGTGTGTATGTCGTAGGCAAACGCCTTACCTTCTGTAGGAGCAATGTGCACTAGACAGGTGAAACAAATGAACACAAAACACACACAAATGATCCACATCCCTGCATCATTTCTGGAACAGTAACTTTTCAACAGATACGTACTCCCTAGTTTAGTTTACCCAAGTTAAAGTAAATTGCAATTGTCCTGGGGAAATTGGGGAGATAAGCTCAAACGAAACTTATAGTGGCCTCCTCGGTAACAAGGATTTAAATGAAAACACAGCAACGAGAGAAGAACGAGATGCAGAAAATTAGTTCCCTACAGTCCAGTGTTAGCTGAAATTTCTGATTTTTTGTTTGTTTGCTTCTTGTACGATTATCACTTAGATAATATATAAACAGTAAGATAGCAAAACATTTAAGGGAAAAGATAGGACTTGGAAAAAGTGGATGGGAAGTATATTTTGCACATATCATTACTTTGATTTACGTAATTCGAAGGTGTATCCACAATTCATACTAGATGTATGATACTATCCCAATGAAAAACACTGAAAATTATTACACAACATTTTATTATTTACCTGAATAGATGCTCCTTTTTTTAATTTTTATTTATTTGGCATTAGGTACATTTTGTATGCAGCCATAAATAATGTAAAACATCATAAAGTTGTTAATTCACTTAAATTTAGACTGGATTGTATATGCTGATATTGCATTTAGATAAAAACCTAAATATTTCTTTGTAGACCACTACATTGTTTGATGACAAAAGAGAAAAATAGTCCAAATCGACACTGGTCTTCCTCACAACCGCGTTAAATAAATGTATTCTGTCATTCCCATATTCGGGGCATTCCACAATTAAATGTTCTAATGTTCCACTGCGATATACCGATATACTGCTGATATTGTGGTGACTCCCGTAGGGCTCGTGCTCCCCCCCAGGAAAGCCCTAAGTAGAGTACTAGCGCTAGCCGGGCAAGTGCAGTTCCATTAATACGTGGTGGATTCAAGAATTATATCATTAATAATATTTGCTGTGATTCATGAAGTTCGTTCAAGTTACAGAAGTACCTTTCAACAAAATCCAAAATAACCAATAACATCACCGAACAACCACCTCGATTTCATACAGCCATGCGTGATTACTATCAGCTGTCCCCTAGCAATTATATCTGGGCCGGGTGTAGCGTATCATCATTATTTTCATTCAATTCATGTTAACGAAGTTAAATTTCAGGGCCTTACCGGGAACGAACAGCTGAATGTACAATGCTCCAGGTATAAAAAAGTCCTCAAGTTCGCGATCAATTTGACTAATTTTTCATGCCCGATTCCAAAGGTTCATTGCTAACTTGGTCGGGAGTCGGACGAGGTTTCGACAAGTTCAATAACAATGACAAGTGTGCACACTTGAGAGGGCTCTGCCAAAACATTCAATATTGACTGGCTCTTGAAAACTTCATTAAAATCGGTCGAACATCATCAGGTAGGTACTTATCTCCCATGATCACTGCAAATGTCACCAACGTCGATGGAATCGATTTGGAGATTCAAGCATTACAATGCTTTCGTTATTCGCGCATGCAGTGATGCTGCCTAGATTCCCATTGTAATACAATTCATAGGGGGTCATCAGGGACCCAACCTGCACAATCCACGAAAACTTCAGCAGAATCGATCCAAAAGAACCGGAGATTTGAGCAGTACAAGGTTTTTTATTCCTACCGTAATGAAATACAAGGATCGAGTCTGCATTAATCCTGAAACTTGCAGAAAAATCGATCGGATAGAACCGAAGTTACGAGAGTGGCAAGAATTCCATGTTGTTTTTTCAGTCCGATCTTGATGAAAATCATATGGGGCTATCCGGGGCTTAACAAGGAATTGGTTACAGACCGACAGACAGACACAGAACCAAAACCAAATAAATCTAGGGACGCGGGAGCGTCCCGCCCGCCAAGAAAACCGAAAAACGCTGCAGTCCTTGTCACATGGGTTTATTATTCTATTGGACATACCTACAGAAATATTGGCTGTTCATTTATTGTTTCTTTCATGCGTAATAATCGAAATTGCTATTTCGGCCCCTAAAACACAAATTAGGTACGCCTTTTTCTAATTTTAAAATTATCGTTGATCATTGGTAGTGCCATTTAATCGTCTTGATCCACGTGTTAACACGTTTTCCAGTGTTATTATAGAAATTGATGGTGTGGTGGATTTCAGACGATTTCCCAGGTTTTTCACTCATAAAATATCAATTTTGGGAGCTGAACATTTGGTAGAACTCAATTTTCCACTCTTTGGTCAAAATCGACTTGATATTCGGTCTACTCATCCCAAAAAACCTGGAAAACGATATCTCAAAAGCTCATGTTACTAAAAAACGCTGCAAAGTCCTTGTCACATGGGTTTATTATTCCATTGGACATACCTACCTACAGAGATGTTGGCTGTTTATTTATTGTTTCTTTCATATAAAATAATTGAAATAGCTATCTCTGGTGGTTTCCACCAATTTTGGCCCCCAAAACTCGAATAAACTACGCTCCTTTTTTTAAAAATAAATTATCTCTGATCATTGATAGTACCATTTAATCGTCTTGATCCACCTGTTGACACTTTTTCCAGTGTTATTATACAAATTGATGGTGATTTCAAACGTTTCCCAGGTTTTTGAATCATAAAAAAACAATTTCGGGAGCTGAACATCTGGTAGAACCTCAATTTTCTATTCTTTGGTCAAAATCGACTTCATATTCGGTCTTCTCGTCCCCAAAAACATGAAAAACGATACCTTAAAAGCTCATGTTACCAACATGTTGCTAAAACGCAAAAAGTACCTATTTTTATACACATTTTCACTCATAACACCCCTGGGTATATTCCGATCGGGCTGAAAAGTTTCGGGACACAACTAGGGCCCAAATGGAGCATGTGTGCGAAAGAACGAATTTTTTAGACCGAAAATGAAGCCTGTACACGTGATACGGCGGACGGCGGACGGCGGACGGCGTACGGCGGACGGACATTGCATTTTTGGAATCTACGTACCTTGAAACGGAAAAGAAAAAATTTTGAGGGGGTGTTATAAAAATTTTTTGCTGAGCGATTACATAGGTGTATTATTCACAGAATAATAAACCAAAACGCTGCAAAGTCCTTGTCACATGGGTTTATTATTTTATTGGAGTTCTAGATATTCTCGTTAGCTGTTCATTTATTGTTTCTTTCATGCGCAATAATTTAAATAGCTATTTTTGATGATTTCCACCAATTTTGGCCCCCAAAACATGAAATAGGTACGCTTTTTTTTCTTTTTTTTCCAGATCATATTTAATCATTGGTAGTGCCATTTAATGGTCTTGATTCACCTGTTTACATTTTTTCTAATGTTATTATACACATTGATGGTGATTTCAGACAATTGTCCAGGTTTTTGACTCATAAAAAACCAATTTTGGGAGCTGAACATTTGGTAGAACTCAATTTTCCACTCTTTGGACAAAATCGACATCATTTTCGGTTTTCTCGTCCTCAAAAACATGGAAAACGATATCTCAGAAGCTCATGTTACCAACATGTTGCTAAGACGCCAAAAGTACCTATTTTTACACACATTTTCACTCATAACACCCCTGGGTATATTCCGATCGGGCTGCAAAGTTTCGGGACACAACTAGGGCCCAAATGGAGCATGTGTGCGAAAGAACGACTTTTTTAGACAGAAAATGAACCCGGTACACGTGATACGGCGTACGGACATTGCATTTTGGTTTATTATTCTGTGAATAATACACCTATGTAATCGCTCAGCAAAAAATTTTTATAACCCCCCCCCCCTCAAACTTTTTTCTTTTCCGTTTCAAGGTGTGTAGATTCAAAAAATGCAATGTCCGTCCGCCGTCCGCCGTATCACGTGTACAGCCTTCATTTTCGATCTAAAAAAGTCGTTCTTTCGCACACATGCTCTATTTGGGCCCTAGTTGTGTCCCGAAACTTTTCAGCCCGATCGGAATATACCCAGGGGTGTTATGATTGAAAATGTGTGTGAAAATAGGTACTTTTTGCGTTTTAGCAACATTTTGGTAACATGAGCTTTTGAGGTATCGTTTTCCATGTTTTTGGGGACGAGAAGATCGAATATGAAGGCGATTTTGGCCAAGGAGTGGAAAATTGAGGTTGTACCAGATGTTCAGCTCCCAAAATTGATTTTTTATGAGTCAAATACCTGCGAAATCACCATCAATTTGTAGAATAACACTAGAAAAAGTGTCAACACGTGGATCAAGACGATGAAATGATGGCACTACCAATGATCAAAGATAATTTGAAAAAAAAAAAAAGATCGTACCTACCTAATTTGTGTTTTGGGGGCCAAAATTGGTGGAAACCATCAGAAATAGCTATTTCAATTATTTCACATGAAACAAACAATAAATGTACAGCCAACATTTCTGTAGAATAATAAACCCCATGTGACAAGGACTTTGCAGCGTTTTTGGAATCTACGAGTACGCACCTTGAAACGGAAAAGAAAAAAAATTGAGGGGGTGGTATAAAAATTTTTTGTTGAGCGATTACATAGGTGTATTATTCACAGAATAATAAACCAAAACTAGAAGCGATCAAGAACACTGTTTACACGACGGACAAAAGTAGGGTCCCCCCCCCCCCCCCCTTCACTCCGTAATATGGCTCCCTGGGGGTCTCGGGCCTTGATTTTTCGTAAACCCTTTCTCAAGTGGCTTCTTCTTCGACAGGGCTACAGCCTCACAGCTGAAATTTGGCACAAACTTTCGTCACGCTGCAAAGAAATGCAATGCCTTTTGTTTAATTTGCCCACCTCCCCACCAATGCGAAGAAGGGAGGGATGGGGGGAGTTTAGGAGTAGGTTAGATACAGAGAGTTTTAAGAGCTGAACTTTTGCACAAACACTCGTCATGCTCCAAGGAAGTGCCTTTTTTCCACCCCCCTTGACAACATTTTGTGGGGGGGGGGGGGGGGGGTTGGAGTAGGTTATAGAGGGTTTTAAGAGTTTAAATTTTGCACACACATTGTTATGCTCCAAGGAAGTTCCTTTTGCCCCCCACCCCATGAGTACCATTGCGAGGGGGGGGGGGGGATTGGAGTGGGTTTTAAGAGCTGAAAATTTGCACACTCATTCGTTGTGCACTAAGGAAGTGTATTTTGTGCAATTTGCCCACCACCACCATTTTCCACCACTGGGTGGTGGGAGGGGGGGGGGAGTTTTTGGGAGTAGGTTAGAGAGGGTTTTCACCCATGGGGGGGGGGGGGGCAGTATTTAGGAGTAGGTTACAGAGGGTTTTAAGAGCTGAAATTTTGCACAAACATTCGCTACGGTTCAAGTAACTGCCTTTTGTCCACCCCCTTTGTGAAACATTGACGGGAGGGGGGAGTAAATTACAGTGGGATTCAAAAGCTGAAATTTTGCAGACACATTCGCTATGCTCCAACGAAGGTCCTTTTTTGCACTTTGTCCCCCAATGCGTTTCATTTTTTATTTTTAGGGCTCACAGACATAACGGGTGGAGCTGAAACTTTGCATACAATACATGTTCGTTATGCTCCAAGAAAGTGCATTTTGTGCAATTTGTCCCCCCTTCCCCCAGCCCCTCCGGACAGTTTTTAGGAATAGGTTAAATAGGGTTTTATTAAGAGCTGAAATTTGGCAGACACAGTCGCTCTGCTACAAGGAAGGTCCTTTTGTGCAATTTGTCCCCCACTGAGTTTTTTAAAATTACTTTTATTACTATAACATCGCTGTAATGTTGAAAATTATCATCCAAATACAACACTTTAATTGCAAGAGTCGAAAAAATGTATGTCCTCCAAAATGAAAATTTCCATTCACATTTTACGTTTCATACATCAAGGAACATAATATATTTGGTTCCGCGACTGGCTGCGGTGAGTTCCCTGTCCCGGGCAAAACTGTATGAAATAATGGTTGTAATGAGAGAAAATTCGTAGGGTAGGTGTGGGTACGACACAGATGGTCCCAATCAAATCCATTGAAGAAGTACTGTAACTTTCGTCTGCGCATGCGCAAATGTGAAATCCTTGTAAAGCTCATAACTACCCTAGAAACCACCGAAAAGAGGTGAAAGTTGGAGGGTAGTGCAGAATGGTACCCTGATGATTCCACAAGGATTTCATCAAATTCGGACTGTAAAAATCGGATGCACAAGCGCAAACACGAAATGTTTGCCAATTCCTTGTAACGCCCATAACTACCCGAAAAAATAGCTGTAGTGGGTTGAAATTTGGAGGGTAGACGTGGGTTAGAGCACAGATGGACCCGTATCAAATTCTTTGAAAAAGTACTGTAACTTTCGTCTGGGCATGCGCCAACGTGAAATCTTTCTAGACCCCATAACTACGCTAGACATCGTCGTGAAGCGATGAGGTTTGGAGGGTAGGTGAGGGATGGGCCACAGGTAGTCCCATAATAAAGTCATTGATAAAGTACAGTAACTGCGCAAACGTGAAATCCTAGTAGAACGCAAAATCTAGAAACGCAAAATCTCGAAACGTGAAATACATAATTACTCTAGAAACTGTCGTAATGCGCTGAGATTTTGAGGGCAGGTGGAGGTTATGCGTCGGACGTTGTTGTCACACGCAAAACCTCAGAACTACTAGACCAATTTTAGTGAAATTTTCAGAGATTGTGCGAATAGACCCGCAGAAGGCCCCCTATGAATTGCATTGCCGTGGGACCAATGATAGCTCTATAATACAGATAACCAAACATATATATTTTTACCTATGGCTTTACAAATGATTCTATAAGTCCATGATAAATGGAGAGTTGTACAACCATTTTCCGAAAAACGCAACTCTAAAACGTAACTATGTTCTAGGGCGACAAACTCGGAACTTCGGACATAAATGTTGAAATGACGTTAACGTAATAATTTTCAACGATAATATATATAATTTGTCTGTCAAGTTAGTCTCTTTTCTCATACTAGCAACTAGCTCGTAACATAATTATTCAGTAATAGTAGTTATTCATTTTGACGTTTTCCCACAGTTTTGAACGATTTCTAGATGATCATCCACTTTTCCTGTACAACAGTACGCACGGCATGGTGAGACCTTGGGTCCATTGTATAGTTTTAAATACTCACAATACTTGCGAAATATAAGGAAACTCACTTGCCATGCTCATGACTTTCGGAAGTGAGAAAAGTGGCCCGTCCGCGCATGCTTGGTCAAGCAATAACGTGAATGAACATGAATTCGGTGGCTAATTTGCATTCGAAATTTTCGACGTTTTCGTACGACGATAGTGCTGATTAAAAGAGATAATCCTTTGCTGAATATCACTCAATCAGTAAATAAACGGAAGGGTGCTGTTGCCTTGAGGCATTTTGTAGAAAAATCGGCTGGTTTTGTGTTCTGATTTGGTGCCCCACCGTTTTCACAGTCCACGCACGGCTACTGCTAGGGGATGAAGTCCGGAAGCTAAGGACACTCTTCAATAGCTCGTTAACTCTAGAACACGATGATTGCAACATGGCCGGAAATGTGGAGTAGGTATATTACAACTTGTAGTTGTTGAACTGGGTTATCAATTTGTTCTGAAGTATTCCTGAATTTAAGATTTTAAGCTTCGTGAAGAAGCAATCAGTACCTGTGTGTTGAGAACTAACTGCACAATGTATACGTTATGAAGGAGGTAGGTATATATAGCCACTTCGACTTGAACACCACCTAAGACGACGATTCGGTTCCTTTTGAAATGGAAAACGAGAAGCTTAGGTGAGTGCTTAATGCCATATCTTAAGCCAATAGTACATCTACAGTTGATACTATTATTAATGGAACGACAGGTCTCTGCGTCTTACCAGGCCGTCTGCCCTATTCGAAAAATTCGTAATATGATATCTTTTGGCGATATCCCTTAGTTATGTTACCCTAGACCTTCTTTGTCAATCACTCATGATCTACAAATATAAAACTGAACTCTAAAATGTCAGTGATTTTCGCGTTACTTGCTGCACAGGACTCGACCTACTCGGTCGATACATAGACTCCACTCTTTCAGTGTTCGAAACGTGATATTTACAATGAAGGAGAATTTTGAATTATTCAAGACGCGAAAGAGGAGGACGTTATAAGGGCAACGAAAGGCATTCCAGTCTTATATAAGTTGGTGAAGTGTGACTTGTGACGGTAGTGCGGCCAAGGGGAGGCTGTTAAGTTGGTGTCTGCCAATATCCTCTCTCTCAGATCTAGTGTTATGTGTCTCAAAGGAATACTTGATATTTATACTGAGTTCCCTCTCTCCGCCAATCGCTTGCCCTTTCGATGCCTTGGCCTGTAACTAGCGCTTTTTCTTCGTACAACCTCTTAGGCCACTTCTTTTGTTTACTACCCCTCTGGTGTATTCCTTACATGAGAAACAACTACCTACTTTGGGGTAAGGAAGGGTCATACCCCCCTGACAAACTGCTATGGATTGCAAACTTGAATAAACTTCACTCAACAACGGCTGCCATGTTGTATCATACCAGCAGATGTATTGATAGTCCAAAGTCACATTTCAGAGGCAGTTCAGAATTTACAGATAATAAGCGTCGTGAAATTAAATTGATGAAAGTCGAAATTTAATCAGCAGCGCGAATCCTAAGTCCCTCACCACTACCCAGGGCGCGGACGGTGAGATGACGGGTGTTGCGTTGAACGAAATGATAGGAACAAATAACTGGTAACGAATTACTCCAATCCTCCTGACAGGACAGCCGATCACGTCCTTGACGCCTTTTAAACAGTTGGACGTAAAGCCTAGCCCGGAGTCGATATTCACTCAACTTTATTGCTTCCGAGTCTACCAAGGTAGCGGAAGCTGTTTTCACTTTTGGAAGGAATCAAATTTTTTTCTCTCAAAAATCAAAACTTCCAGTCGTTCTTACCGTTTTAGAGCTTTCTCGACAAATTTGGTAGGTACGGTACTTGTCTGTCCGCCTGCATGTCCGCAAATGGGCGATTTGCATGTATTTATTTTTTTAGATTAAATTAGATTCCATCCTGAGAATTTTGAGATCAACCACACGCTTATACGATTACTAGTTCTTTTTCTACGATTTTTCAAAGTTTCCAGAGGGTCCTATGTCACAGTGGGCAGGGGGGCCCCGCGCAGGCGAGAGAGGTGCAATGACGCAGGAACCCCAGGAAACTTTTAAAAAACACAGAAAAAGAAATAATTATCGTAGGAGCGTGCGGTTGGTCTCAAAATTCTCAGGATGGAATCTAAGTTCATCTAAAAGATAATACAAACCGCTTTTGTGACCAATGCAAATAGCCCATTCTTGCCACACGCATAACTTCCTCAATTCAAATCCGATTTTGCTGACATCGTCGGAGATCATGCAAGCTGGAGCCTAGATGGATCCCCTATGAATTCCAGAACGTTCCGATCATTGACATGGCCACTGCGCATGCGCAAGCGCTAAATCCTAGATGCTACATTTTTGATGAATCAATGCTCAATTTCGGTGGGTAGTTGAGTGTAGCTCCCTGATGGCTCCCTAAGAGTTTCAGAAACACCGGATTGTAATTGTTATGGGCGTTACGCATGCGCAAACGCGAAATCAGCGGTACTCAATTTCTTACGAACCTATTTTGATGAAATTCGGCCAAAGAAAGAAACAAGGTTAGGTACAGGTTAAACTTCACGCATAACAACAAATCAAATTATCGATAGAATTCTTGAAACCTAGGTTCTAAATTGTTGACGAATCAATGGCCAAATTTTGCTCAATTTCGGTGGGTAGTTGAGTGTAGCTCCCAGATAGCTCCGTAAGAATTTCAGAACCAAGATAGTAATTGTTATGGCACTGCGCATGCGCAAACGCGAAATCCGCGGTACTCAATTTCTTCCGAACCTATGGCCCGATTTTGATGAAATTCGGCCGAAGAAAGAAAGGGAAGGTACAGGTTATACTTCATGCATAACAACAAGTCAAATTATCGATAGAATTCTCGAATCCACCCTGATCTGTACTGAACTGATTATTTATCATACGTTTAACTGATAAATACGATCATTTTATCGATTCGAGAAACTTTTTGTCATCAAGCTAGGCAGACTTTTTTTTATAGGTACTTAAAACAATGATCATACTATGGAGGAAATGATCGTTAACGTCTCGTTATTCCAGTTTATTTGCAAACTGAAGTAATACAACATGAATACCACACATCGTGCACATTAGCGCATTCTTTCAGACATTGGCGTATCATTTCCAACTATAAAGATTACCGCAGATCACATGACCCTAGCCGCATGGCGAAACCGATCCTTCAGTACTTATCATTGACGGCATCTTAATTTATGAATACCTGTGGTATATCTAATGCCGCCAGATTGGTGGCCTGACAGTCCTGGCTACCTAATTGATTTTTAGAACAGAAGATACTTCAGGGCAGTTCCATCAAGCCACCAGTGAACTAGATGATCATCAGTATATGTGTTTCCGGCACTTATCCCTACCTATCTAATAATCCGCCACTCACAAATACTTAGGAGGAACAATGATTATGAGATTTTTGGGGCTTTAAGATTTCGTAAATATTTTAACACCATTTTGTTCAGAAATGACTCATTTTATTCTGGAAAATTAAAAAGAAAAAGGATTTTTGTGGGTGCGTGCCTTTTCAGCAAATGTCTTTATATTCGGAACAGGCAAGTTGCATAGTGACATTATGTCGACCCACTTCGATGAGAAATATTTCATATCCAATAGATAACAGGCCAACGAACACAGGCGCTTACGAACACTCGCTCCTACGAACGGATAAAGGTCTTGGAAGCACCAATCAGATTGTCAGTATAAGTTGCTACGAGTGAAGAGCGGTTCGAGTTGGTCGAATGTGATGAAGTGAAGAATGAAAGCGTGGACGTACCTGTATATCGGCGAAGGAAGTCCCTCTTTATACCAGATGACAAGGTGGACACGGTCCACTTTCGTGGGTGGCGTGACGTCACAAGGTAGTTTGGCCACTCCTCCATACACCGCTTCCGCAAAGCTAACCATGACTGCAACAAATTACGAGATATATAAATAACAATAAGGCTACTGGGACCAATACAAGAGGAATAATTCGCATGGCATTGGGTAGGAATGGGTTATATCGACAGTGGAATTACAGCATGTCGTAAGGAGAAATTGTTGGCAAATTGAGTTGACCTTCATCAGGGGGTGATCTCTCTCTCTCTCTCTAGGCAATTTACCGTCTCCCGGACTTTGTGTCTTTTTGCTCAACGCGTCGTCCTAAGTTTCCCAAATCGGGATCAATTTGGTGGAAAACATCCAGCACACATGTTTAAACGATGAGAAAACCTACTCATATTCGTACCTAACTACCTACTTAATACCTAATCAGTACTACTTACTTAATGCCTACTCAATACTACCTACCTAGTGTCTACTCAGTAGTCATACTCTGTTATCTACTTACAACAGGGTTGTTTTGAGGGAAACATAATATATTTGATGTAGTAAAAATGTGGTCCCAGTAGCTACCTAAAAAAATATTTTCAGTAGGTATGTACCTACTCAATACCTAAAAAATTCCAGTCATGCAGCATGACTTAAGGAGCGAATTTTCAAAGAAACCTTTTGGGAAATTGAGATTGTAAATTTATGGTCATCTTCCAGAACTCATTCATTACGGCCTGACTGGGCACTAGTTGAGATCAGAGTGGCACGTGCAGGAAAATTTTGTCAAAAATCATTTTTGGGTGTTTTGAACCGAAAAATAGCAATTTTGATCACTCGATGCAGTCTGGACGTGCTAAAACTACTCGAAATTAAATCAGCGACCGAAAACATGATTGATAACATCCCACATATAGCTATTTTAATGAAATCCTTTCTGTATCAATTTTTTGGACCAAAAATTTGTAAATTTGGACCCCTGCGCACAGTGCGATCAGGCTGGGTAACGAACTCATCATTACTCTAGTGGAGATTGATTTGTCTGCGCAAGAACGATTTTTTTAGCATGGAAATTAAGGGGCTATCGTGCGGAATGACACACACACACACGCGCGCGCGCATGCAATCAATCAATCAAGCTATAGCTACACGTAACCAAGGTAACAACTGAATGATTATGTAACTTGGTCGACATACGATGAATCTAAAATGAGCGTGTTGATGTAAATTCCCAAAAATCTTATTGATTTTATTTGTTGTGTGCCTAGAATTGGAAATGTTTCGACCCGCAACGGGGTCTTCTTCAGTCTAATACTGCGGGTTGTTGTCCATTATCTCTACATAATATATCACCAAAACTTTCATCTTCGTATTGAAGATAAGTCAAAGTACTGTCCACAGATCGCTACTTGTTAAGAAAATTTTTATATAATACCTACTACTTGAGCAAAGTAATTTGTTCAAGTGTGGACATTGTGAAAATTATTTTGTGACGATATTATGACCGCCAAATGTTGTTAACAAGTAGCAGCTAGTGGACAGTACTTTGATACTTTGACTTATCTTCAATACGAAGATGAAAGTTTTGAAGACATTCATAATATCTCCAGATTTTTTTTTTTTTTAAAGAATGTCCCACACTTGAACAAATTACTTTGCTCAAGTACTATTATATAAACATTTTCTTAACAAGTAGCTCTGTGGACATTACTTTGACTTATCTTCAATACGAATATGAAGGTTTTGATGATATATGTAGAGGTAATGGACAACAACCCGCAATATTACTGAGGAAGACCCCTTTCCGGGTCGAAACATGCATCTAATACACAAATAAACCTCAAAATCAAGCTCTTCAAAAGTATAATTCTGAAAGAAGGAAATGGTCACACCATACTACCCAACCATGAATATATTGAGAGTGTACCCCAAACAATTCTGAAACATGTCACAATGTTTTCCATCATACTCAATATGATGCAGATTGCATAAATACCTGAAAAGATGTATATATGATCAACATCCCTTCATCTTATCAGGGCCAGGTTGGACCTTCGCACTGGTAGATAGCATAGCTCTTCGAAACTTGCGCTGCATAATCTATTTAACCTACTATAAGGAATAGATAACGCCCAAGAAATGGAGGATCTCCTTCCCAGGTAAGAAGTTCGGAAGAACTTTCGGTGGACTTCACGATGAAAATGGTTTCTGACCCAGTCCTTTTATTTCCTTGAAATCATAATTATGAGATTTAGTGGAAGTCTCTTTGAAGCGATCCAGTTTACTGGACTGCGAACTGAAGGGAAGAAAAAGATTAAACATTTCGCAATTCAAGAGAATAATTTAGACTGCTAAAGGTTCCCAGTGAGCTCAGCTTTATCAAGCGATTGTTGAATGAACAGCGACGAGGTCAACTAGGGTTTCCTTAGTGAATTATTGTGGTGAAACGGAGGGAATCTCAATCGAGCTTCGAAATAATTTTGGGATCTTTGCAATTAAAAGCTCGGGGTACCAAACGCCATCAATTTTTTGAAATTTTAAATTGTAATTGATCGGTATCCGCTGTAAAATCAAGATATAACATTACAGTCGTTTACAGATACAAAATTGTTTGAACTAGCAAAATAATGTCTAATGAGCAACACCCATGGGTCGGAAATCGTCCGATGTTTCCGAAAATCCTATTTTTCATTGATAATATTATCCATTACGCTTGGTTTCCTTCACTTGGGAACATTTTACAATTAGTTTGTGTACAAATGCCCTTTGTCCTCGAACTACCTACAAGGAAGCTAATAACTTCAAGTTTTCCTCGTTTCCGTCGATCGTAGGGCAACTTCAGCCGCTTGATTCAGAAAATTAGCAGACATATCTTCGAGAAATGCAAATCCAGCGCCAATGAGATCATAAGCCTTCTATCGAAGACAGAGAGGTAGGACCTGACACAAAATGATCCTCCACAATATGCAATAAAAAGTGAAAGCCAGACATTGAAAGTGGCCAACACTAGAATAGGTTTTTGCTTATCAATTTTAAATTAATAATCCTAAATTTCTGCCCATTTTGTAAAATAATTATAAAATAGTAAAATATACACGAAACTTGATCTGTAGGTGAAGTGTTTGTATATCACTACCATTCCAATATTGTTGCATCTAATGTATTATTATAGTCAATGAAGTAATTTTTATTCATTCAGCAACGCACCTGACACTATCCTGCACATAAAATAGCTGCTCATTTTCCCTTTCACCCTTCAACAAGAGTTTTTCGACCTTTTCTCCTGTTTAAATAAACGTTGTGACACTGAATTTCACAATTCAACAAAATGTGTGGATCGAAGACAGAAAACGCTAATGTGGTCCAGAAGATACGGTACGTAGGCAGCAGATTGGATGGAAGATGAAACATTCCCCGCCCTCCCCATCAACATATTTGGAGGGTGTGTGTGTGTGTGTGTGTGTGTGTGTGTTTGATTTCAAGCTATTACCTGGAATCAACATAGAGCGATGAGAGCCCAACGCCTTAAGCTGGTCCAACTCGTGTTTTCTACTGATAGGTACGCCACTTTCCTATCGGTGACGCGTCGTGGTTCAAGTTTTCTATTCGTAGACCTCGCACAGCATAATTATCCCCGCTCGAAGGAGCATTTGAAGCGAAATAGTGCGATGGTGGCTTTGCCTGGCGGGTGGGAAGACGTCTATTCCTTGTGGAGCGACCAGCTCCATTGACGAGTTTGGATTTTTCTCTAAAGAGGAATGCGTGAAAATTAGTGAGCCACGTTCCGTATGAAGGTCTTCGGTTGTGCTGAATCGTTTGGTTGAAGTGATTATTGAACCGTTTCGATCAGTCCAATAAATGTCTTAACTGCGTTCTCATTTTCACTCGACGAGCTGATGGATATTACATATATTTCAGACGAACGGGAACGGAAAAACGTATTCAGGAAGTTGCTAAGATTTTGATAATGTGAGAACCACATAAAAACAGGGGGTATACGGGCGGGGAGTGTTTGACGTGGTGACTAACGATTTCCATATTTGTTTTTGCGATACAGTTTGGATGAGGGCGAGCGCTACCATGAAGTGGAACCATCTAACTGGCTTACACATATCTAAGCCAGGCCAATGCAAGGCGGCTCCTGAAATAAATAGTTTTTTATTTTTCTTATTTTTGGTTTATTTTATGACCAGTAGTTTAGAGAAGTCGCGCCTTCAGTGACTTGCTGTGTTTGGAGCACGTATGGTGGGGGGGGGGGGGGGGCAGACAAAAGACAAAATGAGCAATTAGGAAGGAACTGAGGAGAGCAAAACCCCTTTCACGAGGCAAACCCCTCCACCAACCCCATCCCCCCAGCCGTGGGAAGGCGGTAGAGATGATATATCGCAATACAACCAAAGGTCCCAACGGCCAACTAAAACAATGGCAGAGCACGTGCAGAATCATCATGGCCCCGGATCCCATCTGCCCCATGTGAAAAAAGCACCACATGTGCGAACAACCGTGAAACAATCAATCGAAGAAATGAGAGGGGGGCTCTTTTGCTTTTTACTTCCATGTTCCTATTATATAGGAATGGATGTAAGGTGATACCGTCAAAAATAGGTGTTCGCGAAAACCATGGAATCTTGTTCAGAAGTGCTCAAAACGAGTTTCTAGACGGTTTCCCGCTTGATGTCGATCCGTACGTATGTATGTACGTATGATGGAATTTCAAATGATCATAACTTGCACAAAATCCGGTATTTTACAGAGTTTGTTTTTGGGTTTCATTCAGCTTGTTGAACTCTCCAATTTGAGATGAGAACGAGGTTTCTAGGTGGAAAACTAAGGGATTTATGACTGGATTTGTAATTTTTGTATGTTTTAGCGATAAGACGAAAATTAGTGCTGTTGGTTCCAAAATGCCCGCTAGGTTGTCTAGATCATACCTATTGATTTTCAGCTCGATCACACTCGATTTGGCTCATTGCCAGCAAAAAATATGTCAATGGGTCCAACGTGTTCTAGGTTTACTAGCTAAATGACGTTGGTGTGGTGTCAGAAAGTGAGATGTTCATGCAAGTATACATTTCCATGCTCAGTATGAGTAGTATATTCTTATGATAGATCTTTCAAACCAGCGCGACAGGCGCCGCAACTGTCCATAATTCGAAATGGGTCTTGTCTTCCATACAGTCTTGTCTTCCGCCAAACTTGTATCCATATTATTATGAAAAACATGGAATTATTGTGTGGAAATCACCACACCGGAACTTATTTCCTTACTTGGTGAACTGCACATGAGAGATTTGTACGTCTGGTGTCTTTTGAATCGCCACCAGTGACAGTCGCTACCAGTCGGGCCCGTTCAAAACTACAGCTACACACCACTTGATCTACTCACCCGATTAATCTGTATTTTTACTTAAGGACCGATATACGATATTTTTTCTTTTTGGAGATGCGAGCTTGCGAGCATCCAAACCACTTGTCTATTCAGACAGAAAAATAACACAAAAACGTATTATCACTACGTGAATTCACAGCCAGGTATGGACTGGTGGCGATCGTCGCACATTTTTAGGTGGTAGCGATTGTCACTGGTGGCTATTGACGTGTATTCGTACGTTTTCATCATACTTCCGGCAGTAGGCATCCAACTCGAGCAACATATCTAATAACAACCACCCATCGTGATCAATGTTTAAGGCAGAACGTTCCTAGGTTTCAGTGGATATTAGAACCAATAAATTATTATTTTCAGTTCAGCTTTTTTATTTTGTTTTTCTGAGTGCTGTTTTCTTTTTTGTTGCTGTTGTAAACAGGGCACCAGCCCGTTTCGTAATAATAAATAAATAAATAAAAGCTACCACGTTATAGGTATCGCATATATTTCCCTCGTAGCTTTCTATAAGTTTCTGTTTCATCAAAAGATATTCATTTGATTGATATTATTCTAAATGAATAGTAACGAAGAGGTGACCGACCGTACACGAACCCTATTCAAGCATTATTGTTTATTATAATAACCTTCCTTACATAACCAATTGCAACCTTTACAGAATTGGGTAGTGATATAAACATAAACAGTAATTTTAGAGTTGTTGTCACGTCACGATAGTATTTTTAAATGACTCCTAATCATTGTTAAGAAAAAATGGAAGAGACTCACATGCACCATCCATTAATCATTAATGGATTTCGTCAATAAACACAATCTTCACGTGTCTGCTCAACTATCGAAGGAATCGTATCATCAGTTGACCACCTCAAGCTCAATCTCCCGATCCAAATGACTTCGTTGGATATGTCTTCGTCTAGGTTTGAAAGGTCCAAAGGCAGGGTTCACGAGAAAGCACTAAAACCGCAATATTTCGTGAGTACTATCTTAATTCTAACAAATTTTTCACTGACGCGCGTTATTTTTTTTTTTTTTTGTTAAGCTCATGAGCTTTTTTGTTTGATTCCAAACTAGCTTGTCTATAATTAAAATCTCTGTAAAATCGTATCATATTAAGGTGACGGAGGAGTGAAACAATTCGACCAGCTTAAAGCTGGTAATTTTAGAGTATATGAAATCCCCGTACCTGCATTGAGAAATTTTATTTGGATAAGTGTAGGACAACTTACTAATTGTTGATGGTATAGTAAAACGATTCAATTGATTCAATATTACCATAAAATTGATTTCATATACCTCGTAGATTACAAAACTAAACAATTAGAAACCAAGAGGGACTAAAGAAACTTGGTGAATCGTCTCGAGTACCCATCGTGTGACACCTATCCAACAAGTACACAATTTAAAACTTGGAATGTCCTCCAAGTGCAGAATCGCTCTATTATTTTTAGCTTTTCAGATTCGCTCATTATTTTCTCCATACCTTAAATACCGCATTTACCTATACTTTCGCTCGAACGGCGAGCCGAATCGCGAGGCGAGTGACGAGTCGAAACACGCGCGGGAATGTGTAAATGCGGTATGCGAGTATGCGCACATGTCGGTGTGATACAAGGCATGTAAATAGGAGGTGTGCTTACGCTACCTGGAGCGAGAATCGTGACGTCAGAGGGGTCCCGTCCCGGCTGGTTCTATTATTGCCTTGTACTTGCCCTATCATTTCTCCGTTTTCTGTTGTTGTCAGAAGGGTTTGATACGTGGAAAACGAGTACCAAATTAGAGATGCCAAGTTGTATATGTGCCGTGGCAGTGTGTAACAATGATTTCTTTGGGGCGAAAAAAGCCGGAACTACGCTGTCATTCTTCACACTTCCAGACTCAGGTTTATAGCAAGTTTACTTTCCCTCCTGCCCTTTGCGTGTAGTGTTTTATGAGTTCGTACATATATTGGCATGATTCATTGAAATACATCAATGCTTTGTAATGCAGTAATTTGTTGTTGTTTAGGGAATTAGTGTTCACATGTACTATCAACCTAACCAACTGTATCTTTTTCTTTACTTACTGCTATTGCTTGTCTACTACTCGCTTTACTACTACTTGCTTCTCTTTACTATTACTTCAGAAAGCTTTGGATCATTGCAAGCAATTGGAATTATTTTCCTCTTCCAATATCCTTCATTTTCTTATTATTCTAATGAATGCGCCAGTAGAAAACCATCTAATTTCGGGGTGGCCAGGCGAAATAATTGACTGGGTCTTATTTTGTAAATAACTTACCGGTAACTTTATAGGTACCTTCATAAATACTAAAACCGAAGAGTTTTACGTAGATTTCTCCACAATTTCATGGAAATATACCCGCTAATAATAAAAAATGTTCGAACGAATAATGACGTTCATAAGCTGGCAGCAGTGAGCTGCTCTAATATAATTATTCTTCTTTTTTTTTTAATTCTTCTTGTGAAAGCGACTGCATAAAAATAAATAATACCCTTCTAATATTATGCACCTTATTGTTCTAAATGTTCCATAGTCTTCTAATACATTCACACCCATGTATAATACCTATTACCTACGTAATAGGTATACGTTTAATATTCAAAGAGTTGAATATTATGGGTTGAATAATAGGAAAAGTTCAAGTGTTGAATAACCAGTCTTATTATGGGTTTTAAAATGAGCAGTTTTTTTTTTCATGTGTCAATTATTCCTTCCCTCAGTAAAATCCTAGGCAGTATATATTTCAAGATTTCACTGCTCGGGTGCCTGCTAGAGATTTCAATTTCGGGGTGGCCGGTCGGAAACAATAATTATTATTTTATTATTTTGTGTGCTCACCGAGCGTGAGCACACCTCCTCTTACTAAAACTCGCCTTGGGTTGGACACGAGACGTAGGTGTACCCACGGTAGGTAGAATAGGCGGTACGGGTCACAAGGGAGGAGGCGCCCAACAGTGACGTCAGCCGGTGAGCAACTTTCGTCCGAACCCCAGGGCTCGACGTGAGGTGCCTAGGTATTTTATGAACTTTATGAAAATTCTTCTCACTACTTACATTTGGTCGGAGCTAGGAAGTTGCTGATTATTATCATCGTTCGAGACAACGCTACAATAATAATCAATCAGAATCAGCCAAGAAAATTAATTTTTTGCAGGAACAGTAAAGTTTTTCGTTCCCCACTGGCTTTGCGCTTCAATAACTTACTTTTTTCTTCCTTCATTCGTGTGTTGATTACTTTCATTCTAATAAATGTGCGAGTTCTCACGAAGCAGGTAATGACGAACCTATCAATTTCGGGAAATATTGCTTCCATCTTTTCTATCAACGTAGAAAAAACATTAGCACTGCGAATTATGTATGTGCCGTGGAATCCAGAAATTCTTTTTCCAGTTTCGAAATTATGTCCATACATTTTTTGGTGGGTTGTACCAATGAGCCAATCTGGAGATAGTGTGAAGCCGATTTTTTTCTCCCAACGAAACTGCGTTTCTCAGCATTCCGTATTCGGCTGATTTTTCTGGGTACCTTTTTCTAACCCTGTATGCTATATATCCCGCCAAAATGTCCAGTAGCCCCAGTTTCTCATCATCGCAAGTTGATTTATCGTCTTTCACACCATCACTTGCAAGCTCGCACCACCCCTTTCAAAATCCGATTTTTTTCCGCAATCTATTTGTATACTTAATTATTGCAGCCAGCAATAGCACATCCAACCATTTCTTACTGGAAAAAGGGACAGCAAATTGAAATAAGCACGACAGTGGACCGGAAAACCAACACCAAGTGGACTGGAAAAGTGGGGAAAAAGGTCGAAGCTAAACTCGCTGCTGTCTGGCCAGAAATCCCGGGTGGGAACAAGTTCGGGCGATAGCTGCTCGACTGAAGGGTGAAGAAGATGGGGTCTTGCCTGAAGGTTGGACATTACAGGACGTCCGAAGCATGAAGTATGCTCCCACATCTTCTGCGGATGTTGAGACATCATTCTCACAATTCAAAAAAATCCTCAGTGACAAGAGAACGAATCTAACCCTTGAACACATTGAACAGCATATAGTTGTTTTTTATAATGATTTTAATTTCCTATGATTTTTCTCAAACTTGTACTATGTAGGTATATTATCTATAGTACATAATATGTATGTTATTCTAAATATTATTCTTTATTAAGTAGGTATCGGATTCATTCTTTTTGAACCGTTAACCCTATTAACCCAATAATTTATCATAAAATGTGAAAAATAACTATAAAATAAACTACATACTTCTAACCAAATCGTCACGAAATAGCCGAATTTCCGAAATAGACGTCATAAACCAGGAAAATAAAAGTCATAAAAGTCATAGAAAAAAGGTCATGAGACGGAAAAATAAAAGTCATAAGCCTCTGGTTATAACGGATAGTAACGAGTATCAGGACAGCATGGATCTGTTAAATACAACAGACTTATGTGGTAGGTTTCATTTTTGAGTGAAGTTATGAGGTAGGTATGCTTCGTCCTTCTCGAAGCTGAAGTTGTTGACAGAGATGATCGCTCGGATTTATCTAATCTATCCGAGTTATTTTAACAGGATATTCGATTCCATCCATGTTCACTTTCTTCTCAAATTTCCTGAAGTAGGCGACACGATTGTGGCGATTTCCGTCTGGGAATAATAGAGCGGATAAAATTGACTGCAGGAAAAATTTGTTATATTCTGCGTTTCTCACATTTATTATGCCAATCTTAGGATGGGCGACCGCCTTGGGAGATGGAATTTATGATGAAACGTATAGTGGTTAATACTTTGATAAATTGTAGAAACTACTCGCGAAAACACACTACCTCATCAACTTCCGTCTCTCACATATTTACTCATAACATAATCTTATCCGCTGACTCATCAAACAGTTTTCTATATTCCGTGTCCCGGATGGAAGTATCCTCACTATGCCATGAAATGTTGATGATATCGTCACCCCAGTGCAAAAGTGGGCTATCTCAAGTAAATGAGATTTTGAGTTTTGTGCACGGATCATCTCAAATTCCCTCTATTTTCATTGTGCAAGACGTATCACGTATATCTCAGTGGAACACCACTAGATAGAGCGCCGGTAAGTGGGGTATCTTGGATTTGGGGAGAGGGGACAGTCACGTCAGTTGATCCACGTTAGGCTCCAGGGAATATGGATAAGTTGAGTACCAGTAAGTAATATTTTCATAAAATTCTTTGAGTTATCATGTGATGGCTCTGTTCAGAACAATGAACTAAGTAAGTTGTTTTCTGGTAGATTATTCCGTTCACAGAGTTTATATCACTGTAGCTCTATAGCCCTCTTTTGCTCTAAAATTTCCAGTAATATTTTCGTTGGTACGTTACGTATAATGAAGATATCTCTCTTCTGATGGAGAAATTGCGGAACCTGAGGCGAGTGATTCCATTCAAGAGTCAACCTTATTCAACCTTATTTGCGTTTGTTGTTTCATTACTAATGATTGCTCTTTCATACCACAGAACTGACCAGAGGTAGGACCTAACCCTGAACCCTGGAACTAACCCTGAACAAAAATGAGGATGCCGTTTCACCTCAAGGTAGATCTAAAATCTAAATCATTTTTAATTACCCAGTCAATATAGGTAAGACAAGAATTTTTCATTTTGCTCCTTTCTGATTTCCAGACAAGAACAAATCTTGGAATCGGGATCAACCTGTGTTTCGAATTCCATCAGGCACCATCTACTCGAGGTAAGTGCAGGTTTCCAGGTTTCGATATCGTCTTTTATGGCGACAATTGCGGAGGTCAGCAGAACCCGTTTTGTTTTACCCTGTACTTGTTTGCCGCATGGGCGCATAAAAACATCATATCCACAGCCAGCAAATCCCTCGTAATCAGGCACACTCAAAATGAGGAGACAGCGTTCAATCCGTAATCGAACGCGCTATAACAAAATACAGAAAAGATCTAAGCCCCATCTACATTCCAGAGATCTAAGCCCCAGACAAAGAAGACAGCTCCAGTATACGTTGTCCAGCAAATGGGATCACTCCACCATCTTCGATTTAAAGAAGCTGACAGGAGATATGACAATAAAGGAAACCTTATTCAATAAAGACCGAGACAATGCATGTACCAATTGCTGATATCTGTGTAAACCTGCGTAGACCCACAAAGCTGAGCGGACTGAGGAGGTGTAGACAGTTTAGACTGAAAATCGGGAAATGTGATGAGTTTGATTGACGTCAAAGGTTTATTAGGATAGAATCCGAGGTAATGATGGAATTGTAATGAGAATTCCGATCATTCTCATGATTAGTGGACTGCAAAATATCACCTTCGACATCAATTCTCCCAGGATTATGGAAGTATACGCGTATGTCGTTCGCTCTGATAATTATGCCCCTATGCCAATCCTTGTTATTAATTCCTGTGACATCACTGTTTCCACGAGCTTTTCAGTAAATGACCGCTATTTTGCGTTTACAAACCGCCATCCCTCCTAAATTAGTCCTTTGTGGAACAGGGCAATATGTGACCTCTACATTACATCAGAAACCTCCTGAACAGATAGCCACTGGCTATCCCGTCAACTGATGTACTACTATATTATTATAGAACGAAAGGCATCACTGTGGGCCGCAGATAAGAAGGTTAGAGTTGCGTAAAATTTGGTGTGTGCCTTTTTAAATGGTTTCTATCCAAATGTCCATTCTCTGTTAATCTATTTTTGTCTTTGGACACAGAAAAAACCTCAAATACCAAAAACAATATTTTCTCAACCTTCCTCCATCAGGAAAATTGCGATGGAAGCCAAAGACTTTCAGATCGAGTGAATCGGGTGGAACTGGTATCAAAACTGATCCGGGCTGAAAAGAGAGATTGACTCGACTTTTCCAATCTTAACTTTAATCCTCGAACCCATATTAGCGAATTTTCGAAGAAAAGGGAGCTATTGTTCTCGGTCCAAAATTTTTAAAACTCGAATTTCCGAAAGATTTTTATACCAAAATCCGTTTCAGACCATCCTGAATTCACTGCCGAAAGACTCCAAAAATTATATATATATATATATATATATATATATATATATATATATATATATATATATATATATATATATATTTATATATGTATGTGTCATTCCAGACGATAACTCTCGAAATAATTGAGATAAAAAGTTCAAATTTGCACGAAAAATCTGTCTTGGCAATCGACAGGCTAAGTTCGAAGATGGGCAGAATCGGGTCACTCTAAGGGGGAGTTTTGGGGAGTTTTAGGGGGGTAAAATTACCCATAAATTCCCAAAATGAAACAGTCTGACAAGTGACACCTCATTTTAAAGGTTTTTGTACGCTGAACACGATGGTGAAATCAGAATTGCGATATCTCATTCCGTTCTCAAACTGGAGCACTTTGAAGATAAAGGAACGTGGTTATTTCTTGAGATGTTCTTCCTGGTTCGTCTGCTCTAATCTGATAACGGAATGGGATATCGCAATTCTGACTTCACCATCGTGTTCAGCGTTGGAAAATCTACAAACCGAGGTGTTACTCGGCAAAAAATGGACCAAAAAAATTGCTACGTATCCAATACCTACTCTTCTGGTATTCAAAACATTTTTGATTTCCCCCTCCTCCCCCTTCCACCCCAAATTTTACTTTGCGTAAAACTACTCCTGTTTCAATTTTGTATGATATCAAGTTGGGAAAACATTGGCCGAAAATTAATTTTCAGAAAATTTTAGGCGGAGGAGGAAAACTTTGAAAATTCGCTCTTATAGCCATGCTGCATGACTGTGGTTTTTTTCCTTTGCACCTACTTAATTAATAAACTCCACTAAATCAGATCACTGAAAATAGAGAATATGTAATATCGAATATAAGGTCAAAATTATGCATTACATACATGCTACGAGTGCATGAACTCGTAGCACATGACATGACACGAGCATAATGCACGTATGCACGTATACAGGATAGACCAAAATTTAAGGCCCACCGAAATATCTCCCGCCGAAGGGGGTTTTGAAAAAGTTTCAAATGGTACCTCGCCCTTAACGTTTTGCGTAGAATCTGAATCCGAAATTTTTGCGCACAAACGAAACGGCACAATGCACACTGACTTCGTTTTTTCGAATGAGAACCCCTACTTTTTATTGCAGATTCAAATTCTACGTTCATTGCAGATTCAATTTCATGAAACAATTACGCATTTTTTAGTGAGCGAAATCGTGCGCAAATACGCATAAAATGTTGGCAAAACGGGTTTTGTGGGTGCAGTAATCTGCCAAGTGTGACACATGATTTGAATGTGTTTTTTCAAGCTGAATAACGTGGTGATGTTCATTTTTCGATCTGCAATTCGGGTGTCTCGGCTGATGATCCTGCCCCTCCTAATTTTGCGATTAAGCCATGTCAGACAAACTTTCAAATTTTAGACAAAATTACGTTAACTGTGTTTGTAGAATTCAAATACGACATCTTTGCGCACGTGAGCATTGGCAAAATGTGCGCAATACACACTACTAACTCAGTTATTTCACATGGGAATCCCCATGTTGTATTGCAAATTTGGATTCTACTTGGTTTCATGAAAAAAATGACATAGTTCTACTAAAAAAAATTAAGAGTAGTTATCATTTGAAAGTTTTGTCCAAAATATTGCAAAATTAGAAAGGGACGGAGAGGAGACATACGTACTGCACCAATCGAAAAATGAACACCACCGCGTTATTCATATTCAGTGAAAAAACATATTAAAATAATGTATCACACTTGGTAGATTACTGCACCCACGGTAATAATTGCGATGAACAGGTAAATGGGGAAGGAGAGGCAGCAACATCAATGAGTGTGAGTGATTCATGCTGATCCACGTATATATAGGCTGATGAGTGATTAAAAAAAAACACATCTTTGAAAATCTATACTTATTAAAAGAAAACTATGAAACTTTGGGTAACTGATCATGTAAATAGTACGTAATCAGGGCACCTGGAAACGAATGGTATGACCAAGAATGTGCAGCTCTCATGGAAATTAGGAACCAACAAGAGAACCCGAATACAAAGACCGACCAGGCGAAACAGTGAAGCATATAGATCTAGCAGAAGATCGTTTCAGAGAACCAACGTGCGACAGTGGACCCTCGAGAGTCCCCCCTCCTAGACCAGCGAGATTATCACCAGTTAAGCAGCGATATCGATCAGGCTTCCGCCAAACGACCCCATCTTCACCGGAACAACAAAGGACTCGAGAATTGCCACTGCCACACTCCACCCCACATGACATACTTCTGGGTAGCAGAAGTATGAGAGGGAAAAGGGGGGTTGAAAAGTAGTTGTGAAGTTCTGGTTCTGGAAAGGATATCTGAACAACTACAAGGTGACTAACCTCCATCGTACTTATTGAGGTACTACCTCAATAATTTTCTGGTGGAGAAAAAAATCCTACATACGAATATTGGCGGAGAAAAAATGTTGTCAGAGGTTGTTCTAGGTGATGGATGGAACAACTATTGGGACTTGTAAGTTGGCACACGGCATTAATCGCCTTCAAATGAGCTTAATATATACCGAATGTCTACAGTTATTATAGGACAAACTCAGGGAATCGATTCTACAGATAATTTGCAACAACTTTTGTCTCGTAACAATTATTTTTTTTAGTCCATGGAAAACCCGAGTTTTTTGCTTTTAGTTTTTTTCACGTTCTCCACTCATAAAAACTGCCATAACTCCCTTATTTATCAGTGTAATATCAAATCTGAGGAGTCCGTTGGATAGAACGTGAAATTTCCTATCTCTCTGGTAATAAATCCAATTGTTTTAATCAATCCTGATTGGTGAAAAAATGGCCCAAGTTCCAAACTTGAAGATTTCTCAAAAATCACCGTTTTTTCTTTCGTTTTTTGCGCTATTAGTACGGAGGTTTTTCGGCGTGACTCCTCGGGAAAAACTTGCCCAGAATCTCAGCTTTCCAGTGGAATAAGGAAAAAAATTTCACAGTGAAATTTGGTTGAGAAAATTACGTTTGAGTCCTGAAAAACGTGGGTTTTTAGGCGAAAATCAAAATTTTCCACCAAAAGCCGACTTGCTTCATGTAAATGAGTTTGAAATCGCAACATTGTTTGCATTTTTTGACGCTGAATCGAATGGCGACACTCTCAGACCAGTCACAACCGGTCCCATATCTCGGAAAACAGGGGTGGAGGAGCCTCCGAACTCAAGACAAGTGTACTTTAATTTTGTTTACTGATTCTTAGTCTCTTAACGAACAAATAGTCATCTCGATACGTTCAGATTACGAAGTCGTCTGAATGCATAATCGGCAGTCTGTTAACTGTCTCAATATCATGCCTGTGTATTCCAACCAGGAGTTACCTGATATTGTTTTTGTGTATGGGTTTTCGAATGGCAACACTAAAGCTGCCGCCCGTGAGAACGCTAGGCGGTTCCCCGACCGAAGACATCCCAATCATAAAACATTTCCTCTCGTATTCCAGCGGCTGAGAGAAACAGATTCGGCTTCTGGACGCCATGCCGTTCAACAGAGTAACCAAGAACCCATCCAAAATGAGATCCGCATTTTGGACATTGTGCACGAGGATCCTGGAACGAGTACGCGGCGAATAGCCCAACAGGTCAATAATAATTTATTCAAGAGCACCAGTTAGTTCACCGGGTTCTCCAGAATAATAATTTATACCCATACCATCTCACTCGGGTTCAAAGCCTTCTGCCACGGGACTACGCGTTCAGGATGAGGTTCAGCGAGCGGCTCCTGGCTCAAAGACCCGGATTTGAGCAGAACATTATTTGGACAGACGAAGCCACCTTCACCAGAACGGGTATCTTCAACACCCGAAATACGCACTGGTAGGTAGGGTTTCATTTGTTAGGTTTGCTATAACTGCAACGTACATGTCCTCGCAACTGACAATGAATAATCTTCATCAGCCGGTGGGCAGAGGAAAACACTTTTGCGCTCCATGCGGGCAACAATCAATACGAATTTCGGGTAAGCGGTTGGGGTGGGGTAGTTGGGCAGCAGCTAATCGGACCCCTCATACTTCCTGCAACTTTGAACGCACAGAGTAAGGACAGAAGACCAAGCTCGAGCGAACATTTCAGATTTTGCGGCACTTCTCAACTAGGAGTTTTCGAATTTTTTAGAAGCCATCCCGCTGGATCGGAGGGGTCAGCTATGGTTCCAGGTGGACGGTTGCCCGGCCCATAACGCCCGAATCATCCGTGATTGGATGAACGTCCATTTTCCCGAGCGGTGGATCGGTTGTTATGGGCCGGTACCCTGGCCACCCAAGAGCCCTGACCTCACCCCTGTGGACTTCTACGTATGGAGTACGCTGATGTCCTTAGTCTACTCAGAAGCTGTGGACACGACGGAAACCCTCATCAGGAGGTATGTAGATTCCAAGCAATAAAAAAAGTTCTTAAAATTAAAAAAACGGTAGTTACCAAAATTTCTATGGATACAATGACCTGACTCTGCTACTACCTGAACGATTACTCAAACTAATGCATTATCTTTTTCCAGAGTGCAGGAATGCGGCGGGGTGTTGCAAAATGCTCGCCAACTACGGGACGTCACGAGGAGCGTGCTTAAACGATGCCGCCTTTGTGTTCAGCAAGGAGGGGGGCATTTTGAGAACCTACTGTAGAACCATCCCTATTCGCAATGTTATTTTTTAAACTGAATAAATTTAATAAATGAGATGCCAAAAAACGAGTATTTTCATGAAGCAAGTCGGCATTTGGTGGAAAACGTTGATTTTCACCTAAAAACCCACGTTTTTCAGGACTCAAACGTCATTTTCTCCATCAAATTTCACTGTACATTTTTTTTTCTTATTCCACTGGAAAGCTGAGATTCTGGGCAAGTTTTTCCCAAGGAGAACACGCCGAAAAACCTCCGTACTAATTGCGCAAAAAACGAAAGAAAAAACGGTGATTTATAAGAAATCTTCAAATTTTGAACTTTGGCCATTTTTTTCACCAATCAGGACTGATTAAAACAATCGAATTTATTATCAGAGAGAGAGAAAATTTTACGTTCTTTCCAACGGACTCCTCAGATTTGAGATTACATTTATAAATAAGGGAGTTATGGCAGTTTTTATGAGGCAGAGTCGAAAACGTGAAAGAAAAATTAAAAGCAAAAAACTCGGGTTTTACATGGACTAAACAAAATTGTTAGGAGACAAAAGTTGTTGCAAATTAGCTGTAGAATCGATTCCCTGAGTTTTTCCTATAATAACTGTAGACACCCTGTATAGTTATATTGAACTCTACATCCGTTAATGAGCAGTACCCATGACTTCTGTTTATATTTTCAAATTTAAGTAGGTTCCATTCTAAGAATTTTGAGACAAACCGCAATCGCCTGCGGGGTCCCGCCTGGCGGGAGGGGTGCAATGACGTCACTCGTTGCCAAAATTTTGAAAGTTCATAGAAAAAGAATTATTCATCGTGCGGTTGGTCTCAAAATTCTTAGAGTAGAATCTACTTGCATTTGAAAATGGGAAAGTGAAATAAACAGAAGCCGTGGGTACTCCTCATTGCGAATTAATTTTAGTATTCGTTAGTCTAGGGCTGATTGGCTACGACTGGCTATTCGTATTAGCACGAATTCGAAAAATCATCTACCTAATGTTACTTTATCTGATATCCAGTATATCTTCCGATGTCCGATAGGCGCAGGGGATTATCACTGCGAACAGACATTTGTATTCTAGAAGAAAATGTAAAATGCAATTAGTAGGTGTAGAGGAACGTTGGGAAGGAAAGCGAGGTGAGAGGCGCGTAACAGCGTTTATCTGCATCCAGTCCTCACAGGCAGAGGCGCTTAAGTTATTCTCCCCCTTCGACCACCGCTCTCACCGCCACTCTAAATTCATTAACGTCCTTCCTAATCATAATGTATGCATATAGCATGTATATAATATTCAAGGACTAATTTGCAGCGAGCTGCGGGCCATAGGAGGCCAGAGACGGTTGGCCCCCGTTGCAGGGAGCGCGATAGCCCCGGTCTCTCGGAAACGCATTGCAGCAAAACTAAGTTACTATCGGGCTCGAGGTCCCTGAAAGGAAGGAAGGAAGGACCGTTGGTGGATGGTATGATGGGGGGGGGGGGGGGGGGGGGGGTAGCTCACCCACTTGGAAAAGCGCGTAGTGACTAAAACGTAAGCCCGCTCTTGATGGTGAAGGTGTTGGGAGTTTCAGTGCGGACCATACAAACTACTACTACGACTAGCAGTTAACCCATACATTGAAGTACGACTTATTGAAGTTGCTTGCCCACCGCACCCAAAAAAAAAAAAACACGTGAAAAATGGATCAAACAAAGGAACTGCGGAAGTACACGACTTTGAAATACGCGGATAAAACTACGTCGTGGCTGCCCTGAAAACCGACGAACTATCAGCATCGCCGCTAGGCAACTCGTCGTCCAATTCATGTATCGCTTTTAACAACTCCCCAGGTCAGCCAGCAAACAAGTTTGCTTTTATTGCTACATATTTTTCCGTTTAAATAATTTATCTACAGTTACTGGAATCGATATCGGTATATTAATTACATAACTAATGTACATGATTAATGATATTTCAACAATTCATCGAAATACGGTAATTGTGAAATTACTGCTACTGGGAAAAAATGTAGACGTATTTATTTTTGAAAAGATGCTCTTGGATGGATAGCGCGAGAAAGTTTCCCCTTCTCCTTCGCTGAATACTTGGATTGCGAATTGATACTTATTCATTATTATACATAAAATAATGATATGATAAAGTAGTATTGTTGATAAGGTAAGGTTTCTAAAAACAGACAAATAACCTAGGTACTTCCCAAAAATTTCGCCACTTATGATGTCCAGCTATTCATCGTAGGAGAGTGCGGTCAGTATCAAAATTCATAGAACGGATCCTAATTTCATTGAAAAATGGGAAAGTAGTATAAACAGAATTCATGGGTACTCCTCATTAACCCCGATATGGGTCTTACGATATGGAAATGGTACACATGTCCTTTTCATCAGTGCTAAATGAAACATAATACCTAATGTTGAAAATATGATTTTCCGTTTACAAACTGATTTACTCTTTTTTTCTTTCTTCTTCTCGTTGTTAACAAGCTAGTTTGAGAAATATTCGGATTCACCGTTGAATTTCCTATGTATAAGGCTGACAAAATTTCGTGTCAAAAACCCCTTCTGAGGCTACGGGTCGTTCGCAGGACAAACAGACAAATTTAGAACGGAGTGCATCATTTCAAGAGCCCTTTTACATCAGCTACTTTGAGAAAAACGTTTACATTATCGGAAGTGAAAATTCCCGGGCTGTTGTTGTCTGAGGCTTTTTGTTCATTATTTCTTCTCAGATTATTTGAAGTGGCAGGATTCCACGTAATTCTAAATCGTAAATACTATTTCAAGGACGCAAGAAGCGATGGAACGAATTCAGGTAGGAGTGGAAATGAAGGTAAGTTAAGATAAGGGGGGGGGGGGGGGGGGGAGGTGCGGTGGATAGGCCAAATGGAGAGGGTGTGTCTATTCTTGAAAAACGTTCACGTAGATCTCTTATCCTTGACAAATCCCGAGACAGGGGAACATTGATTGAGATAGGCCGGCGTGGATATAGAACATCACGTGGTTGGAATAGCCATCCCGATTTTTTTCCTTTCCGTCGTATTTGCCCCTTCCATTTGCCCTTCCTTTACTTCTTCCCGTATTTCAGTTTTTCTCTGTTCTTTCCACCGATGAGATAGAATTCACATTGTGGTCACCCAAGTAGAACATAACCCATCGCGGCCGTGGTACATCATTCGGAAACCAATGGACCGCGGTAGATGTGTCTCATAATAAATCTCGATTCATGTACTCATGAAGATCGTAACAGCAGGAAGACGAGGCACCCTTTTCACTTTGCTCTCGGTAAAATCACATCTTGAAAATATAACATGCAGAGCCGGTTTTTAAGTCCGTTCCTCCCCCCTAGCTCACATCTGTGCTAGGATATGTTTCAAGCACATCCATGAATTAGTCGTAATATGTATATATATAATATATGCCATTCCAAACTATATCTGATCTTGGCACAAGATTACAAAAAAAAATTAGTTGTTGAACAGATCAAAAGAACGGGGTCGAGTTCTATATAAAATCACCAAGTATTATAGAATGGCAAAATATATTCTGATTGGAAAAATACTATTGCAGTAAGTAAAACACCTGTGTTTCTTCTCAAAACAGAAAGTCGTTAGGTATTATTAAAACATGAGGACGATTTCAAAGAAGAGCAATTTTCGAAAACAACACCCTGTAGGTCAATTTTGAGTTTTTGTGGTAGGCACAGACTGGTGACAGGAGACAGAAAAAAGCTAAAAGTTCCAATCGTCAAAAATATTTTTAAAAATTGAGTTTTGGTAGGTAGTCAGAAACCGCTAACACTCGGTAAAATGGCTAGGATTTTTGTGTGGGACAAATTTGCTTATAATCGGTAAAAATCACGTAAAATTGTATTAGATCACCAGAAATGTTATAGAATGGTACATCAAGAATTCGCTCGTATGGCCTCATGACTGGTTCATTTATGCAACACATTTCCATTAAACATAACATCTTTGAGGGTGACAAACTATTCAAACTTTGAATTTCATGACTGAAAAATGTAGAAATTGCTTCGAGAATTCGCTCATTAGATCTCCATGCTTGGAACTTTCTTAGTGATTTGAAAAGAGTATTTATTTATTTATTAAATTAAACGGCACAGCTGTGCCAATTACAATAAAATAATCTGCGTAACTGGAAGGTTGCCATCGCACGGCTCACAGTTGATATACAAATATTAAATGTTAAAGAATATTTGGATTACAACGTGAAGTAGGTTCGTGGGGTGGCATATTGGTGGAAGCAGTAACAATGAAGAACAGGTGTAGATTGTGGTACGTTTATGGGGTGGCAAATTGGTGGAGCAGGAGGTGGATGTAGAAGCAGGAAAAGCACTCATGCACACAGACCTCGAGCCGCGGATTTGAGCTGACCCAAGGAGCCCGTGAAGAAGTCGAGGCCCGCACCGTCGATCAAAGCATTGGCCATCCTTGGCAGGCGAAGCATGGGGCGATGGAACAGGTAGTTCCTGTCGGCGAACGGAACCGCAAATAGCTGCTGCGATCTCGCCGGGTATACAGGCACCAACAAGCCCACCTGCGACAGAAGCCTAGGACAGAAGATTTCCCCACGGACAAGTCTGTAAAAGAAGGAAAGATCGGTGATCCTCCTTCTAACCTCAAGTGACTCCAGACCATGCGCCACAATCAACGCCCGACAATCAACCTGGTCACGAGGTATTCGAGTCCTGTATGCCAAGAAATGAAGGAACCTCCTTTGAATCCTCTTGAAGCGATTGATATGAAATGCACAGTGCGGCGACCAAAGTATGCTGCAATAATCCAAAAGTGGTAGTACGAGACATTTAAAGAGCAATACGATGGCGTCAGCATCTGTAAAATCACGTGCGCATCTATTCAGATAACCCAACGCTCTCAAAGCACGCCCACAAACCGCATCCATATGAGCAGAAAACTCGAGGTGGGAGTCAAGAAGAACACCCAGATCACGGTTAACCGCTTTTCTGATAAGTGGTACTCCACCGATGAGATAATGATGTTCGTAGGTGTGATGATTTCTGCTAAAGGTGGTAGTAAGTGAGCATTTCGCTGGGTTGAGGCTCAAGCTGTTAGTGGGACACCAACCAAGGAGCAAGTCCAAGCAAGACTGCAGTCGATCGCAATCCCCAAGGTTCTCAACAGCGCAAAAATTCTTGAGGTCATCCGCAAATACAAGATACTCAACATCCCCTATTAAAGCCTGCACGGAGTTGATCATCAAGAGGAACAACAACGGCCCGATGTTTGAACCATGTGGCACGCCTGAAGAGGCCAAGAAGGGGTCCGAGACAAAACCTCGCAGCCTGACGCACTGGCGTCTCTCATTAAGGAAGCTCGCAATCCACTGATGCAAAGAACCAAAGACACCCAGGGACTCCAGCAATCCAGAATGTGAGCATGAGAAATCTTATCAAACGCTTTTGCTAAATCAGTTGAAATTACATCCACCTGGACGGCCCTGTCAAAGTTTCCATGTACATACTCAGTGAATGAGAGCAGGTTGGTTGTTGTGGATCTACCCTTCATGAACCCATGCTGCTGAGTGACGATAAAATTCGAGAACAGTGGTGTGATACGCTTCACAACCAGCTTCTCGAGAGCCTTCGGTATAGCCGAGATGGAACATACACCCCGAAAATTGGTTACATTCGATCGATTCCCTGATTTGTGTATTGGTGTGACGATGGATAACTTCCATGGCTCGGGAAAATGACCCATGGCAAGTGAAGCATTAAAGATGGCAGTGCGCGGAGGGCTCAACAAGTGGGCACAGTTCCTCAAAAGCAACGGCGGTATACCGTCAGGCCCCATACCCTTCCACGGATCCACGGCCTCCAGCTCCACCCTTACCTCCTCCTCAGAAAAGCTCAGCATACCAACGGGTACAACATTCAATGTAGGATAAGTAGGCTCAAACACTGTGGAGAAATAGCTGGCAAACAGGTTGACTACATCTTGCGGAGTCTCAGCAGTGACGCCATCCAGCTTCATGCAATGGGACAATTCATTCTGGCCATCCGGGTAGTTGATGAAGTTCCATAAGGCCTTTATGTCAGACCTCATCGCATTTTGCACTCCACCAACACAACTGGCATAATCCCTTCTAGAGATGCTTTTGCACTTCCTGCGCAGCTCAGAGAAGGCAATGTAGTCCTCTTCCAACCCTGTCTGTTTGTAACATGCATGTGCTACTCGCTCAAGTCCCACATATGCAGTAAGTTCAGATGAAAACCATCGGGTTTTTGGGACATGGGCCTCGACTGCGGTTCTCAGATTCTGATACATATGATTGAGAGCCTCTGCAAGGGGAAGCGTGGAGCACAAGGACCAATCACAACTGGCCAGGTAAACTATCATAGCGGGATAGTCTGCTTTTTTGAAGTTATAAACAAATCTCTCAGGGGCGTGAGATATGAACTCTAGATTTTGGCAGTGCAACTTAAATTCAAAAGATGGGTGAGTGACGTCCGGATCAAACAATGGCTCACACTCCCTAACAGAGAACCCCTCAGCGTTGGAGAAACACAAATCAATAACATTGCCCGTGACGTTCATTGTATTGTTAAATTGGCGAAAATTGTGAAGGTGAACTGATTCATAAAGTAAGCGATCCCTGGCACCTAGATGAGGAGGCTGTATTGCATCATTCCAAGCGTCTGACCCAATCCCGGGTATGTTATAGTCTCCAGCCAGCACCATATCATAGTTGGGAAAAGCATGAGACCTTGCATCGAGCTCATCGAGGTGGGCCTCTAACACAGATACTGGCTGATAATCCGGCAGATAGATACAGCCCAAGACGACCTTGAAGTCTGGCAAGATGACGAAGACCTACTCAGCGTTATCAGACGACTGCCATCCGTAAGATCGCCAGCGATTCGCCACCGCCCCCTCTTGATTTAAGATAATTATTTGATGGAGACCTATCGCAGCGATATACGTTGAAGTTGTGTAACCCAAGTTCAGGTGTATTCAAACGAGCAGAAAGCCAAGTTTCAGTTAAGAAAAGAAAATCATAGGTAATGTGAGGGGCCTGGTGCCAAAGAGAGGTAAGTTTCGTGTTCAGGCCTCGAATGTTTTGATAAAATCCCGCTAGAGTTGCACAGGATTTCTGGGAGTTTGACCGTTTTTTGAATTTTGGGTATATGCGAGCTGAGTAGAAACGATTTTTGGAACACCGGATATGTAACGTATGGTCAAATCCTTCTCGCCAGCATCCATTCTTCGTTGGAGTGATGAGCGAAGGTCCTTGAGGTAGGTCCGCTGGGCTGGGGTCCTATCAGAGGAAGCTGAAAGTACCCTGGGCTTGGTGGAGCAGTTCGCAACTAGAACCCTAGTAGCATTGTGAGGAAATCTCCATCCAAAACGAACGTTATACATCACGCCGCATACAAGCCGGCGTTATGCAAGGCAGTATTCTAGGCCTCTATGCGAGTGACTGAGTGTACGCCGCCTGCGATATCGACCCCACTCAAGCATCTCTTTGACTTCAGCTTCACGTGGAGATACTGGGACAGTGGTATACTGTATGCAGATTAAATGTCAATAGGCTGAAACTATGGGTTCCTCACGTACTGCTACCCCACTAAATTCGCTAAGCTCCCGCTGAAATACCTTCAAATGGATGTAAATACGGCTAACGTTGCGACGACCTAGAAATAGACAGAATGAAAGACCAATTCCCACGCAGAGAGTAGCCGAAAGAACACCAGAATTCTAAGCCAACATGAGATGCTCTCACCACTGAAAGGCTGCCGCTTCGTGAGCTTCAAATGACAGATCCCAACCTGCTACCGGTTCTCCAATGGCTGAAGAAAGGCCAGCGGCCAGCGTGGAATGTGAGAACAGGAATAACTGCTACCACGAAAGCATATTGGGCCGTGTATGAATCACTCTTTCTTCAACAGGGGGTTCCTAAGAGCCACCAGGACGCTATATTTTGGTAGTTAGTCTGTTCGAGTTTTGCTAATGTTGTGGGCGATCATTGTACAATTTTCGTGAGATACTTTTGAGCTTAAAGGAAATCATTAGATTCGTTAATGTGTTCTTGAGGTTTCAAACCAAATTTGAGATTTCGGAGCTCAACATTAAGCCCAGCTAATTTGGGAGCTTCATTTTCCACTAAGTTCTTTCAAGTGATAGTAATGGAGAAGCATTTTGCTCTATTTTTGTTAAACAAAAAGATGACACAAATTTTCTAAAGACCCTCAGCCAAAAATCATATCCATGTTGGAACTTCATCATACGATTAAAAATTGAATTTTTACAACTGTAAAATTGCTAAAATTAGGAATAATCAAACGTTGAGGAGATTGGAAAACTACGATAAACAATAACTACATAGGTACTTATATGTTATTTGAGTTGTTGAAAAAATGCGAAATGCAAGCAAGTGTTAGTTTGGTATTTTCTGTGACACTGAAATACTTTAATACTATCTATTATATAGTATACTTATAAGTTTATAATGTACTTCAAAATACCGGGCAACCCGTTACATCGTCACCTACATGTAGAGATCGGAATTCCATGCTTACATAGCCTGACACAATAACATTCCGTCGACAGTTTAAGCCTAAGTTCGTCTTACCTGGAATGTTACACTTTATTCAAGAACATTATAGGTATGAACTTATCTTTGGTCATTGTTTGTCAGATGTTCAAATATTGGAGTAATCGATAATCGAGTGGACATTAAATTATTTTGAACGAAACAATTGTTGAAGTCATTGTACACAAGACTTCTGTTTCCATAGTTATGAACTTCCTGGGCTTCTCGCTAGGTGAAGACCGATCAATTACAAAACTAAGAAGTACCTAGAACTATTTGTGGTCAGGTTTCATTTCAAAATCTTTGTTTCGTACGTCATCTCAAATATCAGAGGTGCTGAGGGTTTTGGTTTATAATTCTGTGAATAATACACCTAGGTATGTATTCTCTCAGCAAAAAATTTTTATAACACCACCTCAAAATTTTTTCTTTTCCGTTTCAAGGTGCGTAGATCCCAAAAATGCAATGTCCGTCCGCCGTATCACGTGTACCGGCTTCATTTTCGGTCTAAAAAATTCGTTCTGTCGCACACATGCTCCATTTGGGCCCTAGTTGTGTCCCGAAACTTTTCAGCCCGATCGGGATATACCCAGGGGTGTTATGAGTGAAAATGTGTATAAAAATAGGTACTTTTTGTGTTTTAGTAACATGTTAGCAAAATGAGCTTTTGAGGTATCGTTTTCCATGTTTTTGGGGACGAGAAGACCGAATATGAAGTCGAGTTTGACCAAAGAGTGGAAAATAGAGGTTGTGCCAGATGTTCAGCTCCCAAAATTGATTTTTTATGAGTCAAAAACCTGCGAAATCGTCTGAAATCACCATCAATTCGCCAACGCACGGTTGTTTTGAGGTTGATAAGCTAATCCCCTTCAGGGGCAATGTAAGAGTGGGCCTTATGGCCCAAATTGTAACCCTGATTATGTAAATATACGATCAATCAATTTGTAGAATTACACTAGGAAAAGGGTCAACACGTGGATCAAGACGATTAAATGGCACTACCAATGATCAAAGATAATTTGAAAAAAAAAGGATGCACCTAATTCAAGTTTTGGGAGCCAAAATTGGTGGAAACCACCAGAACAACAACATGAAAGAAACAATAAATGAACAGCCAGCATTTCTGTAGGTATGTCCAGTAGAATAATAAACCAATGTGACAAGGACTTTGCAGCGTTTTTTCCCTGTTTGTGCGTGCGGTAAAAATCTAGTAGAGAACACGATGAGATACTTTTCGCTTTAGGCAGCATTTTACTTCAATACTGTTAGCACAGTGTCGATATCGAACAATTATCAACATGAACGATTCTATTATTCTTCGCGTTCTAATTTTCAGCTGAAAGAGAATTTCAGTCCCACTCTAAAAAGTATACGAATTAATTTCTCCACCAATTCATTTTCAAGTTTTGGTGAGCTCAATAGCTTTTTTCCTGTTGAAGCCAATCAAAATGACGACTACTGGTGAGATTGGTAACTACTGAACCCTTATGATCTGATTTTATTAAGAAACTATGTTAAAGATTGAAAAAAAAAATCCAAATAGAGCAGCAGGGGAGGAAAATCCTGCAGATGCAACTCTGTTTCGAGAAATAATAAAATTTTCATTAAAAATCCTTTCTTCTCGCTCCTTCCAAATGATCTAATCACGCTGTCTTCTTCTGTAGCCGGGGTTCTCGAAACGAAAATCTAATAAGGATCCCAAATATTTCTGCTGGTATGTGGAATGGAAAACGAAAGAAAAAAGGCTGAAGGTGTTAAAAGTTTGATCCTACTATCCAATAAGCGGTACAGAATGGAGAGAGGGATATGGTGAAGGGTGAGGGCGGGCGTAAGAAAACGGGATTTTTCATCCTATCGCTGCTACCAAAGAGGGTGGAACGTAGATAATGCAGGAGGAACGGATGCTGGGCCCGGGGGTGAGTGTGATATTAGCTAGTGGGATCTCTTTTGCCTTTATTGAAAGTTTGATTCATTGGAAGGGGTCCAGGGGGAGCTCTCTCTCATCGCATACCGACTTGGTGAGACGTCTAACATCCCTCTTTGGTAGGTCGAGAGAAAAACACTCGCCTACTCTGAAACGCATGCGATGTAGCTATTATTGGGAAACTCGGATGAAAATGTAGTTGGCTTCAGTTATTAATTTTTGTTTGTCGAATATGTTTTATCGACCTAGTGAGGGCCAATCATAGCACTACGAATGACTGCACACAGATTTAAGTACAGGAACGTCATCGAAAAGTATTTTGGGAAATCCTCAATAGCACCCAACTTCCGCCTAATTTTCAGCGGAAATTAAAGGTTGAGAATAGAAAAGGCTGATCACTGACCCGCTATGATGCTATAATTTCCGCAGATACATACGCTCAACAACCAAAAATGCACTGTAAATCTATTCCTTTCACGCTAGAGGCTAGACGATATAGGAACTCCTGTTGGCTATCAGATTTCAAAAATTCCGAATCACCATCACCATTATCTGGTTATCACCATTCGTACTGATTTTACACACACAATAATGGAAATTATGTTTCAAGAAAAATATTTTTGAATTGAAATAGTATTTTTCTGTCTCGAGCCATCGTCCTGTGACACATTCGGTGCTTCTGTGTCCATTCGTATAGATTTTCAGCAAGTTTTGACCGTCAAAAACTCATATTTCGTACACTTTTAATCTGAGGAAACAGATGAGTTACATAGAGGAATACTCTGCAAATTTCGCTGCATGTAGAATGTAGACGTACAATAACGTTCGCTGCGTTCATCTACAATATGGTACCTAGTATAGTAACTGGTATCTATATGGCATCTAGTATGATTAGCTGTTGTACCAAGTATGATGCCAAAATAATATACCACACGGGAGGGGGGGGGGGGGATTGCACTAAATGCACATGTTTGGCGAATAACGAATGAGTGTGCAGCATTTCAGCTCGATCCGTTATGTCTGTGATGCTGTAGCCCTGTCAAAGAACAAGAAGAATTAGGACAAGTAGACAAACTTGAAAAATAGCGATTTTCGAACTTCCATAACACCGGCACCTGATGGTCCCGATGGTTGAAATTTGGTACATGTCTTCAGGGGTCCCTCGAGAGGTTGTACGAAAAATCAACTCCGGAGACCCCCAGGGAGCCGAGTTGAGTGGTGGGGGAGGGGGGGGGGGGCAGAAAACCCTACTTGTTCTGTCGTGTAAATCGTTCTTTGTCGCTTCGAGTTTCTCGGGCTCTTGGCCTACATTGATAATATACCACATTTCATGCCGACCAATCCGGGGTCCGTTTTCAAATTTATCGTGACCATGGCTACGCTGAGCGATCCTTAACACGCAATTTGCATGATGTTACACGTCGTGTGGTGTTAAAACCTTGTTTCTGTATCTCAAGTCTGTTTTAAAAGATAAGCCCAACATCACATGTGACATTTCGTGTAGGCATGTCTCAAAACTGAGCACATCTCACGACGCATTCACTCATGAAACAGTACATGTACAGTATAATATACATATTATGTCTGCTGTAGTTGATCTTTCAGTCACTGGAGGCAGTTTTAACATATAATTATGTTGAATACATCGACGGACTCCAAACTGAAGTTGAAACTTCAAATCGTTCGTAAATATTCTAGAAAAGGCTGCTGTGAAGAGAAACATCACTTTATGACGAACTAGACAAAAATTTAATCTTTGAAAGTCAATTCATCCTCTATACTACGAAAGGAATACGCTCGTTTACCTACTGGAATTTTTCCGACATTGGCATTTTTCATTCTGGACACTATGAATTAGTGATGATCATGGTATCGAAAGTGTGAAAATCTAAAATTACGAAACATCAGAATCCGTATCATTCATGTAATATTTAAGATACCACAACACAACAGGACACAACAGGGCATATCACAATAGGGGTATGAGAATGTACGATGATTATTAGGGAGAGAGTGAAGCTCAGATAATAAGCTACTTTGACCCCGGGCGTTCAGCGAACGGTAGATTGCAGAACTTGAAATTGAGGATTAAGCAAAAAGGTTTGAAATCATTCGGAGTGAGGGATAAGAACAAAGATCAGGGCCGTGGGCGGGAAGGGTTGAAAGCTGTGAGTGGAGAAGAGAAGGTATTTAACCCTCGTCACACCTAAGCTTAGAAACCCATGGACTCGGGGAATAATAATTGAACTTCTTCCTTGAATTTTCTTCAGTCTAACTGCTGCTTCTTTTACCACCGCTCGTTACAGTAAATGACATCGACCAAACTAGCACAATTATTAGAGGAGAAATACCGGGAGTTGAACTGAAAACCAAATGAACATCTCACGTAGGTGACAAGCGCGAAGTACAAGCAGCTCAGCAAAGAAACAAGACCGCGAATTCAAAAAATGCAGCTCTTGAAAGGTAAGTACGTTGTAAATTTTCCAAAGTACCTACCTATGATTTTTAACTTGCTCCCTTATCGCTGATCCCGTTTTACCGTAGAACTATATCATATAATATGTAGCATTTACAAAATAATTTGAACCCTTTAAAAAATCATTTCAACCTTTTACAAATGTATTTAAACCTTTTACAAAATTATTGTAACCCTTTAAATAACTATTTAAACCTTTTACATATTTATTTAAACCTTGTACGAATTTATTTAAACTCATTCAATAAATACAGTGGTATTTGCAATAAGCAATAAAGAAAATTTAACTACTGAAGTCTGAGCATTTGAAGGATGAGCTTTAATATGAAAGTAGTTCTAACGGACTAATGAAGTGGATGGCCTACTGCTGCGTCGGGCAACAATAAAATCATTCAATTATAAATTCGCACAATCTTGAGGTGTGATTGAAAGCAAACTTTGCTGAATAACTTCTGGAAGCTGGTGCTCACCTTGGCAGCTTACAACTTTCCGCAAGGTTCAGCAAAGGAGAATATGGAGGCTCTAATTAGGAAGATTATAAGCTCACTGACATGAGGTAAGTGGGAGAAGTTATTGGAGATTGGTCTCAACATTCAGAAGGGATACCACGAACCTACTCGTACGTAGAACTCAATCCCCTTCTTGTGACCATTACTACCATTTGTCTTACGCGAGTAACCTATTGACGTTTTTGTTCTAATGAATAAGATTAAGTATAGAGGTTTAAAAACACTTGTAAAGGGTTTAAGTACATTTGTAAAAGGTTGAAATTATTTTGTAAGGTTTCAAATTATTTTGTAAAGGGTTTAAATACATTTTTAAAAGGTTGAAATTATTTTGTAGAGGGTTTAAATTATTTTGTGTTATTGGTTTGATAGTAAGTTAGTAGGGAGATACATTTAATCAGCTTAACATGTATACGTTACAAACTAGTTTTAATAAACCCGTAGTGCTCAGTTTGTTCTCATATATATTTAAAAAACAATAGGTACTCATTTTCGTAAGTTCCTTATTACTGCTATTGTTTTAATAAAAATGTACTGGTCAAACAGCTAATTCTCATAATTAGATTAAAAATCTTCTATTGATTCAACTGCCCAGGTGCCTCGCTTGAATATCTACAAAATCAACCTTCAGGTAAACTCAACCCAACCTTTTCATATCCAGAATTATCGGAAAATGTGGGGAACGTATTAGTTTGTCAAAAGGAGCGAAGGGGTCAATCAGCAAAAGGAGCGAAACGATTGATGGGCTTCAGTCCGACCACTAGGTACCTACCTCGGCATTTTAAATCCATCCTACCGGCCCGGTAGGTCTCGACGAATCCGCCAAATGGAAAAACGCTGCAAAGTCCTTGTCACATGGGTTTATTATTCTACTGGACATACCTACAGAAATGTTGGCTGTTCATTTATTGTTTTTTTTTAATGCAATAATTGAAACAGTTATTTTCTATTGTTTCCACCAATTGTGGCCTTCAAAACACTAATTAGGCTCCTATTTTTTAAAAGTACCTTTATTATTATTGATAGTGCTATTTAGTTGTCTTGATTCACCTGTTGATAATACTTCTAGTGTTATTATACAAATTTATGGTGATATCAGACAACTTCCCAAGTTTTTGACTCATAAAAAAAGATTTCTGGGAGCTGAACCTTCGTTACAACCTCAATTCTTTACTGTTTGGTCAAAATCAACTTCATATTCGGTCTTCTCACCTAAAAAACATGGAAAACTATACACCATAAGCTCACGTTCACTAAAACCTTTAAAAAAAACCCTCAGAAACCCCTATTTTTACACCCATTCTTCCCCCATAGCACCCCTGTATGTATTTCGATCGGGCTGCCAGGCTTCGGAGCACAACTAGGACACAACTGTGTTCTCAAATGAGGACCAGAACTGTGTTCAGAAGAACGACGATTTTAGAACCAAATTTAACGTAAATTTAAGGTCGAAACTTCGTTAGAACCTCAATTGTCCACTCTTTGGTCAAAACCGACTTCATATTCGGTTTCCTCGTCCCAAAAAACATGGAAAACGATACCTCACAAGCTCATGTTATTAAAACACCATAAAACCCTATTTTTACACACATTTTTCACCCATAACACCCTTGGCTTGGGTATACTGCGATGGGACTGCGAAGTTTCGGGACACAACTATGGCCCAAATGGAGCCTGTGTGCGAAAGAACGAATTTTTTAGACACAAAATAAAGTATAGATGCGGCGGACGGACATTGCATTTTTGGAATCTACGCACCTTGAAACGTCAACGAAAACATTTTTCGTGTTATATAAATTGTAATTTTTGTAATTATAATTGTATTTGTAATTATAATTGTAATTCGTGTTATATAAATACACAGGTGTATTATTCACAGAATAATAGGTAGGGCAAAATTTGCCCATTTTTGGCTACCAATTCCGGCCAAGCCGTTGAACCAGATTTAATTTAAGGAGGTTATCTAACGCAGGATTTAATGGGCTGTAATTCTGGTATGAAACGATCTTTCTGTGCGATGCACCCTTCAGATACTGTAAGCCAAAAACTGGAACAAGTCCCAAAATTCCGAGGTTTTTTGGCTGCCAATGCTGTCCGAAACGCGAAAGCGGTTATCCAAAATGGAAAAGGTCATTACCTAAAGTTGTAGAGGATCAAATTCTGCATTGAGAGAACTCCTATTTTATTAAAATATTCAATTAAGAATTTTAAGTGATAGGTATACTTCAAATTTTAAATGAACACTATTTTAATAAAAACAGTGTTGCTCTGAACGCAGAATTTGATGTTTTTACAACTTTAGTCACCAACAAGATACTTTTCATTTGGAATGACCTTTTTTTTGGTACAGGCATGTGGCACAACACACATCAGTCAAAATGTTGACACGTCAAAATTAGGTGGCACAACACATATATGTCAAAAAATTATCTAATTTTGACTGCCTATTCTGATCAATCCGCTAAAATTCTGGTGGGAGGGGGGGGGGGGAAGCTGCCCGCCAAACAGTGTTGAAAGAAATTTCAAGGCATGCGGGGAAGGAACAGGTTTCTATACACATCCAAGAGCGAGGTGCTAAGCCCCGAGCACGCTATTTGGCAAAATGGATATCATTCCTTTTTGCGGCTGAGAAGGTTTTGTTGGAAGGTAAATGTTTACAACAGGGTTGTTTCTGGCAAATCAATTTAAACTTTTGATAAATCAATTTAAACTGCTGGCAACTCAATTTAAACTTGTGAGAAACCACATGTCAAGCTTCTGTTGGTCAAGCTTCAGCCACCCCACCCAATTTCCGAACACTTTCCTACAATGAATAGGAAAGGTACTAACGTTCAATCAAGCATTTTTTTTTTTCACCTCCTTCACTAACCGGTTTAAATCACCCTTACCGGTCTAATATTTACCATTGTGATCATTTGGACGATCTAATTCACCAGTTTTCATTGTCATCAGAACGTCTAGGTTAGTATTCAGGCGGTAGGGATTCTCCTATAATTTCAACTCCGTCCACCCCCTTCACCAATACCCATCTTGGTGCGAATTTTGATGCCTCTTAGTGGTGCTTTGTCACTCGGTAACTGTGTTGCCAGTCTTCGAGACCGAGCTATAATACGAGACTCTCACAATTATTTTATTTCGGGAAAAATTTATCGTACAATACATAAGCATGAATTAAACCACTTAATTTCCATTCATGTAAAATTTTGTACAGCCCCATTTTTCAAATGGAAGAAGGATTGGAATCCAACTTCAAGGCATTTTTAGACCTAATGGAAGCAGATCTCTTCCTACTTCCATGGTAGACCAGACAGTGACTTTCAAGTATTATATCAAATATCGGGAACAGGGTCAAAATTGAGACACACCTCTACCGCCGAGCTTTCGGAAAACATACTCCCATCAGCTAGTAAAACTAACCTGATTAGTGACTTAGTTGACTCCTCCTTCCCATGAACCTGAACTTGTGATTCTGTTTAAAATATGCATTCATTTTTCTGTTTTAAACAATTTTTTAGAAGTACCTACCTTCATCTTGCGTTGTGTAGAGCGTTAAAACTGTTGTTAAACCTACTCAAGATTTTATGGTAAAAACTCTGCAAAGTCCTTGTCACATGGGTTTATTATTCTACTGGACATACGAACAGAAATTTTGGCTGTTCATTTATTGTTTCTTTCATGTGCAATTATTGAAATGGCTATTTTTGATGGTTTCCACCAATTTTGGCCCCCAAAAACCCGAATTAAGCTCGGCTTTTTTTTACCAGATTATTTTTGAACACTGATAGTACCATTTAATTGTCTTGTTTCATCTGTTGATACTACCTCTAGTGTTATTATACAAATGTATGGTGATTTCAGACAATTTCCGATGTTTCTGGCTAATAAAAAATGAATTTCGGGAGCTTAAACTTCGTTACAACCTCAATTCTTCACTCTTCGGTCAAAATCAACCTAATGTTTGGTCCTCTCGCCCTAAAAAAAACATGAAAAACGATACCTCACAAGCTCATGTTCACTAAACCCTCAAAAGCCCATCGAAAAACCCTATTTTTACTCACATTTTTCTCCCATAACACCCCTTGGTGTATGCCGACCGGGCTGCCGTGTTTCGGAGCACAGCTAGGACCCAAATGTGTTCCCGAATGGGGCCCCGAACTGCGTGCGGAAAAACGACGATTTTAGACCAAAATTTAACGTAAATTGAAGGCTGAAAGTTCCTTAGATCCTCAATTTTTCACTCTTTGGTTAACTTCGAGTTCATGTTCGGTCTTCTCGTCCCAAAAACATGGAAAACGATACCTCAAAAGCTCATGTTACTAACATGTTACTAAAACCCAAAAACGCTGCAAAGTCCTCGTCACATGGGGTTTATTATTCTACAGAAATGTTGGCTGTACATTTATTGTTTGTTTCATGTGAAATAATTGAAATAGCTATTTCTGATGGTTTCCAACAATTTTGGCCCCCAAAACACAAATTAGGTAGGTACGTACGATCTTTTTTTTTTTTTTCAAATTAACTTTGATCATTGGTAGTGCCATTTAATCGTCTTGATCCACGTGTTGACACTTTTTCTAGTGTTATTCTACAAACTGATGGTGATTTTAGACGATTTCGCAGGTTTTTGACTCATACAAAATCAATTTTGGGAGCTGAACATCTGGCACAACCTCAATTTTCCACTCCTTGGCCAAAATCGACCTCATATTCGATCTTCTCGTCCCCAAAAACATGGAAAACGATACCTCAAAAGCTCATGTTACCAACATGTTGCTAAAACGCAAAAAGTACCTATTTTTACACACATTTTCACTCACAACACCTCTGGGAATATTCCGATCGGGCTGAAAAGTTTCGGGACACAACTAGGGCCCAAATGGAGCATGTGTGCGAAAGAACGACTTTTTTAGACCGAAAATGAAGCCTGTACACGTGATACGGCGGACGGCGGACGGCGTACGGCGGACGGCGTACGGCGGACGGCGGACGGACATTGCATTTTTTGAATCTACGCACCTTGAAACGGAAAAGAAAAAAGTTTGAGGGGGGGTTATAAAAATTTTTTGCTGAGCGATTACATAGGTGTATTATTCAGAGAATAATAAACCAAAAGTACCTTTTTTATACCCATTTTCACTCATAACACCCCTGGGTGTATTCCGATCTGTCTGCAAAGTTTCGGGACACAACTAGGGCCCAAATGGAGCATTTGTGCGAAAGAACGAATTTTTTAGACCGAAAATGAAGCCGGTATACGTGATACGGCGGACGGCGAAGCGAACGGCGGACGGACATTTAATTTTGGATTATTATTCTGTGAATAATACACGTGTGTATTCGCTCAGCAAAAAATTTTTATAACACCCCCTCAAAATTTTTTCTTTTCCGTTTCAAGGTGCTTAGATTCTAAAAATGTCCGTCCGCTTCCGCCGTCCGCCGTATCACGTGTACCGGCTACATTTTCGGTCTAAAAAAGTCGTTCTTTTGCAAACATGCTCCATTTGGGCCCTAGTTGTGTCCCAAAACTTTGCAGCCCGATCGGAATATACCCAGGGGTGTTATGAGTGAAAATGGGTATACAAATAGGTACTTTTTGTGGTTTAGTAACATGTTAGCAACATGAGCTTTTGAGGTATCGTTTTCCATGTTTTCGGGACGAGAAGATCGAATATGAAGTCGATTTTGACCAAAGAGTGGAAAATTGAGGTTCTACCAAATGTTCAGCTCCCAAAATTGATTTTTTATGAGTCAAAAACCTGGGAAATCGTCTGAAATCACCAACAGTTTGTATAATAACTCTAGAAAAAGTGTCAACACGTGGATCAAGACGATTAAATGGTACTATCAATGATCAAAGATCATTTGAAGAAAAAAAAAGAAAAAAAAAGGGAGCGTACCTAATCCGTGTTTTGGGGGTCAAAATTGGTGGAAAACATCAGCGATAGCTATTTCAATTATTTCACATGAAAGAAACAAAAACGAACAGCCAGCATTTCTGTAGGTGCGTCCAATAGAATAATAAACCCATGTGACAAGGACTTTGCAGCGTTTCTGGAATCTACGCACCTTGAAACCTAAAAGAAAACATTTTGAGGGGGTGTTACAAAAATTTTTTGCTGAGCGAATACATAGGTATTATTCACAGAATAATTGTGTAACTTTCCAACATGTACATTTTGTTGTATAAAATCTCAAATTACTGATATGGTGGTTAGTAAGGTGGGTGAGTATGCTGGAGAGGAGGCGAGTTGGCTGTTGAGGAGGAGAGCAAGCTCGAGGAGGTGATTAGGATCGTAAGGAAGTGAGTGGGGTGGAGTCTACAAGTCCCTCGGGTGTCCCCGAAGACAATTTTCAGACCCCCGAACAAACTGAGGGAGCGGGTTTGGGTACTTGAGATTACTCAAAAAAAAAAAAACATTCGAGCTCCAATTGCGCGGAGGACTGTGACGGGAGCTCCGCTGCGATGACCGAGGGGATGAGGGCGCTCTACAGAGTTTGATGGATCGCATCGGTTCAAGTTGTTTTGGAGCGCGACGTGATCGGAGGGAAGTCGACGGGGATAAGGGCAGTGGAACGACGATAGCGAGTGGTGCGGGGGTCCACGCAACGCTTGACTTGCTCCCCACCACAACCATCCACACAGCCATCGGACGCACACGGATAAACGACGGCAGGGATCAATCAGCGATAACATTATCGATCCCCCCCCCCCCCTCCCCCCTCACCCCTTACCCCTCACATCGACCATCATGACTGGTGGAGAAGGCCAACTCAGATAACCGACTCCTCTGAATTATTACTTTTCCATGGAAGGAGTAATTTCATCGTTCCTGAATCCATAATAAATGAATGGACGTCAGTGGGGCGAAAATTCACAGGAGAGCGAGGATAACAGTTTTCTGATTTTTACTGATAGGACCTCGTGCGAGGGCGAAGGAAGTCCGTGTTGAGCGATCGCAACCGATACCCTTTGCATGAGCTTAGCCGTAAAAACTTGCTTCCTCTATCCAAGATAAGATAACATATTAATGTAATGGCTTTCAAGACGATGCACAATGGATCCAGAATAAATTTTAGCGTCAGAGAATCAAATATATATATATTTTTTTCCATTCAAAACAAGTAAAAGTCAGTAACAGAAAGCAGACGAAAAAGTTCAAAGGAAAATATTCCCTACGTGGGTTTAACCCGAGTTAGGGAAAAGAGTTCAAAATGTTTTGACAAAAACAATAATCAACATAAAGAAAACTCTTGATAATAAACAATTAACTTTTCTTTGACACATGTATTCATACATAAAATGAAAATATTAATTTCATACTTGGCACGAACTATACAAGATCAACCATATCTTATTAATCTAAATTTACACAGGGTGATTTCAACAGTTTATTCACACATTTCGGCTGATCTAGCAGCCTAGTTCAACTCACTTGGTACTTAGTAGATTTAACGGTTTAACGCCAAAATATCTACAATTATTAAGGCCAGCGGTCGTGGAGCAACGAGGGAGAACCATAAGGCCAAGACTTTTTCTTGAGATTGTGCACGAATATTTGTTTTTCTTTAAATAAAGGCGGTGCGTGTTCCAAGTACTTACTATTCATGGTTTTTTTCACAACAGTTTCTCAGTGAGCATTACTGGGCTTGCTTGCCCTTGTTTTTTTCATTTCAAAGTTTTCTGAAAAATTTGGTTCTGTGTGTCGGTCTGTCTACCAGTGGTCAATTCCTTGTCCCAGGCAAAATGTAAGAAATTAGGTCCGATTTAGTTGATATGTTCAGGGACTGAGTGGGTTAGCCCCTAGACGGTCCCCTATGAATTTCATCGCCGTAGGACCAATGGTAGCGTGCGCACCTGCACAAACATGAATTTCACGAAAACGATTTCTCAGTTCCTAATGGACCGATTTCGCTCAAATTCAGATGATAGTAGGGGGCTGGCTCTAAGACGATTGCCTATGAATTGCGCCGCGATTGGATCAGTAATAACAACTGCGCATGCACAAACGTTAATATCACGAAAAACTATTCCTCAGTTCTTAATGGACCTATTTTGCTCAAATTTGGAGGGCAGTTGGGGGTGGCTTCAAGAAGATTGCCTATGAATTTCGTCGTTATAACTGCCTATGACTTGTGCCATTGAAGGCTTCAGCCCGGATTTCACGAACATCTTCGGAGCGACATGTGCCTGCACTGCTGTCATAGCACATGAGGGTCCAACCGTTTCTAGTGGACATTACACGGGCACCATCAGGTTTCATGATATGTCGGCCGTTGCCCTGCAACGACATCCTGACAATTTGGCCAACTTCATTCGGCCCTACTCCTACGAAAGATGTAACCTATTTTGGTGACATCAATAGGTATTTAATTAGTTTTATTATAATTAGCTTCACTCAATTGTTTCAGTACCTAGCTATACAATCTTGCAACTCATTCACAATGTACGTAACTTTATTGATAATTTATAAATGTTACTATAAGTGAGGCAGCTATACTGCCCACCCAAATTGGCAGACTTCCCCCCCCCCCCCCCCCAAGTACAGGCGGCGTGAGTTCCAAGTACTTACTATTCGTGACAATTCTTGACAACACTTTCTGAGTACGCATTATTGGATCTAAAAAGGTTGTGCATGCACTACCCCAAGCCGGCAAACCATAGAGGAGCACAGTATAATATCCTACTATCCTAAAAATCTGTAGAGATACAACAGTCTCTTCTTTGCATATTATGTATGTATATAAATATTCTCGGTTTTCTATTCAAACTGGCCATTTGTTTTTCAGTTTCACGTTGGAATCAAAATTGACTCCCAAATACATGACATCTGCAGACGCAGTTAATTTTCCGTGAATGTCAAGGTGCTCCAGTTCATTAATATACACAAAGGAACAAGAACAGTTCCTTGAGCAATACCAAACGATGGGCCATCAACGAGTGATCCAACCACTCCATTCAATCATGTTCTGCCTGTCTGATAAGAGATCTAATGGATTTGATATCTGATCTAATCCATTCATAAGTGGGGCCTTCTATTCCAAATCTACCAAACCCCTCTAAAAGAAGAGGATGCGAAATTGCACCAAAGGCCTTCGCGAGGTCCAAAAATATACTAGCGGCGCACTAACTTCATCTCATCATCAGTTGTAGGGGTGTGGCGTAAAAAATCTGTAGCTATTACAGGAGTTACCATAAAGACCTATTGTAACGGTTTCCGCACAAGTTTCCATAAAGAGTTCCTATACTTACATGTCAATCAGGGATGAAGTCTCTATTCTGTTTCGATTACATTGAATTTACCCTTTCACTTCTTATCCATCCTTGTGTTGAGGATGCTCAATTTCTTAGTTTCTCAAATGGTTATTCTTTATTTTATTTAGTAGACAGGACAAGACAACATTAAAGTGAGAATTTTTATCACAAGGGTAACCAAGGGTGCAGCCAAATACACAAAAGTAATACGAAAGCATGGAAGGGGGAAGGGAATTCACTGTGCAATGATCAGCTCTTTGATGTTCTTGAAACCGTGGCTCAGGCAGCAAGATGTGGAACAAAATTTTAAAATTTTACGTTACCGGTTTTACAACCTCATATGGAAGTTTGGAACTTATCAGTTGTCACCAATTTTACACCGCTACATGAATCGAAGTTACATACCAGGCAGGAGGTGAGCAGGCTGCCAGTAAGTTGTAGTTAATACATCTCCAAGCTATATAACGTTCCATTATCAGTAGAGTCATATTTGAAGCTTAAGGCTCCCTCGTTTCAGCTGAGGGCCTATTCATTAAAAGAGATACCTAGTGAAAAGAGATTATCTATTTAAAAATCTCCTGGAGACATAGCCTCCCACGGGAGACAGTCTCCTCCAATGTCTCCCGGGTTCGTCTATTTTACTGAATAGCTCCCGTGGCCTACCTCAACCCGTACTTAGACGTTTTTACTCATGAATCCACAATATGTATGTATTTTTAACGGACAATCGAGATGAAAAAACACACATCAAAATGAACGATGTGGTAGCGGATGAATGAAGGATGATACACGATATCACTATCAAACAAAACAGAAAATAGAGAGAGACTCTTTCGAGAAAAGCACCTAATTAGGTGTCTCTCTGAAAGAGATCGAAAATGCCAAGATGGCCGCCAACTCTCTCTTTTAGAAGTTACTGGGATAATATAAAAATCTATCTTGCCAAAAGAGAGATTGGGACCGAAAACAGATGTCTCTTTTGCTTAGTGAATAGAAAAGATATGGTTAATCCTTGATGGTACCAGGGTAAATTTAGTTACAATTTTGTTTGAAACTTTAGTTGGATTCTTGCAAGTGTTGTGTATTTTTCAAAGGTATTTAAGTAAAGGAAGCAAGTATAAAGGAATATAAGGGAATCGGTCAACACTTCCAACTAAAGGTTATGGATTGTTTGCTCGAGCTGCCAATTTTCCATCAAGAATCACCCTTGGACTACGTGCCACGTAACGGTTACAACACGCCTCATCCCCACTCATTAGACCACAAGAACTACAGGACCCCTGATACAAAAGTCTGAGCACGGAATCATGAGTCAGTCTTCCCAAAACTTGAAGGAGTGAGCCAAACAGCACGATTATAACAATGAGCGATCAAGTTTGCGGATAGGCAGATCTTCCGTAACTCAAATAGAAAATTAATAACTACCTTCCTTCAAGAGGGCTCAGTCAGATCATCTTATTGAATGTTTGATCGGAATTATATTATAAACGCTGCAAATTACTACACAACGGTTCATTACTTACCTGCATAGTTGCCCCTTCTGCGTAGATCACTGTATTCTGTGTTAGTTCCTACCGTCCAGCTCCTCCCAGGAAAGCGAATCGAGGGAATCGAGAACTAGAGCCGGCCCGGGAATTAAAGTTTCATAAAAATGCGCAGGATTCAATAATTCGATCATTAATTTATTTGTTGTTATTAATGAAGCATAACGTTCGTTCAAGTTGCAGAAGTACCTATCAACGAAATCCAAAAGAGCCATCATTCCTCAAATGAAATAATATCACAAAACAACCAACTCAACTTCACACAGCCATCCGTGATTATAACCAGGTGCTCCCTAGCAATGATATCAGGGCCGGATTTATACAGTTTCATTCACGATCATGTTGGCGAAGCTTTTAGGTGCAAACGAACGGCTGGTCGCACAGTACTCCGGGTGGTCTCAAAAAATTCTCTAGTTTGAGATAAATATAAAAACGTAAAAAAACCATACCCTTGTATTGAAAGTTTTCGAGCTACGGCGTTCTGAAAATGTCAACCCCCATATTTCACCCCTCAGAGATGACTGTGAGTAACGCAGAGCTTCGCGGACCAACTAGACCCCAAATGGGACCTACAAACCAAATTTCACTAATTTTGGGTCATGGTAACTACGAAAAGTGCGAAGTACGGCGTACGGACAGCATTTTTTTTATTCCACTTTCGGATTCTATATACAGTACTCCCTCTGTAATCCGGCAGATATCGGACCAGTGCATAGCCTGATTACTGAAAATGCCGGATTGCTGGAAAATATCGAGAAAAACGCAGTTATCATTGAATAATCAGTTTTAATTACATACATTGTACTGCCAAAATACAGTACACATATGTACTTGTGTACGCAGAACAGATTGAGCACTAAACGCAGCGCGATCGTGACTAAGACTGACGGAGTGAGAGAGTGGGGCGTGAGTCATCGCTTTGTTTACTCAGACACCAGTCCAAAGACAAATCAATTGTTGAGCTCATACCCGAATACAAAACGCCGGATTACTGGGAGTGCCGGAGAGCTGAGATGCCGGATTACAGTGGGAGTACTGTATTTCGGATTCTGATTCTATATTTCGGATATGTATACATATCTTGAAACGAAAACCGTCAGATTTTGAGTTTCGAGTTTTTTCGAATTTTTTCTTCTTTCCATGCTCGATTCCAAAGGTTCATTATTGAAAATAATAAACCAAAACTGCCAAAAATAACCAGGAATGTGAGTGTTGACTCATGTTACCGCACAAGCTAACCTTTCTGGTGCGTATGCGCAGAATCTATAATTTCCCCATTTAGGTACAGTGGGATCTGTGAATGGTGGACCATCAAGGAGACAATCTGCATGAATGGTGGACCATCAATGAGCCAATCTGTAAGACCCGTGATTATTTTACCTCGGATCCGGAGATAATCAGTGTTACAAGGAAGGCTTTTGTTGTTCGCGCCAGCGCAGGCCTTGCTGAAGTTCCGATTGCGGATAAATTCATAACAGACCCATCTGGGACCAAGCTGTGTGAGACTCTTGGAAATTTCAGCAAGTTTGGCGGAATGGGAGAGGAGTTCCGTGAGTGTCAAGAATTTCTTGTATGCGCCAACGTAGACAAAAGATACCGTTTAAAATTGAAGAAATATACATGGGATCACCAGTGGACCAACCCACACGTATCATCAAAATTCAAAATGCCAACACAATTTGATTGTTGTACTTGGTCGGATATGGTGAAAACAAGTAGTGGGGAACCTGCAAGTTGGTGGTGAGAGCTTTCCAAAAAGGTGAAACATTAGGATATAAGATCAGTGGAAACGTTTGAAATGCTCCTTGAAATTCTGAACCCTTAGCTAAGTCAAGGAAACCGTTACACCCGACTGGGAGGGACAGTGACCCATCGAGGCCGGTGTCTTCCATGACAACATACACCTTCTTTCCATCGTGCTCAGGGTTTACCCAGAAGGAATTTCGATCTGGAAACGCGCACAAGTATTTAATAGTGGTAAATGCGACTTAGTGGTCAAAAATAAGAAATTCCGACTCACGCAAGTTCCCCATTTCGTAAAGACAGTCCAGCAGGCAGAGAATGATCGCGAAATGCATCCAGAGTGTAAGAGCCTATTTAACGTTCGGCGATTGCTACGTGTGTATGACATCGTAGTTCCAACCGTCGGCAATTGTCACTTGTGAAATAGTCCGACTATTTCACGGCTCACAAGTTCTACCATTCCTCAATACTGAGCAGCAATGCGGGCTCCAGCACACCGCACCCTACTGTCTACCATCCATATATAACTATTAGCTGGTTAATCCCTGTGTTGCACTGGATCGTGTAATTTTCGGTAAATATAATTATATAGAGGTTGCGAATGCTAAGGCCGTACCACCGGCCAGATACCAATTCTGCAACTAATTTGCAACAAAAAGTTCACATAGAAACATTTCGAAAAACGCTTAGTTTTCCAGTTATTTAGATTTCAAGATTTTTTCGTGTTTTCGACCTTACGTCACTTAAATGGCCGGAACTTCCCCAATTTAGGGCGTAAAATCAAATCTGAGTATACCGTTGAAAAGAGCGACGAATTTCCCATCTGCCTAGTACCAAATAAATTTTTTGAAGAGGAATCAACGGTTGGAAAATAAACCCAAAATGTGAAATTGGTAAAATCCTAGAAACTTTCACTTTTCTCAAACGTTTGTAAACCTAAGGGGTTCTACCTGTTATTTCCCCACTGTAACCCTAAAAGTTGGCCCAGCTCAGTATTCCATCGGTCATGTCAATTTTATTTTTACTCTAAGCCGCGAAACCAGGAGTTCAGGGGAACAGAGAAACATAGTTGTATTGAAGGCTGGTGTCATTGTCAATTACTTCTTCACTTTTCTTCGTTTTTAGTACATATTTCCTAATTTCAGCCCATATCTCAGCACTATACTTCATGACAGACTCCGCAATTCTCATAAGCGATACCCGATTTACAGGCGAGGGTCCACCAACTTTTGTCATTTGCCATTTCTACGAGCCCCATGGCCCAATTGGACCATGGCCTGATCCCAAAAACGCTGCAAATTATTACACAACGGTTTATTATTTACCTGCATAGTTGCCTCTTCTGCGTAGATCACTGTCTTCTGTGGTCCATACCTACCCTCGTGCGCTTTCCCAGGAAAGCCCTAAATCGAGTACTAGACCCGGCCCCGGAATTAAAGTTTCCTACAAATTCGCGGAATTCAATAATTCAATCATTAATTATTTGTAGTTATTCATGAAGCTTAAGGCAAATAATGAACCGTTGTGTAATAATTTACCTGCATAGATGCCCCTTCTATGTAGATACTATAATGAACCGTTGTGTAATAATTTACCGGTGCGCAATAATTTGCCCATCAATAATACTTCAACGATTGTTCAAGTTGCAAAAGTACCTACTATCAACAAAATCCAGCCCCTTCTACTTAGATGGTATAATGAACCGCTGTGTAATAATTTACCGTTGTGTAATAATTTACCATTGTGTAATAATTTACCCATCAATAATACTCAGCGTTTGTTCACGGTGCAAAAGTACCTATCAACAAAAACCAAAACAGCCTTCAATTTTCAAATGGAATATTATCGCGGGACAACCAACGACTTCACACAGCCATCCGTGATTATAATCAGATGCACCCTAGTGATGATATTAGGGTTGAATGTAAACAATTTGATTCGCCCTCCTGTTGACCAAGCCAGATGGTGCGAACTTGGGGGCTTTACTGTGAAGGAACGGCTGGACGTACGATGCTCCGGGTGGTCTAAAAAAACTCGTAAGTTCAAGAACTATTTAAAACCGTAAAAAGATTCACGTAAAAAAAGGTATAGGCGTTCTGAAAATTGCAACCCCTATTTTGAACCCCTTAGAGATGACTGACAGTAACGCCGAGCCAAGGACCAACTAGACCCCGAACGGTACCTATATAGGTAACCGAATTTCGTCAATTTTGGCTCATGGTAACTCAGAAAAGTGCTCAGTACGGCGTACGGCGTACGGACAGAAATTTTTTTATTGCATTTTCGGATTCTACATACCTTGAAACGGAAACCATCAAATTTTGAGGGGGGTTAAAAATTTTTTTTTTTCATGCTCGATTCCAAAGGTTCATTATTGAAAATAATAAACCAAAAGCGCAGAAAGCAACACAAAGGATTCTTTTGCACGTATATTTACGATCATATTATGTTACGAATACGAGGAAGCTATACGCCACACTTTGGCAGAAGTTTTTTAGAAGTCGCAGTTTTCAAGTTATTTCCGAGGATGTTTTTAATCGCTACCTTAAACGGGAATTAGATTTCATCGTAGTTACATCCTCCCTCACAACAAACGTGCGTCACTTATTTTTGTTTTTTATGGCGAGGAACCACAAGCAAGAGTTGATGGGCTACACAATCACCCGCGAGATGTTTAAAGGACATGATGATGCTGTTGGGGTCTCGGGACTGAACAAATAAGGAACAACCCTTGTCCTAATAGGGCCGTATAACAATAAAATGTTAGCTTCCATGGGGGGGGGGGGGGGGGGGGTGATTTATCTGGAAAACCGGACTGATCCGGTACTGGATTTAGGTTTCCTCGGAGGGCAGCGAAGTCCGTGAAAGTTTGGTACCTAAACCCAATCTGAAGTTATAAATGGCCTGGAGCGGGTGCAGAGGGTCGGTGATGCCTTGAGTCGTCCGTGCAAAAGGGGTAGGTCGTAATAGAGTGGGCCCTTGCCCGGGAAATGATGAAGATAGTTGGGGAGGGAAAAGCCTGCTAACTTGCTCAAGTTATGACGACTGTTGGAACTATAACACGAACTATTACTGGTCTGCTGCGAGACCTCGTTCTCCCTCGCAGTTTGTTGCAACTCCCTCACCCCTTCCAGCTCTCATCTCATGGCGAAAACAGCTTACTGCGATACTCGTCTATGTAACTTTTATTCGCAATATTCAGATATTTTTTCTCAGTAAAAATATTATGTTAAATAGTAATAGAATGGCAGTACAATCTAGTCCGTCCGAAGCTGGAGGTTGCTTAGAATTTTGCTTTTAATTGCGTGGGAGACATGAACTGTAAAAATAAAAAATATACTTTCCCAAGGGAGAACGTAGGTAGTCATTTGCGATTTGAACTGGGGTTCATAGGCTGCCGATCAAACTTATGTTGATTCCGCCCACTGGGGGGCTCCGTACATTTTCCTAAAATGGAGAGACTATGGCTATGTATTACGAACTAGGCAAATTTCTTCCTAAAGTGTATTTATTATAAATAACGAACTGCCTACCAATGTAAAAAAAAAACGAACGGAGGATTAATATTTTTGCCGATTGTAAGAGAGGCTCGAACTACTTTTATCTATGTGCCTATTTGTCTTTATAAAAGTAGATATGACAAGAATACGTCTATATTTAATATACAAAAATGAACCTAGATTTTGATGACTGGAGACATTTGATGGGATTTGCAGCGTTTGGTGACCAGACATTAGAGACTACCAGTAGCTATGTATTTTTAGTTTCGCCATTTAGAAACTTCGATTTGAGTTGGAAAATCATTACTGCACTCAAGACAAAGGATGGGTGGGTGGCTTGCCGATGGTGCAGAAGTCTCGTTAATAGGTTAATGGTAAGAGGTTAATGAGGTGGACGGATGGTGACCTCTTCTTCTTTTTGAAAGATTGGGAAGACCGGTTTCGGTTTTGACAACCATCCTCAGTTCCCTTGTACCTACAGGTTTCGGAATTTTCCATCTCCTTAAAAAAGTAGGATGAATGGTTATGAGCAAAGGTCCGAATAATACATTTTAAAACAGAAATGAAAAATTGAAAACAAGTTAAAGTGACATAACTATTTTTATAAAATATGGAAAAATACATGAAACAGGTATAGAAGAGAAAAAATAATATAAATTTTAATCTATTGGGGTTAATTATAATCTAATAATAATCATGTAATTTTTCCTGTCCTACTTCTTTAAAAATGAATAAGTTTGTTTCCGATAAGGAGAATGAGAGACAGGAAGTGAATTGCAAGATGATGTGCCTACTTTCTCGCACCCATCAGTGGATAATAATTATATGATACTGTGAGCAGGAGGAATATCTGCTAAAAACTTCTGAACAGCCCTTTTTAGGACTACCAACCAAAAGATGTCAGGTCAGAACCTCTGCTCGACCAACTTCTGAATAGTCCTTTTTAGGATTACCAAAAGTTATCAGGTCACCCTCCTCAGAAGCCGCCAACCGAATGGAAAAGAGATCGAGAGAGACGGAACTTACATGCATGGATCACCATCACCAGCAGCAAGGACGGATAAGGAAACACTCTACCTCGAAAAGAAACAGCCAAGAGGACGCTAACAACGGATCAACTACCTCTCATACGAAGTACCACCCAACACAGGTAAATGTCAGGGGCGATCCAATAATAGATTTATCTCTTGAACGGGTCAACCGATTTTCAATCTGTAAAATGTTCTGTAATCGTTATAAGCAACCTCAAGTGGCGACATTCAGTTTTGAATTTAAAATTTTTTCTCGTGGAGTTCCCAAAATTATTTTACTCAATTTCAATTGTTTTGGAAAACGCAACTAGCACTTTTGTAGCAAAAAATTGAAGAATCCAAATCCGTTTTCAGACTGAAAGTCGGATCATCAGATCGAGCGGCATTTGGGAGAATTACTATAACAATGGGGGCCTATATTGTTAGCCCTCTAATCCTCTGGGGGGCTCCATCCCTAGGCTGGTGCAAAGTTGCACTTCTACTTCTGCTTGGTGAGAGTCAACCTGGGACCCTGGGGTCCTGGGAAAGTTTTCTAGAACCAGGGGTCTGGGAAATAGGTGGATATCCAAGTTCATTATATCTAATAGCTGGGCTTTTACCAACAAGGTAAACCGATGTATCTGATCTCATTATTTTCAACAGTATTGGTAATACGCTGGCCGACACGCAATCAGCTTGTTCAAAGGGAAGGTGAACTTAATGGGCAAAACTTATTTCTAATACTTTCAACAGGTACTCATTGTAGTTATTATAAAATAGAAACGTAAAATTGAGTAAAATTTATCTTGCTGTGATGGAAAAGCGAGACATTGTGGAACTGAGCTGAAATAATACTCTTTATTATAAAAACATTCGTCAAGCAGCGTGGCTATACATATAACCATTTTTTGCAGTTTTTATCAACTTCTAGTCATTTATATCACTTTCTGACCCCCTCCCCCCCACCCCAATCTAAAATCACCTGCCGTTTTGGAAATCGCTCAGCTTCATAAAATATTACATTTATACCATCAGTCACTACACAATTAGAGTTTTTGGGTCAGATTTTGCAATTTTGGTGATTTTTACCCATTTTGATCCCCACAATCCCATTTTCCCCAAAGAATTATTAAAACTGCTAGGCTTCATAAAATGAACTTTTCTCACATGGTTCATCATTCCACACCACAATATTAATATACTATCTTCAAGGTAGCAAATTATGAGTGAAAAATTAGGTAAAACATCAAATTTTGTGGATTTCATAATTTTGTTCAAAACTTTGATCACATTGCCGAATGCGTTCTGCATTTTTACGTTTGTCTCAACCGAATTAGACGCCTACATTCAATCACTTCTCAGCGAAGTATCATTTTAGCGAACTTTCGAAGAAAATTAAGCTGTTGTGCTGGACCAAAAATTTTTAGAGCATGAATTTTTTAATTTTTTTTGTAATGGGTAAATCCGTTTCAGATCATCCTGAATTCATCCCCAAAAGACATCAAAAACCATATACGAGTATGTATATATACAGGGTGTAACAGGAAGAAATGTCAATAGTAGTTCAGCGCCGCCAACCACGATATGTATATAATATATACGCACTGTGACAATATAATATAGTTACCGAGTAAAATTTTGTCTGACGCTTTTATTGATCTTCCTTCATTTTATGGCGAGTTTGTTTACTTCATACGGTTTGTTAGACTATGAGAACACTGCAAATCATTAGGTACTGAACGGCTTATTATGGAAATTCCAGTCGCAAAGCTTAGAAATTGAAATCATACTAAGAAAACTAGATACCAGTCAGACGCTAAAAACCAAGCGTCCTTCTTGACCCTGACAAGATTCAGCCAAAATTTGGCCGTATCCCGATTTGATCCAGCAGCCGACTATTTCTGCCAAGCAAATATTGTAGCTGAAGAAATACATGTAGAAAGAAAAGGACACTCTTAGCTGTGAACTCAGTCCGCCTGCTGGATCACATCAAGGGGAAAGGGACGGCCCAGTTAGAGGATTAGGGACTAACAATATGCCCCTATTGTTATAGTAATTTTCCCAAATGCGTATGATCTAACGGATTAGGATTTTCCAATTTTTTTCTACAGAAGTACTAGTTGCTTTTTCAAAAACAATTGAAATTAAGTAAAATAATGCCGAGAACTCCATGAACAAAAAATTTAAAATTCAAAACTGAATGTCGCCACTTGAGGTTGCTTATAACGATTACAGAACATTTTACAGATTGAAAATCCGTTGACCCGTTCAAGAGATAAATCTAATATTGGATTGGCTCATTTTGAAGCACAACGTGGTGGCGGTTCTTGGAACTAAACCCGTCACAATTGGCTTTGCCTGTAATCTGACTAATTTTAAGTATTTACTCCTAACCCTCACCTGCGCCTTTATGTCTGCCACTCGACCATATACTCAAACACATGCCATCTGTGAACGGAGCCTGTACCTCTAAAAGACTCCGACTGCCTTTCCCTCTTTGAATTAATTACCAACCTAGAGCATTAATAATTGGTGCCTCCATTCCAAATTAACATGTACGTAAACCCCCTGTGTGTGGTGTACAAAGTGTCCCTATTCGGCCTTGTATTTTCACTGATCCCTTAACTATTTCTGATTTCACCGGAATAAACCTGTTGTTTAATTTCTACTTACACAGTTTGTTGCTATTTTTTAACCCGGAGCCCCAGTCCTACAGAACTTGTTGTGTTTGCTATTAAGTTGACAGCTTGCCATACTGAATAAAATCTATTTTCATGGGTTGGTATCTTCAATGCACAAGACCTTTGCAAACGAGGATGAGAGAAGTTGCTAGCCCTCATGTATTAGGATGCATATCATACGTGATCTTGAATATGGATAGTAACAGCCTGAATGCTAGTAAGTAAAGAGGTCAAGAGGTCCCATCAGTTGGTGATTAACAACAGTTACACGCTAAGCGGTACTGCGTACCGCATTTTCGTATTTGACCAGGAAACCTAGGCTAATACTCGTTGGATGAGTGCGACTCCTTTTGGTATTCGTTACTCAGGCTATCCGATAGGTGGCGCAGGTGTCTCTGGTCCTTTAAGATGAGTACAGAGTATGGTATGAACCGCCCAACTGTGAGGGGTACATTTTGCGGTACGGAGTCCAGCTAGAGTGTAGATGCGGAAAATTTGTATTGGTACCGATACCAATACAGTACCGATTGGCTTGTACATTATGTTAGATTTCTCTTTGTCGATCCAGCTTGATTTCTGCCATGTAAGTATTCATAGGTACTAGGAAGTTTTGTATTTTATTGAATTTTTAGTCATGTTCATTTATATTCATGTTAACTACCTAAAAAAATTTAAAAAAATTGATGAATCTCTATAAATATGTATACATCTACCTAAACTAATAAATTTACATATTTTTATATTTCTTGTTTGAATAAAGTCCATTTTTTGGAATCAAATATACATTTTCTTTGCACCTGTTCATGTAATTTATTTCTTATGGTAACTACCTAGAATTTATTGGGAAGCGCGAATTATGAGTGAAGGGTGGTTGGGGCGGGAGGGGATTTTTTGGAATGATTATAGACTTTGTATACCTACCTTGAAAGTCGTTCTTTTGAGAAAAATTAATGGTTTTAGTAAATTTCAGTTTAATTTTGAAGCCACTCCAACTGAATTTGATTCTACTTGCAATAGACAATAAAATAAAATAAATATTTAATTTTTTCTAGTTTTCTTTATTATATTAGTCTTTAATGATTTTAAAAAAAAGTATATAAATATTTTATTAGTCGCTTCGAATAGTAACAGATGCAAGGGTCAATGAACGCTAATAAATTATCGAAAACGAATATGCGGTACAGAGTACTGTACTAATGTTACAGCCACCATAGCGTTGGTTAAAAGCAAATACAATGATTGTACGGTTTGAAATACGTTTAAATCACTGTTCAGGACTTTAAACATCATCGCAATACTAAAAGATGGGCATGTCAAGACACCCGAGTCGTCGCTTCAGGTGCCTTGGCGTAAAGTTACTCATCAGCGACGCGAATAAAGGGCGCGATACACATGACGTGGAATGCACGAGTTTTCCAAGCCGGTAAAGAATCAATAAGAATACCAAAATTCACAAAAAAGGAATGAAAATGCAGGGTCTGCAGGGAATGAAAATTATATCACAAAAATGAAAATTGAAAAGAAAGAAAAAGTACATAGAAAATGAAATGATGTCGGTGGTGGTCAACTATGGTCTAATAACTAGTCATTATGTTAGGTGAAGTGAGAGTCTACAAGGAATGGGAAAATGGTAACGTCCTGGCTAGATAGTGCAGTCAGTGGGAGGGAGATCCAGAATCTGCCGCCAGCAACACGTGAGGATGTACCTAATGACATAGAATATGAGAAACCACAAGCACGAGCAAGGAATCCTAAACAATCGTGTTCTTTAGATGGTCAGGAGCTACGCCACGAATTATTCTGTGGATATATAAACAAACACGTCTCTTAAAATCGTACCGTATATACAAAGCCAGTGCAAACTCAAATACATGACCATGTATTTTCAATTCAAATGCATAGCGGGCTAGTGAGTTCCAGCAAACAGTCTATATGAGTTTGGAAACTATTCAAGTTAGAAGAAAAACTCTCACACCCATCAGCCAAACGGGAGAGGGGGGGTGTAAAGTGTGCGAATGAGGAAATGAGGGGTGACATTTTCTAATCTTCAAAGAGTGACCCACAAAACTCCTGAATAACGTGAGAAATTCTATAGCTCTAGCTGTGCTATGGATCGAGGAATATTTTCAGATCCCTCACGACCTCAGCTGGTTCAACGGTGTCGTTTGAGATGCTGTAATAGAGTGGGTAATATTATTTTTTACCTCGAATCTGCTCGGATTGGGCCACTCTCCTAAATTGCCCTTATACAATTATTTGTTGAATTAGGCGCTATTATAGGAGAAGGGAAGATATTATGTAGACAAAGATTCTGCTCTGACTCGATATCTTTTTATTGGGTAATTTGCTTCAAGGGAGATAACAAAGGGGAAGCTAAATTTACCCAAGGGTGGGTGGGGACGGAGGGGGGGGTGGATTTATATATTTCTCGAAGGGTGACAATTTCAAAGGATGACCTATCGGGCAACCGGAGAATTGCTAAAAGGATGAAATGGTTTAAATATCGAGTGATATAAATAAAAATGAGGGACGTGTGACCTTACCTTGTTGAAGGCAGGAAACGGATTGACTGTTCTCCTTCCTATCACTGGGACGGGTCGCACCGTTCCTGAGTAACAGTTCTGCGTGCTCATGCATTAGGAACTGTTACAATGCTCAGTCGAGGCAATAAAGAATAATCCGCGTTTGGCATATTGGAGACTGTAATAAATTGCGTCTTATTGGGACAGCATTAGAGCGATACCAGTCGACCTTGTCACTTATGTCTGCATTCAGTTCAGAGGCTGACGAAAGACAAGTACGGTACCACTGTTCCATCGACTAGAACTGGAGGAACAGCATCTATCATGAGGAGGGAGTACACTGAAGTTCATGCACTGGTGTTTTGAGGGTTGAGTGTGATCTTATTTTGGCGCGACCTTTTCCCAACCTCATTCACTCGGGCCGAATTGAACATATCTTTTGGTTTTGATGAGTGGAAAATTGAAACCGTCTGCAAATGGAATAGAGAAAAATGACGAATCCCCCCCCCCCCCCCCCCCCTAGGTTCAGAGGAGCACAACCTGGACTTTTTCACCTGAACGCGAAGAGCCAAATATGAGGATAAGAGTTTACAAGCTGAAGAAAAGACCCATAGACCCGTAGACCCCCGTAGATTTTCGATAGTTTCTGCACCAAAGAATGACAGTAAAAATGAGTCAACCTTGATTATTCCATAATTATGTTATTAGTAACTACAGCTATGGACAGCTCAGAACTCGGATTGAAACTGGCCCGTAAAATTATTGAAGCTCATGAAAGCAGACAGTTTCTCAAAGACCAGGGGTTCGAAAAATTTATTCAAATAGATCAAATTGCTGGTGAAAAATTGTCACTAAATGATTTAGGTGCTGGAATTTAAGGATGGACAATGATAGCATATGGAAACGAAGATGATGTTAGGATGGAACTGAATAAGTAACTAACATGAATCAAGATTTATGGGAGTATGAGTAAACAAAGGATTGAAGGATGGATACTATCAGCTTTACAGGCATTGGATTTCACTCTCAAAACGAAAAATTTTGTTCGCAAATATAGTTTTTGGGGATGTTCAGTTGCTCGAAACCGGAACGTGATCAGGAGGACTGGTGAAATTTAATGTTCATTCAGTTGAATCATATCAAAATTGGAGGGATCAGATTACGATGCTGAGGCTGTATCACCTAGACCGTAGAACAAATCCCCACAACCAACATCGGTGTCCCGATTATGATGGGTCCTATCTATACAATTTATGAAGTTGAAATGAAGGAAAACAATTGGCTGACTGAGAAACGCCGTATTCTAAAATATAGGACTTCCACCGTGTACAAAAATACGACCAGATGTGGTACTTGGGCGGAGCTGTTTTTAATGTGTTGAAAAAATAATACGGACTCCACGTATCCACGAAGAGCGGTCGCGCCTGAGGTTTTTCATCATGTGACTGATGCTCATGTAAAGTTCTCATACCGTCCCATCCCCTCCTCCCGATGGAGGGCGAGTGATTAGTTTTCCTTTGTCTGTGATGATTTGATGTCAGTGCTTGATTTATGGAAACCTGCGTTTGACAGACGGGTCACGTGTGACAAACTACGTTGCTCCTCTTCGGCACAAGAGAGTTCTCTATTGGCAGTGGATTGGTAACAATTTCACGTCTTGTGCGGTTCCTAAATGATAATATGGGACGCGTTCAACCCAACGGACGTTCAAGCCATTAGAAAAATTGTGCCTCAATAATTGATTTTTCTGGTTGATGTTGTAATACTCGTACAGGAATGAGATTAACGAGACTTCTTTGAAGTATTTAGGCCTTGTCAAATGCCTAAACTTCTGTGTACCCGGATAACATACCATAATTAAAGATGAGATAGGAAATTGCACTATTGCGGAATATTAACAGACTATAGTAGCGGAACGAGTGCGATTTTGGTAGGTCACTCGTAGGTAGGTAGAATCGCAATGCAACATAGCGAGTCAGTACTTGTGTTCTGTGGTTCCACTTCTGTGGTTTCCGGCATATACCTATTTATGTATATATGTGTCTTCTGAGGTGACTGGATGACCAAACTAGACTTGATTGTAGTAAACTATTTTATTTCATTATCCTCGAAGTTTCGACCTAGGGTCTAGGTTCTAGTCACGGAATTATAGTTGGTTGTGTTGAAAGTTCTCGAGCTACGGCGTTCTGAAAATTGCAACCCCTATTTTTCACCCGTTAGAAGTGTGATTGACAGTAACGCCCAACTAGACCCCAAATGGGACCTACAAACAAAATTTCAGTTTGGTTCATAGTAGCTAAGGAAGCACTTTCGTATTCTATGTATATTGAAACGGAAACCATCAAATTTTGGGGGGCGGGGGGGATCCATTTTTCCCCCATGCTCGATTCCAAAGGTTAATTATTGAAAATAGTCATCCAAAACGCATATTGGAGAAGTAAACAAAAAACTTGGTAAAAAAAACTAGTATTTTAGAGAAGTAACCAAAAAAGAGAATGGTCGTTTGTGAACATTCAGGCTTTTGTTTACTTCTCCAATACGCGTTTTGGATGACTATTTTCAATAATTAACCTTTGGAATCGAACATGGGAAAAAAAAACCTTACACCCCCCCCCCCCCCGCCCTAAATTTGTTGGTTTCCGTTTCAATGTACATAGAATCCGAAAATGCTTCCTTAGCTACTATGAACCAAAATGAAATTTGGTTTGTACGTCCCATTTGGGGTCTAGTTGGTGTGCGAAGCTCGGCGTACTGTCAGTCACTTCTAAGGGGTGAAAAAATAAGGGTTGCGATTTTCAGAACGCCGTAGCTCGAGAACAAACTGTATGTTTTTTAACGGTTAGACCACCCGTGTAGACCGGGTGAGACCACCCGGAGCATTGTACGACCAGCCTTTCGATTGCATCGAAAAGCTTCGCCAACATGATGGTGAATGAAACGGTCTAAATCCGGCCAAGATATCATTGCTAGGAACACTTGATTATAATCAAGGATGGCTGTATGATGTCGAGTTGGTTGTTCCGTGATATTATTTCATTTGAAGAATGATAGCTGTTCCGGATTTTGTTGATAGGTACTCCTGCAACTGAACAAACATTATGCTGCATCAATAACAACAAAGAATTAATGATTGAATTATTGAATCCCTGCATTTTTATGAAACATTAATTCGCAGGCCGCCTCCAGTACTCGATGTAGGGCTTTCCTAGGGGGAGCACGGGAATTGGCCACAGAAAACAGAGATCTACGCAGAAGGGGCAACTATACAGGTAAATAATAAACCGCTGTGTATTGATTTGCAGCGATTTTTTTAATGTTTTTAATTTGATCTCAAACTAAAGAATTTTTTTAAACAACCCGCAGAACTGTACGACCAGCCGTTCGATTGCATTGAAAAGCTTCGCCAACATGATCGTGAACGTAATGGTATAAGCTCGGCCCATATATCATTGCTAGGGAACAGCTGATCACCTATAATCACGGATGGCTGTATGAAGTCGAGTTGGTTAGGAGAGAAAATTTTGGTCACATATCTGGCAACGATTATTATTTGTGCAGCGAAACCTTGGGGCTAAACAGCTTGGTTTAGGCAGGTAGGTACCTACTCACTAAGAAAGCAAAGAACGTAGGTACTACTCCATCAATCGTTTATTAAAATGATAATTATAGAAGATGTTCAAACCAATAATCTGTCAAGAAAATCATGGTTTCGAAGCCCTAACGCAACAAAAACTGATCTTTCGAAAGTGTCGGGGACAAAAAACTTTCTTCTTACCTAGCCTCGAACCAATGATCTAACGTTTCGAAGAAAGTGTAGGTACAACTGAGCTACCAATCTACCTCAATGAGGACTGACTTCTGTAAGATAGTAGCCGACAGCGCCTACAGGCGGAAACGGCCGAACCCCCTTGGCCGGAGTGGGCTCTGGCCAGACTCTCATGAGTTGGTTGTTCTGCGATATTATTTCATTTGAAGAATGATGGTTATTTTGGATTTTGTTGATAGGCACTTTTCTAACTTGAACAAATGTTATGCTTCATGCATAACAAAAAATAATCAATGACAGATTGTACAATCCACTGAATATTTATGTAACTGTCATTCCCCGGCTGGCTCCAGTACTCGACTTAGGGCTTTCGCGGGGGGGAGCTCGACGGCAGGTATTGACCACAGAAAACAGAGATCTACGCAGAAGGGGCATCTATGGGAAAATAAAAAAACGTTGTTTAATAATTCGCAGCGTTTTTTTATACCGTTGCACAACGAACTATAACTTATGACATCGAAACTTCGAGGAATAAAATAGTTCGCACAAAACTTCAAAATAGAATAATGAGGAATGGACGTACATTTTTTAAAATTCTTCCAATTTTTAGGTCTAACGGAAAGGCTGCCGAGGCAAAAAGCTGCCCGCCAAACAGCGTTGAAAGAAATTTCAACGTTTGAGGGGAAGGAACAGGTTCATATACTCAAATCCAACAGAGAGGAAAGGAACAGGCTTCTATGCACACCCAACGGAGGAGGAACGAAAAGGTTCCTATATGCACATCCAAGAGCAAGGTGTGAAGCAACGAGCATACTATTTTGGCGGCCAAAATGGATATCAACCCTTTTTCCAGCTGAGGAGGTTTTTCGGCGAGTAAACTTTTCCAAAAGTGGTTGGGGGGATTATACATTTTTGTATTGATGAAGTCAACATTTTTTCCCAGTACCTAATTATTGTCTACTACCTACTTAGTACCTACTCTGTACTACCTACTTAGTACCTACTCAGTACTACCTACTTAGTACCTATTCAGTACTACCTACTTAGTACCTACTCAGTAGTACCTACTTAGCACCTACTCAGTACTACCTACTTAGTACCTACTCGGTACTACCTACTTGGTACTTTCTCAGTGCTACCTACTTAGTACCTACCCATTACTATCTACCTACTTAGCGCCTACTCAGTACTTCTTACTTAGGACCTACTCAGTGATAACTACTTAGTACCCACTCAGTACTATCTACTTAGTACCTACTCAGTACAACATACTTAGTACCTACTCAGTACTACCTACTTAGTACCTACAAGGTGCTGCCTATTTAGTACCTACTCGGTGCTACCTACTTAGTACCTACTCGGTACTACCTACATAGCACCTACTCGGTGCTACCTACTTAGTACATATTCAGTACTACCTACTTAGTGCCTACTCAGTACTACCTACTTAGCACCTATTCAGTACTACATACTTAGTACCTACTCGGTACTACCTACTTGGTACTTTCTCGGTGCTACCTACTTAGTACCTACTCATTACTATCTACCTACTTAGCGCCTACTCAGTACTTCTTACTTAGGACCTACTCAGTGATAACTACTTAGTACCCACTCAGTACTATCTACCTACTTAGTACCCACTCAGTACTATCTAGGTACCTACTTAGTACCTACTGAGTACTACCTACTTAGTACCTACCTACTGAGTACTACCTACTTAGTACCTACCTACTGAGTACTACCTACTTAGTACCTACCTACTGAGTACTACCTACTTAGTACCTATACAGTACTACCTACTTAGTACCTACTCAGTACTACCTGCTTAGTACCTACAAGGTGCTGCCTATTTAGTACCTACTCGGTGGTACCTACTTAGTACCTACTCGGTACTACCTACAT